>CM038678.1:4675447-5113756 GCA_021605205.1 Aegilops longissima | reverse complement strand
TGAACTTGTATTAATTTGGTCTATTGATTGTTGTGTAATGAAGATGAGCCGACAATGGATGTCGATGACCGATGCTCTCCCAGTTCGTTGAAGGCGTGCATACTTTTCTTCTTGCGGCTGAGGCAAACAAGCGAGCGGATGGTTTTATGCCTTGTCCATGTGCTGGCTGCAGAATGGTCATAATTGCTCTCGTCAAGAACCATTCCGTCCACTGTTTGAGTCGGTTTCATGCCCCACTATAATGTTTGGACCAAGCACGGAGAAAGAGGGGTTATGATGGAAGACAATGAAGAAGAAGGGCGGACGACAACTATCCTGGCCATGGGTTCCTTGAATACGATGATACAACAATGGGGAAGAAGCTGAGCGATAATGCGGGAAGAAGCTGAGCGGCAATGCGGGAAGAAGCTGAAGAAGAGGCATCGGATGAGCCCGTTGATGATCTAGGCGGGCCATTGCCGATGCAAAAGAAACTGCACAAGTGATTTGGAGAAGAAGAAGTTGCAGGCGCATGTTAGAGGATCACAAAAATTGTTGTACCCGAATTACGTAGGTGACAAGAAAAAGCTGGGCACCACATTGGAATTGCTGCAATGGAAGGCGAGAGAATGGTGTATCGACAAGGGATTTGGAAAGTTCTTTGGTAATGATAAAGGATATGCTTCAAAGGACAACGAATTGCCCGTGAGTACGTCTGAAGCAAAGAAGGTTATCGCCCTCTAGGGTTAGAGGTGCGAAGATACATGCATGCCCTAATGATTGCATCCTCTACCGCGGTGAGTACGATGATTTGAGCGCTTGCCGGTATGTGGTGCATTGCGCTATAAGATCAGCCGCGATGACCGTGGTGATGTCGGCGGCGCCCGGAAGAAGATTCCTGCCAAGGTGATGTGGTATTCTCCTATAATACCACGGTTGAAACGTTGTTCCAAAACAAAGAGCATGCCAAAGCGTCACGATGGCACGAAGAAGACCGTAAGAAAGGCGGAAAGTTGAGAGTACCCGGCGGCGAATTATGATGGAGAAAAATCGAAAGAAATGCGGGAAGGAGTTTGTAGATGGCGGAAGGGCGTATGGTTTGGTCTAAGCGCGAGATGGCATTAATCCTTTTGGGGAGCGAGCAGCAACCATAGCACCTGGCTTGTGACTCTATGTTTGTATAACCTTCCTCCTTGGTTGTGCATGAAGCGGAAGTTCATTATGATGCGGTGCTCATCCAAGGCCCTAAGCAACCCGGCAACGACATTGATGTGTACCTAAGGCCATTAGTTGAAGAACTCTTACAACTGTGGAATGGAACAGGTGTGCGTGCGTGGGATGAGCACATGGGGAAGAATTTGACCTAAAGGCGTTGCTGTTCGTGACCATCAATGATTGGCCTTCTCTCGGTAACCTTCGGGACAAACAAACAAGGGATACAGCGGATGCACGCACTGTTTGGATGATACCGACAGTATATATTTGAATAGTTGTAAGAAGAATGTGTACAGGACATAAATCGATTTCTTCGAGCAGGCATCCGTGAAAGAAAGGCAAGCATTTCAAAGGTGAGGCGGATAACGGACGAAGCCTCGCCACCGTCTTGGTGCTGATGTACATGATATGGTCAAGGATTTGAAGGTGATATTTGGAAAGGGTCCTGGCGGACAACCTGTTCGAAGGGCCGTGACAGACGCGCACCCATGTGGAAGGAAATCTATATTTTGGGACCTGCCATATTGGAAAGACCTGGAGGTCCGCTCCATAATCGGCGTGATGCATGTGACGAAGAATCTTTGCGTGACCCGCTTGGCTTCTTGGGCGTGTATGGGAAGACAAAAGATACACCGAGGCATGGGAGGACCAGCAGCGTATGCACGGAGAAGGAGGCATACATCGAGGGTCATGCAAGCTACGCTCTTACCAAAGAAGAAGGAAATCTTCTTTGAATGCCTTTCGATATTAAGGTACCGTCGGCTTAAATCGAATATAAAGGGAATAATAAACATGGCAGAGAAAAAGTTCCGAACCTAAAGTCTCATGACTGCCACGTGATTATGGCGCAAGCTGCTTCGGTTGCATTGAGGGGCTTCTCTGGGAAAGCGTTCGATTAGCCATTGTGAAGCTATGTGCATTTCTCAATGCAATCTCTCGAAGATGTCGATCCAGAAATCATACCAAAGTTCTGAGAATGATTTGGTGCAATGTCTTGTCAGATTTGATTTGGTGTTCCCACCATCCTTCTTCAACATCATGGCCGCACGTCCTAGTTCACCTATCTTGAAGAGATTAACGTTTTGGGTCCTGTATTTCCAAACAATATGTTCCCCTTTGAGAGGTTCATGGGAATCTTAAAGAAATATGTTCATAACCGTGCTAGGCAGAAGGAAGCATCTCCAAGGGCCATCAAAATGAGGAGGTCATTGAGTTTTGTATTGACTTTATTCCTGACCTTAAGCGATTGGTGTTCTGAATCGCGGCATAAGGGCAGACTGGATGGAAAAAGCACGCTAGGAGGAACAAATAATATGTATGGACGGACATTCTCTCACGAAGCACACTACAGTTCTCTGAATTCCGCCTTGGTGGCTCCGTATATGGATGAACACAAGAATTTTCTACGCTCCAAACACCGGGGCGGTCGATGACTGGATTACGTGAACAAACCAGGAGTTTAGCCAGCTGGTTGCGAGACACGTACCATGCATGACACCTCTATTGAAGATGACCTGTACTTGCTGTCCCGATTACCATCTTGAATATAATGACTTTCAAAGTGCGAGATAAATTGTAATACATTTTACGATCGCCCAAGATAAGAAGAGCACCCACCAAAACAGTGGTGTCGCTTTGATGCAGAAACCAAGAAGGAAGGAAACATATTATGTTTATATACAGGACATATGGAACTTGACTATCGGCGTGGTTTAAAGGTCCCTTTGTTTGGTGCAAATGGGTCAATATGACACGAGCGGGGTAACGGAAGACCAGCGATGCGGAATGACAACAGTGGATCTCAACAATCTTGCGTATGCAGACGAACCATTCGTCCTAGCCAATGATGTGGCACAAGTTTTCTATGTGAAGGACATGTCTACCAAGCCAAGAAAAAGAAAAGATAAGGAAGCGAATGCATCGTACGATGAGCCAAAGCGGCACATAGTTCTTTCTGGGAAGAGAAACATCGTGGGAGTGGATGACAAAACAGACAAGTCAGAAGATTATGAGAAGTTTGATGAAATTTCTCCATTCACAGTGAATATTGACCCGAGCATCCCGTTAAATGATGAATATTTTCCATGGTTCGGCGCAAAGGGACACACCGAAGAAAAAGTTTCACACCCAAAGATCTGGGATGTGATTGGCTTCACTATCATCACTTTCTTACATGTTTCACACCGGAGGAATCTCTGTAATAGTTAGGGTAGTTATGTGTTTTGGCATTTGAAGCGAAGAAATTTTATGTGCAAACAAATTCTTTCATGCCTTTACTGATTTTTAAAGTTAAATTATTCACAAACTAGTGATTCACACTAATTTCAAATAATTCAAAATTTAATCTTTTCAAATTTGAAAACTACGGGCACTAACAGAAAGTTTGTAATTTTTGTATCTAAAGCAAAAATATTCACAAAGAAACTCTAAATACACAAAAAACAACACAAAAATAAATAAAGCAAAAAAATAAAAAAGGCCCGCCTACTAGGCCGGGCGGCCTGCATCGACTAGAAACCCAACCTGTTGTTGGGCGGGATCTGAGCCCATAAAGGCCAAGTGGGCCTGAGGACAACAAAGAACACGTAGGCCCAGTGGGCCTGCTTTGGAGAGAGCTCGAGAGAGCGACCGCGCGGGGGTTTATAAACCAGTGCGGTCGCCCCTCGGCTAGCGAGGTGGGACTAAACTTGCCGCACCGCACCTGCGCCAGCGCACCCCCTTTAGTACCGGGTCGTGGCACAAACCGGTACTAAAGGGGGGGCCTTTAGTACCGATTTGTGCCACCACCCGGTACTAAAGGGGGTCGCTTCCCGCCGCTTGGGCTGGCCAAAACTGGCCTTTAGTACCGGTTGGTGGTACAAACCGGTACTAAAGGCCCCTCCTATATAAACAACACTTGCGGAAATTTCAGTTTCTCATCTGGCTTCTTCTCCTCTGCACCGTCGCCCGCCGCCCCCGTACGTCTCCATCCCTCGTCGCCGCCCCCGTCGCCGCCCCGTCCCCGTCGTCGCCGCCCGTCGTCCCGTCCCGTCGTCACCGCCGCCCGTCCCGCCCGTCCTTGTCGTCCCGTCCCGTCGTCGGCGCCGCCTGTACGTCCCGTCGTCGGCGCGCCGCCCGGCCGTCCGTCCCGTCATCGTCATCCCGTCGTTGCCGCGCCCGTCGCCGTCCCCGTCGCCGCGCGCCCCCCATCGCCGCCCCCCGTCGTCCCTCACCTCGCCGGTGAGCGCGCAAACACACACACATACATTTTTTGTTTTTTAGTTATACCAATAGTTAGAAATTTTTCTGTTTTTTAGAAATTATTAGAAATTTTTCTGTTTTTCAGAAATAGTTAGAAATGTTAGAATTGTTAGAATAGTTAGAAATGTTAGAATTGTTAGAATAGTTAGAAATGTTAGAATTGTTAGAATAGTTAGAAATGTTAGAATTGTTAGAAAATTTTCTGTTTTTAGTTATAGAAATAGTTATAATAAAGTTAGAATTGTTAAATTTTTTCTGTTTTTTAGTTATAGAAATAGTTATAAAATGTTAGTTATATATATAGAAATGTTATATTTTTTCTGTTTTTAGTTATAGAAATATTAGAAATGTTAGTTTTATATAGCATTGTTAGAAATGTTATAGAAATGTTAGTTATATAGAAATGTTAGAAATTTTAGTTATCAAAATCAATCATTAAAAAATGTTACTTTTTGCGGGCATATAGCTAGTATTTGTTCTCGGCGATGCCCGCCCGCATCCTCGCCGTCGACACGTCATGACGACATCCGGCTGACCCATGTCCGGGACTGGGCTCCTGGCTGGCACCTTGGGAGGTGCTGCTGGAGAAGCGCGCCGCTTGATGAGAACCCAGCCCGGGTCCGTCGTCGACCACGATCTCGTTTGGTGGCGTTCGCGTGGGCCAGTTCGGTGCGGAGGAGCGGCCCGCCGGAGGTGAGTGCGTCGCCCGTGTCGGGGAGGAGGGCGAAACACGTCCATCTCTACATGGTTGTGTTAGAGGCGGCGGGTTCTCCAATACTGGCAGTTTCTTGAGGATCTCACTTCAGCTATGATCTGTGAGGTTCCTTCTCTTTGGTGTCCACCGCCAGCGCCCCGAGAACATGAGTGTCCTAAATTCTTACTGTAGTATTCGATCTTTATTTGCTACCTAGCCAGTGATGTATTCGATATTATATCTATTATTCGTGACGATGTATTGAGATTATATCTATTATTGAGGCGATGTTTTCGAGATTATATCTATTATTGAGCGATGTATTGAGATTGTATCTATTATTGAGGCGATGTAATTTGAATACTAAATTGTTTTATATTTCTTTTGGATTAGTTAAATAAAAGCTATGGCGGACAATACCGGCAGAGAGGAGAACAGGCCATGTTCAATATGATCGCCATCCTCATGGGCGGATGATGATCGGAATGAAGAAGATTATGGCGGCTCGAATTTCTAAACAACAGGAGAGGGTGATATGATATTCGATTGCGACGACCGAATTGATGAAGTCATGAACTATGATTATGATGATGACGAAGAAAATGTTGATCTTGAAACAACAAAGACCGGCGAGGTATATATATTTATATAAGCGGGCATCTGGTGATCATCACATGTTTTAAATGACTTGAAGATATATTAACGAATCGATCTTTGTTCTTTCAGCCATCCGGATTGAGCAAATCTTGAGCAAAAGGGCGAAGCGAGGGCCGAACAAAAAGTTGAAGGAGGCGTAAAGTACAATATCGAGGCAATCAGACCTAATGGCGAACCATTAGCGCCTAAGAAGATTGCGGACAAGTTAGATTTCGTCGGTGCGGAGTTCTTGTGAAGGACCAACTCGATCTCCCTTCAAGAATGGAAGAGCCAGCAAAGCCACGTCCGGATGTTACTTTTATCGACAACAAACAAAAAGGTCTGCTTTGGGATACTCTCATGGAACATTTCACCCTACGGATCATTTCCGCGAAGCGAGATGTGCAGAAAGTCAAGGGCGCTGCTCTTAGGAAGATGGCGGTTGCATTCAAGAACCACAAGAATCGTGAATGGGACAAATCGTCAAGGGAGGAAGGAAGACTCCGATATTCGAGGAACACTAGAGAACCAATGTGCTCATTAGGGCGATTTCGTGAAATTCAAGGATTCAGAATTAGCTAAGGGCGGTCGAGAATAAACAAGAAGAATGCCGAAAAAAGGATAAGTTCCATAAGCTGGGGCCGGTGGCTGTCGGTGGCAATGCCTAAGTGGGATAAGTCGAGAAAGAGATGGAGGATGCAGGTGTCACTCCGGTTACTAAGAGCTGGCCCCAGTGCAGGACTTGGTTCTATGCGCATGGGGGAGTTGGACCGAAGACGAGCAATGTTTCGACGAGGGCAAGTCTGAAGGGAGCGGCGATGCGATACTTGTTGCAATAGAAGAGGCATGATCGGGGTGTTCCAGCCCAGCGGAGAAACGGCGAGCTTCTGCGTGCCTGGAAATCTGAACACCGGGAAGAACACGAGGCAAAGGCGCTATTCCGTGGTATGAGGGGTTTTCAGTGGAACAACGACTACTGAGAACCCGTGAGAGAAAGAAGATTGCGGAGGAGAAGAAGAGGAAGATGGAGGAGGAGCAGAGGAAGTGGGACTATGAGCGCCTTCAAGGACTAGAAGCAAGTCAAGCGGAATTGGCGGTCAAATTCCAGCGGCAGCAGGAGCAGATCGACTCACTTAGCCAGCAAAGGGGTCTCGGCAGCTGCATCGACTAGCGGATGATCCAGCATTGGATAGCACCGCCCCATCCATGCCGAGAAGCAGCGTGGGTTCCGCCCAGACGGCGCAATGCTAGATAGATACCCGTGGATGACATCACGGATAACACTAACTACGAGCTACGTCAAAATGAAGAACATATCCATGAAGGTGGCGGGACGCGTTGCTTTTACAAATCCCCGAGGCAACCTTCCATTGCAACCCGATTCCGGCGGGCTATGCTCGTGTCTTGGTTGATGAGGTGGTGGACCCATATTGAACTACAACTTGACATTCACGGAGGTGACGACGAGCACTTTCTCGGAGAGGCCAAACATCGTATCATCCTATGGAAAAAGGATTGCATCATCTTTGAAGGCCACCGACACCGCGTCAGCCGACTCCTCGTCGAAGTCCGCCACCGAGACAACAGACTCCCGCTCCTGCAAGTCCACCAAGTCCGGCAAAGTGTCAGGCCACTCCTCCTCCTCCAAGTCCACCACAGCGTCAGACGTCGACTCCTCCTCCAAGTCCGGCACAACCTCAGGCCACTCCTCCTCCAAGTCCGGCACAACTTCAGGCCACTCCTGCTCGTCCAACTCAGCCCGTCAGCCGCTCCGCCCGCCTCGGCAATCATAGAAGAGACACCCGCAGCTATGGTGCGTGGCGATGCAGTCGAGGTAGTACTGGGAAGTACAGGCGGAGGCAAGCGATATAAATATGGTCCAAGCCTCCGCCTCTTCGCAGAGGCCTTATGACAGGTCCGAGGAGGAAAAGCAGCCATATCAAAGGCCGGTGGAAGCCCATTTTGCAAAACCGCCACCGCCGCCAAGGGAGAAACTGCACGAGGAAGCGATTGACCACTTCATTCGTATGGATCAACCACCAGCTCCCAAGCCTGTTGACACAGACTATAGGCGCCACATTAGGAAGTTAAATCGAGCACGTCTCACGTAAGGAGGCGAGCTCGGGATCGAGCAAACAACAAGCAGCTGTCAAAAAATGCGGAAAACCATTCCCGGCTGGGATAACAAGTGGTATAATCGATCCCTCGCTTGTTGTGCCAACAACACGTGATAATCTGTAGCGCCTAATATTATTGTGGGCAAACAGTTTACGTTCGAGGTGGGCAATGTGGTAATAACCAAGAACCATATAATGCAGGCTGAAGTTCTCAACATCACTGTTGGACAACTCCTCGAGATCGAGCCCATGCCAGTGCTTACAGAGGATGAAATAAAGCGGAAATATGTCGGGGCCAACCTTTGGTCAAGCCGGACAAGGTCAAGAACCTTCCAACGAGAATGTATGAATTGCATCAATGGTACATGAACATTACCAAGATTTGCAATCGATTGCCCTCATGGTGAATGTCAAGGAGGAGCATTACTTCCATGAGAAAGCTCTGTCCGTTGAGTATTACGAACTGTTTCAGTTATACAATCAAGGCCTTTTCGACAAATCTATAAATCAATTGCTATTATGCGTAAGTGATTTCTTTACGTAATTTAAGTCTCAAGCTAGATGTAGTGATCCTTTTGATCAATCATTACCTGTAATTATCCTCACTATATTATTTTACGTGGTATTATGCGGGATGAAGATGTATGAAATGAGAAAAGGTGGGCGCTTTGGCATTGGGTTCATTGACCCAAACACCGTTAATGAATACACATGGCTAATAAATCCACATCATCAAAAGGCCGTGAGAGGACAACATGCTAGAGTTCTTGAAGCGCCTCAAATAAAATGAAGATATACTACTTCCTTACAACTTCGGTGAGTCACCTTGTCTTGTACTACAAATTCTCTGTTTTTGCCTACTAGCTAGCTACATGTTTTTGCTTACATATACCTTAATTAAGACATGCAAGCGTGTGTGCATGCAGATTTCACTTGGATCTTGTGTATCATTAAAGTTGGCCGGAACAGTTGAAATCTTTGGACAAATCTGACTATAACATCTTGTTTGGGATAGTCAACAGGTAATTTCAATCATTATTAACTATATATCTCGGCCTATTTAGTTCGTCATTGTTGGGAGCGTAGTAATTTCAAAAATTTCCCTACGAACACGCAAGACCATGGTGATGGCATAGCAGCGAGAGGGAGAGTGTCCGTCCACGTACCCTCGTGAGACCGAAAGCGGAAGCGTTATAACAACGCGGTTGATGTAGTCGTGCGTCTTCACGATCCGACCGATCCAAGCACCGAGCGTCGGCACCTCCGAGTTTACGCACGTTCAGCTCGATGGCGATCCCGGACTCGATCCAGCAAAGTGTCGGGGATGAGTTCCGTCGGCCGCGACGGCGTGGTAGCGATGTTGATGCTCCACCGGCGCGGGGCTTCGCCTAAGCTCATGACGATATGACTTCTCCGGCGCGGGGCTTCGCCTAAGCTCTCTGACGATATGACCGAAGTGGAATATGGTGGAAGGGGCACCGCTGCGGCTAAGAGCGATCCGTAGATCAACTTGTGTGTTCTAGGGTGCCCCTGCCCCGTATATAAAGGAGCCAAGGGGAGGGGCTGGCCGGCCAAGAGGGGCGCGCCGAGGAGTCCTACTCCCTCCGGGGTAGGATTCCCCTCAATCCTAGTTGGATTAGGATTCCCGGAGGAAAGAGAGAGGGGGCGGCCCACCTTTCCTAGTCCTAATAGGACTAGGGAAAGAAGCGCGACCACCTAGGGCTGGCCCTTTCTCCTTTCCACCAAGGCCCACTATGGCCCATGTAGTTCCGGGGGTTCGGTAACCTCCGGTACTCGGTAAATTCGATTTCACTTCGAACACTTCCGATGTCCAAATGTAGGCTTCAATATATCAATCTTTATGTCTCGACCATTTGAGACTCCTCGTCATGTCCGTGATCACATCCGGGACTCGAACAACCTTGGTGCATCAATACTTATAAACTCATAATGAGCATCATCGAAGCGTTAAGCGTGCGGACCCTACGGGTTCGAGAACTATGTAGACATGACCTAGAACCATTCTCGGTCAATAACCAATAGCGGAACCTGGATGCCCATATTGGTTCCTACATATTCTCTGAAGATCTTTATCGGTCAAACCGCATAACGACATCGTTGTTCCCTTTGTCATCGGTATGTTACTTACCGAGATTCGATCGTCGGTATCAATACCTAGTTCAATCTCGTTACGGTAAGTCTCTTTACTCGTTCGTAATACATCATCTCACAACTAACTCATTAGTTGTAATGCTTACAAGGCTTAAGTGATGTGTATCACCGAGAAGGCCTAGAGATACCTCTCCGACAATCGGAGTGACAAAACCTAATCTCGAAATCGCCAACCCAACAAGTACCTTTGGAGACACCTGTAGTACTCCTTTATAATCACCCGATTACGTTGTGGCGTTTGGTAGTACCAAAGTGTTCCTCCGTGGCAGGAGTTGCATAATCTCATAGTTACAGGAACATGTATGGGTCATGAAGAAAGCATTAGCAACATACTAAGCGATCAAGTGCTAAGCTAACGGAATGGGTCATGTCAATCACATCATTCTCCTAATGATGTGATCCCATTAATCAAATGACAACACATGTCTATGGTTAGGAAACATAACCATCTTGATTAATGAGCTAGTCTTGTAGAGGCATACTAGTGACTATCTGTTTGTCTATGTATTCACACATGTATTATGTTTCCGGTTAATACAATTCTAGCATGAATAATAAACATTTATCATGGTATAAGGAAATAAATAATAACTTTATTATTGCCTCTAGGGCATATTTCCTTGATCTCCCACTTGCACTAGAGTCAATAATCTAGATTACATAGTAATGATTCTAACACCCATGGAGTCTTGGTGCTGATCATGTTTTGCTCGTGGAAGAGGCTTAGTCAGCGTGTCGCAACATTCAGATCCGTATGTATTTTGCAAATCTCTATGTCTCCCACTTGGACTTGGTCCCGAATGGAATTGAAGCGTCTCTTGATATGCTTGGTCCTCTTGTGAAATCTGGATTCCTTTGCCAAGGCAATTGCACCAGTATTGTCACAGAAGATCTTCATCGGTCCCGATGCACTAGGTATGACACCTAGATCGGAAATGAACTCTTTCATCCAGACTCCTTCATTTGCTGCTACGAAGCAGCTATGTACTCCGCTTCACATGTAGATCCCGCCACGGCGCTTTGTTTAGAACTGCACCAAGCGGCAGCTCCACCGTTTAATAAAAACACGTATCCGGTTTGCGATTTAGAATCGTCCGGATCGGTGTCAAAACTTACATCGGCGTAACCATTTACGACTAGCTCTTTGTCACCTCCATATCGAGAAACATATCCTTAGTCCTTTTCGGTATTTCAGGATGTTCTTGACCGCTGTCCGATGATCCACTCTGGATTACTTTGGTACCTTCCTGCCAAGCTTACAGCTAAGCATCGTCGGTCTGGTACACAGCATTGCATACATGATAGAGCCTATGGCTGAAGCATAGGAACATCTTTCATTTTCTCTCTATCTTCTGCTGTGGTGGGCATTGAGTCGACTCAATCTTACACCTTATGTCTGAGGTAAAAACCTTTCTTTGCCTGATCCATTTTGAACTTTTTCAAAACTTTATCAAGGTATGTGCTTTGTGAAAGTCAATTAAGCGTCTTGATCTATCTCTATAGATCTTGATGCCCAATATATAAGCAACTTCACGAGGTCTTTCATTGAAAAACTTTTATTCAAGTATCCTTTTATGCTATCCAGAAATTCTATATCATTTCCAATCAATAATATATAGTCCACATATAATATTAGAAATGCTCTGAGCTCCCACTCACTTTCTTGTAAATCTGAGGCTTCTCCAAAAGTCTGTATAAACCCATATCTTTGATCACACTATCAAGCGTTTATTCAACTCGAGAGGCTTGCACGGACCATAAATTGATCGTTGGAGCTTGCACACTTTGTTAGTACCCTTTGGATCGACAAAACCTTCTGGTTGCATCATATACAACTCTTCTTCTAGAAATCCATTCAAGAATGCAGTTTTACATCCATTTGCCAAATTTCATAATCATAAAATCGGCAATTGCTAACATGATTCGGACAGACTTAAGCATCGCTACGGGTGAAAAGTCTCATCGTAGTCAACCCCTTGAACTTGTCGAAAACCTTTCGCAACAAGTCGAGCTTTGTAAACAGTTATATTACCATCGGCGTCAGTCTTCTTCTTAAAGATCCATTTATTTTCAATGGCTTGCCGATCATCGAACAAGTCAACCAAAGTCCATACTTTGTTCTCATACATGGATCCCATCTCAGATTTCATGGCTTCCAGCCATTTTGCGGAATCTGGGCTCACCATCGCTTCTTCATAGTTTGTAGGTTCGCCATGGTCAAGTAACATGACTTCCAGAATAAGATTACCGTACCACTCTAGTGCGTATTTTACTCTGGTTGACCTCGAAGTTCAGTAGTAACTTGATCTGAAGCTTCATGATCATCATCATTAGTTTCCTCACTAATTGGTGTAGTTGTCACAGGAACCATTTCTTGTGATGAACTACTTTCAATAAGGGAGCAGATCTGATTATCTCATCAAGTTCTACTTTCCTCCCTCACTTCTTTCGAGAGAAACTCCTTCTCTAGAAAGGATCCGAATTTTAGCGAAAATCTTGCCTTCAGATCTGTGATAGAAGGTGTACCCAACATCTCCTTTGGGTATCCTATGAAGACACATTTTTCCGATTTGGGTTCGAGCTTATCGGTTGAAGTTTCTTTACATAAGCATCGCAGCCCCAAACTTTAAGAAAGCGACAACTTTGGTTTCTTGCCAAACCACAGTTCATAAGGCGTCGTCTCAGCGGTTTTGGCGGTGTCCTATTTAGCGTGAATCGGCCGTCTCTAAAGCATAACCCCAAAGCGATAGCGGTAAATCGGAAATAGACATCATAGATCGCACCATATCTAGTAAAGTCACGATTCTGACGTTCGGACACACCATTTCTCTGTGGTGTTCGGGTGGCGTGAGTTGAAACTATTCCACATTGTTTCAAATGTAAACCAAACTCGTAACTCAAATATTCTCCTCCACGATCAGATCGTAGAAACTTTATTTTCTTGTTACGATGATTTTCCACTTCACTCTGAAATTCTTTGAACTTTTCAAATGTTTCAGATTTGTGTTTCATTAAGTAGATATACCCATATCTACTCAAATCATCTGTGAAGGTGAGAAAATAACGATATCCATACGAGCTTCAACATTCATTGGACCACATACATCACATGTATGATTTCCAACAAATCTGTTGCTCTCTCCATACAACGGAGAGCGGTGTTTTAGTCATCTTGCCCATGAGGCACGGTTACATAAGTACCAAGTGATTCATAATCAAGTGATTCTAAAAGTCCATCGTATGGAGTTTCTTCATCGTTTTACACGATATGACCTAAGCGGCGGTGCCACAAATAAGTTGCACTATCATTATCAACTCTGCATCTTTTGGCTTGACATTATGAATATGTGTATCACTACTGTCGAGATTCAACAAGAATAGACCATTCTTCAAGGGTGCATGACCATAAAAGATATTACTCATATAAATAGAACAACCATTATTCTCTGATTTAAATGAATAACCGTCTCGCATCAAACAAGATCCAGATATAATGTTCATGCTCACGCTGGCACCAAATAACAATTATTTAGGTCTAAAACTAATCCCGAAGGTAGATGTAGAGGTAGCGTGCCGACCGCGATCACATTGACTTTGGAACCATTTCCCCGCGCATCGTCACCTCGTCCTTTGCGGTGCTCGTCTATTCCGTAGTCCCTGTTTGAGTTGCAAATATTAGCAAGAACCAGTATCAAATACCAGTGCTACTACGAGCTCTAGTAAGGTACACATCAATAACATGTATATCACATATACCTTTGTTCACCTTGCCATCCTTCTTATCCGCCAAATACTTGGGGCAGTTCCGCTTCGATGTCGATCGCTTGCGGTAAAACACTCGATTTCAGGTTTAGGTCCAGACTTGGGTTTCTTCTCTTGATCAGCAACTTTCTTGCTGTTCTTTTGAAGTTTCCTTCTTCTTTCCTTTGCCCTTTTCTTGAAACTAGTGGTCTTGTTGACCATCAACACTTGATGCTCTTTCTTGATTTCTACCTCCATGACTTTTAGCATTGCGAAGAGCTCAGGAATTGTTTTGGTCATCCCTTGCATATTATAGTTCATCACGAAGCTCTTGTAGCTTGGTGGCGATGATTGGAGAATTCATCAATGACACTATCATCGGAAGATTAACTCCCAGCTGAATTAAGTGATTATTATACCCGGACATTTTGAGTATGTGCTCCTTGTGAACTATTCTCCTCCATCTTGCAGCTATAGAACTTATTGGAGACTTCATATCTCTCAATCCGGGCATTTGCTTGAAATATTAACTTCAACTCTGGAACATCTCATATGCTCCATGACGTTCAAAACGTCGTTGAAGACCGGTTCTAAGCCGTAAAGCATAGCACACTGAACTATTGAGTAGTCATCAGCTTTGCTTTGCGGGCGTTCACAACCGGCTCGGCTCTGCTGCAGGCACTGTCACCCAGCGGTGCTTCGGGGCGTAATTTTTACGTGCAGCAATGAGGATAATCCTCAAATTCGGACCCAGTCCGTGTAATTGCTACCATCATCTTTCAACTTTGCTTTCTCAAGGCGCATTAAAATTCAACGGAACAACAGCACGAGCCATCTATCTACAGTAAACATAGACAAGCAAAATACTATCGGTACTAAGCTCATGATAAATTTAAGTTTAATTAATCATATTAAAAACTCCCACTTAGGCAGACATCTCTCTAGTTATCTAAGTGATTCGTGATCCAAATCAACTAAACCATGTCCGATCATCACGTGAGATGGAGTAGTTTCAATGGTGAACATCACTATGTTGATCATATCTACTATATGATTCACGTTCGACCTTCGGTCTCCGTGTTCGAGGCCATATCTGTTATATGCAAGGCTCGTCAAGTTTAACCTGAGTATTCAGCGCGTGCAACTGTTTTGCACCGTTGTAGATGGACGTAGAACTTATCACACCCGATCATCACGTGGTGTGCAGGTACTCTGAACTTTGGCAGCGGTGCATACTCGGGAGAACACTTCTTGATAATTTTGTGAGAGATCATCTTATAATGCTACCGTCAATCAAAGCAAGATAAGATGCATAAAGGATAAACATCACATGCAATCAATATAAGTGATATGATATGGTCATCATCATCTTGTGCTTGTGATCTCCATCATGAAGCACCGTCATGATCACCATCGTCACCGGTAGCGACACCTTGATCTCCATCGTAGCATCGTTGTCGTCTAGCCAACTATTGCTTCTCGACTATCGCTACTGCTTAGTGATAAAGTAAAGCAATTACATGGCGTTGCATTTCATACAATAAGCGACAACCATATGGCTCCTGCCGATTGCCGATAACTTCGGTTACAAAACATGATCATCTCATACAATAAAATATAGCATCACGTCTTGACCACATCACATCACATCATGCCCTGCAAAAACAAGTTAGGCGTCCTCTACTTTGTTGTTGCAAGTTTTACGTGGCTGCTACGGGCTGAGCAAGAACCGTTCTTACCTCGCATCAAAACCACAGCGATAGTTTGTCAAGTTGGTGCTGTTTTAACCTTCGCAAGGACGGGCGTAGCACTCAGTTCAACTAAAGTGAGAGAGCAGACACCGCGGTCACCTTTAAGCAGCGAGTGCTCGGGCGGTGAAACCAGTCTCGCGTAAGCGTCTGGCGTAATGTCGGTCGGGCGCTTCATCTCACAATACCGCTGAACCAAAGTATGACATGCTGGTAAGCAGTATGACTTATATCGCCCACAACTCACTTGTGTTCTACTCGTGCATATGACATCAACGCATAAAACCAGGCTCGGATGCCCTGTTGTTGGGGCGTAGTAATTTCAAAAATTTCTCTGAACACGCAAGACCATGGTGATGGCATAGCAGCGAGAGGGAGAGTGTCCGTCCACGTACCCTCGTGAACCCGAAAGCGAGCGTTATAACAACGCGGTTGATGTAGTAAATGCGTCTTCACGATCCGACCGATCCAAGCACCGAGCGTCGGCACCTCCGAGTTACGCACGCGTTCAGCTCGATGGCGATCCCGGACTCGATCCAGCAAAGTGTCGGGGATGAGTTCCGTCAACCTGACGGCGTGGTAGCGATGTTGATGCTCCACCGGCGCGGGGCCGCCTAAGCTCATGACGATATGACTTCTCGGGCGAGGGCCGCCTAAGCTCTCTGACGATATGACGAAGTGGAATATGGTGGAAGGGGCACCGCACACGGCTAAAGGCGATCCGTAGATCAACTTGTGTGTTCTAGGGTGTCCCCTGCCCCGTATATAAAGGAGCCAAGGGGAGGGGCTGGCCGGCCAGAGGAGGCGCGCCGGGGAGTCCTACTCCCTCCGGGGTAGGATTCCCCCTCAATCCTAGTTGGATTAGGATTCCGGAGGGAAGAGAGAGAGGGGCGGCCCACCTTTCCTAGTCCTAATAGGACTAGGGGAAGAGGCGGCCACCTAGGGCTGGCCCTTTCTCCTTTCCACCAAGGCCCACTATGGCCCATGTAGTTCGGGGGTTCGGTAACCTCCGGTACTCGATAAATTCGATTTCACTCGGAACACTTCCGATGTCAAATGTAGGCTTCAATATATCAATCTTTATGTCTCGACCATTTGAGACTCCTCGTCATGTCGTGATCACATCCGGGACTCGAACAACCTTGGTGCATCAATACTTATAAACTCATAATGAGCTGTCGCCGAAGCGTTAAGCGTGCGGACCCTACGGGTTCGAGAACTATGTAGACATGACCTAGAACCATTCTCGGTCAATAACCAATAAGCGGAACCTGGATGCCCATATTGGTTCCTACATATTCTCGAAGATCTTTATCGGTCAAACCGCATAACGACATCGTTGTTCCTTTGTCATCGGTATGTTACTTACCGAGATTCGATCATCGGTATCAATACCTAGTTCAATCTCGTTACGGTAAGTCTCTTTACTCGTTCCGTAATACATCATCTCACAACTAACTCATTAGTTGTAATGCTTGCAAGGCTTAAGTGATGTGTATCACCGAGAAGGCCTAGAGATACCTCTCCGACAATCGGGTGACAAAACCTAATCTCGAAATCGCCAACCCAACAAGTACCTTTGGAGACACCTGTAGTACTCCTTTATAATCACCCGATTCGTTGTGACGTTTGGTAGTACCAAAGTGTTCCTCCGGTAAGCAGGAGTTGCATAATCTCATAGTTACAGGAACATGTATGGGTCATGAAGAAAGCATTAGCAACATACTAAGCGATCAAGTGCTAAGCTAACGGAATGGGTCATGTCAATCACATCATTCTCCTAATGATGTGATCCCATTAATCAAATGACAACACATGTCTATGGTTAGGAAACATAACCATCTTGATTAATAAGCTAGTCTTGTAGAGGCATACTAGTGACTATCTGTTTGTCTATGTATTCACACATGTATTATGTTTCCGGTTAATACAATTCTAGCATGAATAATAAACATTTATCATGGTATAAGGAAATAAATAATAACTTTATTATTGCCTCTAGGGCATATTTCCTTCAGTCATTTCATGATATGAACTATTTAATAACCCCTTTATTCATTTTCTTTGTCGGCGGGCAGGGCTTGGGCAAGGTTCATCAGCGTCACGAAAGCCGAATGGAAGAAAAAGCTTAAATGGTTTCGACCCAAGGTAAGTAATTAAGTAGTACTAGCTAGCTAGCTAGCTGCCATCTCTTTAATTATCATGCTTGATTAATTATTATCTGATCAAATTTCATTCTCGTAAAGGCCTGCAGCAAAGCGCGAGGGCTGATCTGTGTGCATTCTGCGTTTGCGAGAACATTCGCATGATGGCGTCCGAAAGGAGCAGATCTCAAAAGACAGGAATGGATGCGCTTGTCGAGAACACTATTCACAATTTTTACACCATTATCGATATCTAGTCACACAACTAATACACATGCATATTGATCTCCTTCTTAACAGTTCACAGAGGTGCGGGACAAGCTCCTAGAAAGCGGATGGCGTAGAAGCACTTCAAGAGGAAATAAGCGGGATTTTTGCTCGACCAGGTCATAAATCCGAAGGAGAATACTATTACCGCTACGCCCCCATGAAAACCACTTCCAATTGTCATCGTGCTTGAAGGCACCAATTAGGCTAATGCCACTTGGCTCCGAAGGCAACATGCATATGTAGGAGAAATTGTATATAGCTATACATGTGTGTATGTGTGAATTAATTAATATGATGGTTTGTGAGACATTGATGATATATATATGCATGATTGGTTCTACTAGAAATTCTATATATATATATATATATATATATATATATATATATATATATATATATATATATATATATATATATATATATATATGCATATGATGTACAATGTGTAGTATCGTAAAATACCAACAAAAAAAAAGAATTAAAATGGAAACACAAAATTAAATGAAAAGAAATCATAAAACTAAAACCCCCAAACCTTATAGTACCGGTTGGTGTTACCAACGGTACTAAAACTCTCCCTGGAGCTGCCTCGTACCACGTGGTTGGCCTTTAGCACCGGTTCGTCTGAACCGGTACTAAAAAAGGGGGGCTTTAGTGACCACACTTTAGTGCCGGTTGTGGAATCGGCACTAAAGGGCCTTATGAACCGGTGCTATTGCCCGGTTCTGCACTAGTGCCTGTGGACCTACTGGGCCTCCCGCGGGCCTGAATCCTGGCCCATGGTAGGGTTTCTAGTCGTATTCAGGCCGTGGGGGCCCAGTAGGTGGCACTTTTTTTTGTTTTTTTGTTTTATTTGTTGCTTTATTTAGTTTATTTTGTTTCTATTTACAACAAAATACTTATTGTTGCTATATTTATTTTTTTTCCAGTTTTTTGTTTTGTTTTCTGCATTATTTATTTTCTTTTGTTTTTTGCTTTATTTTTTAATTCTTTTTGCTTTTAGTTTTAGAAAAATTATAAACTTTCTGTTAGTGCCATTAGTTTTCAAATTTGAAAACACTTTTTTGTTTTCTTTGTTGCTTTATTCATTTTATTTTGTTTCTACTTACAACAAAATACTTATTGTTGCTATTTTATTTTTTTTCTAGTTTTTTGTTTTGTTTTCTGCATTATTTATTTTCTTTTGTTTTTGCTTTATTTTTAGTTCCTTTTGCTTTTAGTTCTAGAAAAAATATAAACTTTCTGTTAGTGCCATTAGTTTTAGACTTTCTGTTTGTGCCATTAGTTTTCAAATTTGAATAGTTAAAATATAAATTCTTTGAAACTCATAGTTTTCAAATGAACTCTGAAAAAGTTGGCACAGCATGTGCATGTACAAAAGCGGACAATGGTATCATACAAATGCATTACAAAGTAGGCATTGTATCATCATAATAGTTCTTGGAGAAAGTCTTCATTTTTCTTCGCTTGTGTCATTTGCTTATTGCGCCGTGACCATGGATAATCTTCATCGTTTATCAGGATGCTTGGGTAAGCCTCGACTTTGAAGGGAGGAATTTCATGAAACTTTTCATACTCTTCAGACATGTCTGTCTTGCCCTCCACTCCCGGGATGTCCCTTTTTCTGAAAGAACTATGTGGCGCTTTGGCTCATCGTATGATGTATTAAGCTTCCTTATCTTTTCTTTTCCTCGGTCTGGTAGACATGTCCTTCACATAGATAACATGTGACACATCATTGGCTAGAATGAGCGGTTCGTCGATGTACCCAAGATTTTCAGATCCACTTGTTGTCATTCCGTCTTTGTGGGTCTACTGTACCCCATCTGACATTGACCCACTTGCACTTAAACAAAGGGACCTTAAAATCTACTCCGTAGTCAAGTTCCCATATGTCTACTATGTAACCATAATATGTGTCCTTTTGCCTGTCGGTTGCTGCATCAAAGCAGACACCGCTGTTTTGGTTGGTGCTCTTTTGATCTTGGTCAATCGTGTAAAATGTATTCCCATTTATCTCGTATCCTTTCCAAATCATTACAGTCGAAGATGGTCCCTAGACAAAAGTACAGCTCATCACAAACAGTGCTGTCACCTCGAGGCGTGTTTCCAACAAACTGCTGAAAGTCTGATGTGTTCACATGTAATCCGATCGTCGCCTTTGCTACGGGTGTTTGGGCCATGACTGTTCTTGTGTTCATCGACATACGGGGTCACCAAGGTAGAGTTACGTAGAATTGTGTAGTGTGCTTGAGACCAAGAATATCCGTCCTGCATATTATTGAGTCCCTTCCAAGTGTGCCTTTTCAGTCAGTCTCCCCTCATACCGCGATTTAGGGAGACCTATCTTCTTAAGGCCAGGAATGAAGTCAACACAAAACCCGATGACATCCTCTGTTTGATGGCCCATGGAGATGCTTCCTTACGGCCTAGCAGCGATTCTGAACATATTTCTTTAGGACTCCCATGAACCTCTCAAAGGGTACATATTGTGTAGAAATACGGGCCCCAGAATGACAATCTCGTCGACTAGATGAACTAGGGCGTGTGTCATGATATTGAAGAAGGATGGTGGGAACACCAGCTCAAACTGACAAGACATTCGCCACATCACTCCTTAGCGTTGATGCGATTTTTGCATCGACCACCTTACGAGATATTGCATTGAGGAATGCACATAGCTTCACAATGGCTAATCGGACGTTTTCGATAGAAGCCCCTCAATGCAACGGAAGCGATTCGTCATAATCACATGGCAGTCATGAGACTTTAGGTTCGGAACTTTTCTCGGCATATTTATTATTTCCTTTATATTGACGAGAAGCGGGCGGGACCTTCATCTTGAGCAGGCATTCAAAGAAGATTTCTTTCTCTTCTTTCGTAAGGCGTAGTGGCAGGACCTTCATCTGCTTGAGGCATGCCCTCTTTTTCGTACAAGCGTTGCAGGTCCTCCGTGCCTCGGTGTATCTTTTGTCTTCCCATACCGCCCAAGAAGCCTAGCAGGTTCACGCAAAGGTTCTTCGTCACGTGCATCACGTCGATCGAGCGGACCTCTAGGTCTTTCGAGGGTAGGTCCCAAAATTTAGATTTCTTCTTCCACATGGAGTGCGTGATTGTCGGCGTCATTGGAACAGCTAGTCCGCGGGACCCTTTCCAAAGATTACGTGTAAATCATTGACCATAGCAAATGCGTGATCACCGGTATGCATGGTGGGCTTCTTCCGGTGATCTGCCTCGCCTTTGAAATGCTTGCATTTCTTTCGACATGATGGTTGGTCGGAAGAAATCGATGATGGCCAGGTACACATTCTTCTGCAGCTTCGGTATATACTATCGGTGTCAAGTAAACAGTGCGTGCATCGTGGTATCCCTTGTTTGTCTGTCACGAAAGGTTCTTGAGAGCGGGCCAATCGTTGATGGTCACGAACATCAACGCCTTTATGTGAAATTCCTCCTTTTGTGCTCATCCCACGTCGTACCTGTTTCCATTCCACAGCTGTAAAAGTTCTTCAACTAATGGCCTTAGGTACACATCAATGTCGTTGCGGGTTGCTTAGGGCCTTGGATGAGCGGCATCATAATGAACTTCCGCTTCATGCACATCCAAGGAGGAAGGTTATACATACAAAGAGTCACGGGCAGGTGCTGTGATTGCTGCTCTGCTCCTCGAAAGGATTAATGCCATCGCGCTTAAAGCAAACCATCGTTCCTTGGGTCCTTTGCAAACTCATCGATACTTTCTCTTGATTTTTCTCCACTGCGACCCGTCGGCGGATGCTCTCAACTTCCGTCTTTCTTACGGTCCTCACTGTGCCATCGCATCAACTTGGCATGCTCTCCGTTTCGAACAGATGTTTCAACCGTGGTATTATAGGAGCATACCACATCACCTTTGAGAACCCTCTTCTGGGAGGCTCGCCGTCAACATCACGGGGTCATCTCGTGCGATCTTATACGCAATGCACCGCATACGGGCATGCGTTCAGATCCTTGTATGCACCTTGATAGAGGATCAGATCATTAGGGCATGCATGTATCTTCTCCACCTCCAATCCTAGAGGGCATCGACCTTCTTTGCTGCGTATGTCTTGTCGGAAATTCGTTATCCTTTGGAAGCTTCTTCTTCATTATTTTGATAGCTTCTCAAATCCTTTATCGAGCACAACATTCTCGCCTTCCTTTGCAGCAATTCCGATGGGTACCGAGCTTTGTGTTGCCATCTTCGCAATTGGGTTACAACCCTTTTTGTGATCCTCTAACATGCGATCGAACTTTAGCTTCTCCTTTTGACTTTCGCATTGCGTCCTTGCATCGACAATGACCGGCGGAGATCATCATCATCGGGCACATCGTCGGTTCCTCTTGATCTTCAGCAGCTTAGCCCGTTGCTGCACCATCGTGCACATCGTCATTTCCTCTTGATGTTGATAGCATCACCGTATTCAGGGGCACATAGTTGTCATCGTACTCTTCTTCTTCGCCGTCTTCCATCATAACCCCTATTTCTCCGTGCCTCGTCCAAACATTATAGTGTGGCATGAAACCCTTGTAAAGTAGGTGGGTGTGAAGGATTTTCCGGTCAGAGTAAGACTTCGTATTCCCACATATAGGGCATGGACAACACATAAAACCATTCTGCTTGTTTGCCTCAGCCACTTCGAGAAAATCATGCACGCCCTTACACTACTAGGGAAAAGCCTAGCAGCAGCGCGGGTTTTAGGCCTATCAGTAGCGTGGGCAGGGCGCTCTTGATAAGGCGCTACTGACTAATGCTTAGCAATAGCGCGCTGGACCCGCTCTTGATAAATTGACTTAGTAGTAGCGCTTCTTCAGAACCGCGCTACTGGTAATTAGTAGTAGCGCTTCTCCTTTCCCGCGCTACTACTATTATTTAGTATTTTGTTTCTTTTTTATTTCATGTTGTATTCATACACCTTTACACAAGTTTTCATACAAAAGGAATTTAGAGATTGTTTTTACATCATAATGAGTTGTTACATCACGGGGGAAAAGAACCGCGGATTAGTTTCAAGTGGATGTTCATCCACTTGAAACTAATCTCTTGATTATTCACCAATGATATAATAATATCATCATCATCATCATATCATTAACAACTTATCATCATAATACATCATTGTCATATAACACCTCCTCAAGATCATCGTTTTCATCAATGACATCACATAGCAAATTGGTCACTAGTCGTAATCACAAGTACTCCTCATTATCAACTCTAACACATTACCACATAATAAACATATTGTACCTCATAGGACCTACTACATTCGATTAAGACCTACTACATTTTCTAAGGTAAAATAGCAAAAAACAAGATAGCCCCTGACTCTCCATTATGGAGAATGGAGATTAGCCTGTCTCCAATTCTTGCCTTTCGCTGAATGTTACTTCCAAGAACCTCCTTGCGAATGTCCATACATTTATTCCATTCTTTGATGATCATGTGTTCACCGTTTTTAGAAATATGATATGCACAGGTGAGCTCCCTAGATTTACTGGCAGTATGTTCAGAGCGAGGCGACCATTGGAGACATCGGATGAGGCACACAATCCATCGGGAGTTTCAGTTGAAAAACATAATAATAACCGTAGTTAGCAAATGATGTACTAATTTTAGAAGTATGCAAAAGATGCACGGATGTCGTAATAGTAAAAAATCTTACCAGGGTATCACCAGAGAAGTTACCGTGGTTCAACACATGCACTAGTGGCATGTATTCACCATAATTTGGAGGAGTTCGATAATAGTTATTGTAATTCTCAAGAAGAGTACAAAATGCGATCAGATGATTTTTCTCCTTATACCTTAATTCGGTGCCATCGGTGTAGTGGGTTTTATCTACCATCTTCGCACAGTCTTTGAAGAATCAAAATAAGCTGTCAATGGAAATAAGCTATCAACAATTTTGAAATAAACAATATAAATTAGTTAATAAGTATGTTTGAGAAACTCACATAGCGGTACAATCGGAAGCGTATCAACAAGGACCCAAATGTCCATATTGTCTTGCTCGATGTCAGGATCACCAAGATCCATGGTGACAATCATACCCTCATAAAAACCATACATTTTGCAAAGTGCTTCCCAATTTTGGCAACCAAAATGGGTTACGCTCTGAGCATTGCATAGATTTACTTCAAAATCCATATCATGATGGGTCCTTACGTGTATTTTCTTTGTTTCGAAATTTTCATGGTCTTTAAAACCCATCCTCTCCGAGACATAGCGTCTTGCATGGCATGGGATAAGCTAGTCGAATTGTAAAATATGAAAATTAGACTTTGAAATAGTTGAAGTCATGCTTAATTACGAGTAAAACACTTGTCGTTGTTGCGTACCGTTTCACAATCGAAGGTCTCCTCGAGCTTAATGCTGAAGCGCCAATCTTCGTCCAGCTGAACGAACCTGTCGCACATACCTCGATCGTCGTGGCACCAGCTACACTCCCGGGAGGCTGTAAATCGTCGATACGACATTTCCTATGTTCATAATTCAAAGATTAAACTTGTACATATTCTAGCACAAGTCATGCCAGAATTCACGAAAAAATCCGGCATGACCTTTGCTAAAAAAGGACATATCGAGCGCCTGAAATTTGCCGGAACGGAAATTAATCAACACTCCGGCAAAACATAGGCCACTCGGAGATGTAAACTGAACATGAACGGCCACTTGGGAAACCACATATCCTATTTGAGCAACAACACAAGATATACAAGGATATTTGGCTGGTCTCACCTCGATGTCGGAGGGTCGGTGGACTGGGACAACGACAGGGGATGTCGGAGGGGTCGGTGTGGGGGACGGACGGCGGGATGTCGGAGGGTCGGTGGCCAGGGGACGGCGGCGGGGATGTCGGAGGGTCGGTGGAGGGACGGCGGTGGTCACTGAGAAACCATATAAGTTATCACTAATACATCTCGAATAATTGCTTAAACTAAAAATAACAACAAATATGACATGTTCAACTAGTTTTATTAATTCAACTAGTTCTTACTAAATATAAACTTACTATAAATAGAAAAAAACTAGTTCTTTCTAAAAATAAAGTAGTTCAACTAGTTATATTAATTTACTTAGTAAACTAGTTCAACTACAACTAAAAATCTAGTACTAACTAAGCAACATCTAGTTAACTAGTACCATCACTACTAGTAATTAACATCTACTACTACTAAAAATCTAGTACTAACTAAGCAACATCTAGTACTAGCTATGAACCCTAAATTAACATCTACAACTACTAAATCTAGGACTAACTAGTGGCAGGGGGTGGGGGGCGACGGAGAGGTAGCTAGGGGCGGCGAGGTCGTGGGCGGTGGGAGGAGGGTGAAGGAAATATGCCCTAGAGGCAATAATAAAGTTATTATTTATTTCCTTATACCATGATAAATGTTTATTATTCATGCTAGAATTGTATTAACCGGAAACATAATACATGTGTGAATACATAGACAAACAGATAGTCACTAGTATGCCTCTACAAGACTAGCTCATTAATCGAAGATGGTTATGTTTCCTAACCATAGACATGTGTTGTCATTTGATTAATGGGATCACATCATTAGGAGAATGATGTGATTGACATGACCCATTCCGTTAGCTTAGCACTTGATCGTTTAGTATGTTGCTAATGCTCTCTTCATGACCCATACATGTTCCTGTAACTATGAGATTATGCAACTCCGTTTACGGAGGAACACTTTGGGTACTACCAAGCGTCACTGGCGTAACTGGGTGATTATAAAGGAGTACTACAGGTGTCTCCAAAGGTACTTGTTGGGTTGGCGTATTTGAGATTAGGTTTTGTCACTCCGATTGTCGGAGAGGTATCTCTAGGCCTTCTCGGTGATACACATCACTTAAGCCTTGCAAGCATTACAACTAATGAGTTAGTTGTGAGATGATGTATTACGGAGCGAGTAAAGAGACTTACCGTAACGAGATTGAAATAGGTATTGGATACCGACGATCGAATCTCGGGTAAGTAACATACCGATGACAAAGGAACAACGTATGTCGTTATGCGGTTTGACCGATAAAGATCTTCGTAGAATATGTAGGAACCAATATGGGCATCCAGGTTCCGCTATTGGTTATTGACGAGAATGGTTCTAGGTCATGTCTACATAGTTCTCGAACCCGTAGGGTCCCGCACGCTTAACGTTTCGATGACAGTTCATTATGAGTTTATAAGTATTGATGCACGAAGGTTGTTGAGTCCGGATGTGATCACGGACATGAAGAGGAGTCTCGAAATGGTCGAGACATAAAGATTGATATATTGAAGCCTACATTTGGACATCGGAAGTGTTCGAGTGAAATCGAATTTGCGAGATGTAGGGAGGTTACGGAACCCCGGGAACTACATGGGCCATAGTGGGCCTTGGTGGAAAGGAGAAAGGGCCAGCCCTAGGTGGCGCGCCCCCCTTCCCTAGTCCTATTAGGACTAGGAAGGTGGGCGGCCCCCTCTCTCTCTTTCCCCTCAGGAATCCTAATCCAACTAGGATTGGAGGAATCCTACTCCCGGAGGAGTAGGACTCCTGGCGCGCCCCTCTTGGCCGCCAGCCCCTCCCCTTGGCTCCTTTATATACGGGGCAGGGGCACTCTAGAACACACAAGTTGATCTACGGATCGTTCCTTAGCCGTGTGCGGTGCCCCTTCCACCATATTCCACTTGGTCATATCGTCGTAGAGCTTAGGCGAAGCCTGCGCGGAGAAGTCATATCGTCGCGGAGCTTAGGCGAAGCCCTGCGTCGGTGGAGCATCAACATCGTCACCATGCCGTCGTCTTGTGGAACTCATCCCGACACTTTGCTGGATCGGAGTCCGGGATCGTCATCGAGCTGAGCGTGTGCAGAACTTCGGAGGTGTCGTCGTTCGGTGCTTGGATCGGTCGGATCGTGAAGGCGTCGACTACATCAACAGCGTTGTTATAACGCTTCGCTTTCGGTCTCACGAGTGCGTGGGCGGACCTCTCCCTCTCGTTGCTATGCCATCACCATGGTCTTGCGTGTTCGTAGGAAAATTTTGAAATTACTCGTTCCCCAACAGTGGCATCCGAGCCTGGTTTTATGCGTTGATGTCATATGCACGAGTAGAACACAAGTGAGTTGTGGGCGATATAAGTCATCTGCTTACCAGCATGTCATACTTTGGTTCAGCGGTATTGTGAGATGAAGAGGCCGGACCGACATTACGCGACGCTTACGCGAGACTGGTTTCACCGCTCCGAGCACTCGTTGCTTAAAGGTGACGGCGGGTGTCTGTCTCTCTCTCACTTTAGTTGAACCGAGTGTAGCTCGCCCGGTCCTTGCGAAGGTTAAAACAGCACCAACTTGACAAACTATCGTTGTGGTTTTGATGCGTAGGTAAACGGTTCTTGCTCAGCCCGTAGCAGCCACGTAAAACTTGCAACAACAAAGTAGAGGACGTCTAACTTGTTTTTGCAGGGCATGATGTGATGTGATGTGGTCAAGGCGTGATGCTATATTTTATTGTATGAGATGATCATGTTTTGTAACGAGTTATCGACAATGGCAGGAGCCATATGGTTGTCGCTTTATTGTATGAAATGCAAGCGCCATGTAATTGCTTTACTTTATCACTAAGCAGTAGCGATAGTCGTAGAAGCAATAGTTGGCGAGGCGACAACGATGCTACGATGGAGATCAAGGTGTCGCGCCGGTGGCGATGGTGATCATGGCGGTGCTTGGCGATGGAATCACAAGCACAAGATGATGATGACTATATCATATCACTTATATTGATTGCATGTGATGTTTATCCTTTATGCATCTTATCTTGCTTTGATTGACGGTAGCATTATAAGATGACCTCTCACAAAAATTATCAAGAAGTGTTCTCCCTGAGTATGCACCGTTGCCAAAGTTCAGTAGTACCCGGACACCACGTGATGATCGGGTGTGATAAGTTCTCGTCCATCTACAACGGTGCAAAACAGTTGCTGCGCGGAATACTCAGGTTAAACTTGCGAGCCTTGCATATAACAGATATGGCCTCGGAACACGGAGACCGAAGGTCGAGCGTGAATCATATAGTAGATATGATCAACATAGTGATGTTCACCATTGAAACTACTCCATCTCACGTGATGATCGGACATGGTTTAGTTGATTTGGATCACGTAATCACTTAGATAACTAGAGAGATGTCTGTCTAAGTGGGAGTTTTAATATGATTAATTAAACTTAAATTTATCATGAGCTTAGTACACGATAGTATTTTGCTTGTCTATGTTTCTTTGTAGATAGATGGCTCGTCTGTTGTTCCGTTGAATTTTAATCGTTCCTTGAGAAAGCAAAGTTGAAAGATGATGGTAGCAATTACGGACTGGGTCCGTAACGAGGATTATCCTCATTGCTGCGGAAAAATTACGTCTGGAAGCACCGCTGGGACGAGGCCTGCTTTGAGGAGCTGAGCCGAAGTTGTGAGCGTCTGGCAAAGCAAAGCTGATGACTACTCAATAGTTCAGTGTGCCATGCTTTACGGCTTAGAACCGGGTCTTCAACGGCGTTTTGAGCGTCATGGAGCATATGAGATGTTCCAGGAGTTGAAGTTAATATTTCAAGCAAATGCCGGATTGAGAGATATGAAGTCTCCAATAAGTTCTATAGCTGCAAGATGGAGGAGAATAGTTACGTCGGTGAGCACATACTCAAAATGTCGGGTATAATAATCACTTAATTCAGCTGGGAGTTAATCTTCCGGATGATAGTGTCATTGATGAATTCTCCAATCACGCCACCAAGCTACAAGAGCTTCGTGATGAACTATAATATGCAAGGGATGACCAAAACAATTCTGAGCTCTTCGCAATGCTAAAAGCAGCGGAGGTAGAAATCAAGAAAGAGCATCAAGTGTTGATGGTCAACAAGACCACTAGTTTCAAGAAAAGGGCAAAGGAAAGAAGAAGGAAACTTCAAAAGAACAGCAAGAAAGTTGCTGATCAAGAGAAGAAACCCAAGTCTGGACCTAAACCTGAAGCTGAGTGTTTTTACTGCAAGCAGATGGACCTTTGGAAGCGGAACTGCCCCAAGTATTTGGCGGATAAGAAGGATGGCAAGGTGAACAAAGGTATATGTGATATACATGTTATTGATGTGTACCTTACTAGAGCTCATAGTAGCACTGGGTATTTGATCTGGTTACATTGCTAATATTTGCAACTCGAAGCAGGGACTACGGAATAGACGAGCACTGGCAAAGGGCGAGGTGACGATGCGTGGGAAATGGTTCCAAAGTCAATGTGATCGCGGTCGGCACGCTACCTCTACATCTACCTTGGGATTAGTTTTAGACCTAAATAATTGTTATTTGGTGCCAGCGTTGAGCATGAACATTATATCTGGATCTTGTTTGATGCGAGACGGTTATTCATTTAAATCAGAGAATAATGGTTGTTCTATTTATATGAGTAATATCTTTTATGGTCATGCACCCTTGAAGAATGGTCTATTCTTGTTGAATCTCGACAGTAGTAATACACATATTCATAATGTCGAAGCCAAAAGATGCAGAGTTGATAATGATAGTGCAACTTATTTGTGGCACTGCCGTTTAGGTCATATCGATTGTAAAACGCATGAAGAAACTCCATCGGATGGACTTTTAGAATCACTTGATTATGAATCACTTGGTACTTGCAAACCGTGCCTCATGGGCAAGATGACTAAAACACCGTTCTCCGGTTGTATGGAGAGAGCAACAGATTTGTTGGAAATCATACATACAGATGTATGTGGTCCGATGAATGTTGAAGCTCGTGGCGGATATCGTTATTTTCTCACCTTCACAGATGATTTGAGTAGATATGGGTATATCTACTTAATGAAACACAAATCTGAAACATTTGAAAAGTTCAAAGAATTTCAGAGTGAAGTGGAAAATCATCGTAACAAGAAAATAAAGTTTCTACGATCTGATCGTGGAGGAGAATATTTGAGTTACGAGTTTGGTTTACATTTGAAACAATGTGGAATAGTTTAGCAACTCACGCCACCGGAACACCACAGAGAAATGGTGTGTCGAGCGTCGTGTCGTACTTTACTAGATATGGTGCGATCTATGATGTCTATTTCCGATTTACCGCTATCGTTTTGGGGTTATGCTTTAGAGACAGCCGCATTCACGTTAAATAGGACACCGTCAAAATCCGTTGAGACGACGCCTTATGAACTGTGGTTTGGCAAGAAACCAAAGTTGTCGTTTCTTAAAGTTTGGGGCTGCGATGCTTATGTAAAGAAACTTCAACCAGATAAGCTCGAACCCAAATCGGAAAATGTGTCTTCATAGGATACCCAAAGGAGACTGTTGGGTACACCTTCTATCACAGATCTCAAGGCAAGATTTTCGTTGCTAAATTCGGATCCTTTCTAGAGAAGGAGTTTCTCTCAAAAGAAGTGAGTGGGAGGAAAGTAGAACTTGATGAGATAATCTGTATCTGCTCCCTTATTGGAAAGTAGTTCATCACAAGAAATGGTTCTGTGACAACTACACCAATTAGTGAGGAAACTAATGATGATGATCATGAAGCTTCAGATCAAGTTACTACTGAACTTCGTGAGGTCAACCAGAGTAAAATCGCACGAGTGGTACGGTAATCTTATTCGGAAGTCATGTTACTTGACCATGGCGAACCTACAAACTATGAAGAAGCGATGGTGAGCCCAGATTCCGCAAAATGGCTGGAAGCCATGAAATCTGAGATGGGATCCATGTATGAGAACAAAGTATGGACTTTGGTTGACTTGCCCGATGATCGGCAAGCCATTGAAAATAAATGGATCTTTAAGAAGAAGACTGGCGCCGATGGTAATATAACTGTCTACAAAGCTCGACTTGTTGCGAAAGGTTTTCGACAAGTTCAAGGGGTTGACTACGATGAGACTTTCTCACCCGTAGCGATGCTTAAGTCTGTCCGAATCATGTTAGCAATTGCCGCATTTTATGATTATGAAATTTGGCAAATGGATGTAAAACTGCATTCTTGAATTGATTTCTAGAAGAAGAGTTGTATATGATGCAACCAGAAGGTTTTGTCGATCCAAAGGGTACTAACAAAGTGTGCAAGCTCCAGCGATCAATTTATGGTGCAGTGCAAGCCTCTCGGAGTTGGAATAAGCGCTTTGATAGTGTGATCAAAGCATATGGGTTTATACAGATTTTGGAGAAGCTCTGTATTTACAAGAAAGTGAGTGGGAGCTCTGTAGCATTTCTAATATTATATGTGGACGACATATTATTGATTGGAAATGATATAGAATTTCTGGATAGCATAAAGGATACTTGAATAAAAGTTTTTCAATGAAAGACCTCGGTGAAGCTGCTTACATATTGGGCATCAAGATCTATAGAGATAGATCAAGGCGCTTAATTGGACTTTCACAAAGCACATACCTTGATAAAGTTTTGAAAAAGTTCAAAATGGATCAGGCAAAGAAAGGTTTTTACCTGTATTACAAGGTGTAAGATTGAGTCGGACTCAATGCCCGACCACAGCAGAAGATAGAGAGAAAATGAAAGATGTTCCTATGCTTCAGCCATAGGCTCTATCATGTATGTAATGCTGTGTACCAGACTGACGTATGCTTAGCTGTAAGCTTGGCAGGAAGGTACCAAAGTAATCGAGTGGATCACTGGACAGCGGTCAAGAACATCTGAAATACGAAAAGGACTAAGGATATGTTTCTCGTATATGGAGGTGACAAAGAGCTAGTCGTAAATGGTTACGTCGATGCAAGCTTTGACACTGATCCGGACGATTCTAAATCGCAAACCGGATCGTGTTTTTATTAAGCGGTGGAGCTGTCGGTTGGTGCAGTTCTAAACAAAGTGTCGTGGCGGGATCTACATGTGAAGCGGAGTACATAGCTGCTTGAAGCAGCAAATGAAGAGTCTGGATGAAAGAGTTCATTTCGATCTAGGTGTCATACCTAGTGCATCGGGACCGATGAAGATCTTCTGTGACAATCTGGTGCAATTGCCTTGGCAAAGGAATCCAGATTTCACAAGAGGACCAAGCATATCAAGAGGCGCTTCAATTCCATTCGGGACCAAGTCCAAGTGGGAGACATAGAGATTTGCAAAATACATACGGATCTGAATGTTGCAGACCGTTGACTAAGCCTCTTCCACGAGCAAAACATGATCAGCACCAAGACTCCATGGGTGTTAGAATCATTACTATGTAATCTAGATTATTGACTCTAGTGCAAGTGGGAGACTGAAGGAAATATGCCCTAGAGGCAATAATAAAGTTATTATTTATTTCCTTATACCATGATAAATGTTTATTATTCATGCTAGAATTGTATTAACGGAAACATAATACATGTGTGAATACATAGACAAACAGATAGTCACTAGTATGCCTCTACAAGACTAGCTCATTAATCGAAGATGGTTATGTTTCCTAACCATAGACATGTGTTGTCATTTGATTAATGGGATCACATCATTAGGAGAATGATGTGATTGACATGACCCATTCCGTTAGCTTAGCACTTGATCGTTTAGTATGTTGCTAATGCTCTCTTCATGACCCATACATGTTCCTGTAACTATGAGATTATGCAACTCCGTTTACGGAGGAACACTTTGGGTACTACCAAGCGTCACTGGCGTAATGGGTGATTATAAAGGAGTACTACAGGTGTCTCCAAAGGTACTTGTTGGGTTGGCGTATTTCGAGATTAGGTTTTGTCACTCCGATTGTCGGAGAGGTATCTCTAGGCCTTCACGGTGATACACATCACTTAAGCCTTGCAAGCATTACAACTAATGAGTTAGTTGTGAGATGATGTATTACGGAACGAGTAAAGAGAGTTACCGGTAACGAGATTGAAATAGGTATTGGATACCGACGATCGAATCTCGGGTAAGTTACATACCGATGACAAAGGGAACAACGTATGTCGTTATGCGGTTTGACCGATAAAGATCTTCGTAGAATATGTAGGAACCAATATGGGCATCCAGGTTCCGCTATTGGTTATTGACCGAGAATGGTTCTAGGTCATGTCTACATAGTTCTCGAACCCGTAGGGTCCGCACGCTAACGCTTCGTTTGATGACAGTTCATTATGAGTTTATAAGTATTGATGCACGAAGGTTGTTGAGTCCCGGATGTGATCACGGACATGACGAGGAGTCTCGAAATGGTTGAGACATAAAGATTGATATATTGGAAGCCTACATTTGGACATCGGAAGTGTTCGAGTGAAATCGGAATTTCTCGGATACAGGGAGGTTACGGAACCCCGGGAACTACATGGGCCATAGTGGGCCTTGGTGGAAAGGAGAAAGGGCCAGCCCTAGGTGGCGCCCCCTTCCCTAGTCCTATTAGGACTAGGAAAGGTGGGTCGGCCCCCTCTCTCTCTTTCCCCCTCCGGGGAATCCTAATCCAACTAGGATTGAAGGGGGAATCCTACTCCCGGAGGGAGTAGGACTCCCTGGCGTGCCCCCTCTTGGCCGGCCAGCCCCCTTCCCCTTGGCTCCTTTATATACCGGGGCAGGGGGCACCCTAGAACACACAAGTTGATCTACGGATCGTTCCTTAGCCGTGCGGTGCCCCTTCCACCATATTCCACTTGGTCATATCGTCATAGAGCTTAGGCGAAGCCTGCGCCGGAGAAGTCATATCGTCGCGGAGCTTAGGCGAAGCCCTGCGTCGGTGGAGCATCAACATCGTCACCATGCCGTCGTCTTGTGGAACTCATCCCGACACTTTGCTGGATCGAGTCCGGGATCGTCATCGAGCTGAGCGTGTGCAGAACTCGGAGGTGCCGTCGTTCGGTGCTTGGATCGGTCGGATCGTGAAGGCGTCGACTACATCAACAGCGTTGTTATAACGCTTCCGCTTTCGGTCTCACGAGTGCGTGGGCGGACACTCTCCCCTCTCGTTGCTATGCCATCACCATGGTCTTGCGTGTTCGTAGGAAAATTTTGAAATTACTCGTTCCCCAACAGAGGGCTGTCGGAGGAGGAGGGAGGAGGGCGGCCTTGGCGGAGGGAGGAGGCGGCGGCGGAGGAGGAGGGGCGGCCGCATGCGGAGGAGGATGTGCAAGGAGGAAGGAGGAGGGACGGAAGGAGGAGTACCTCGGCGGACGGCGGCGGCGGCGATGGCGATGCAGCAGCAGTTATCGGCACGAGGCGAGTGAGAGTGTGAGTGAGGGCGGTCGTGCGGCGTGGGGATAAGGTAGGGATAGTTGTAGCGCGTTTGCCAAAACGCGCTACAGCTAATCTGAATAGCAATAGCGCCTTGCACATAAACCGCTACTGCTAAGTGTAACTGTACAAAAAATACGTCAATGCAAAAAATACATTGGACATCAATGATTTTTTTGTGTACAATCTGAATTGTCAATATGAGTCCTATCCGGTAGGAACCGGAGAGGACTCATATTCTTGACCTAAATTTTACACATAGAGTTCAGTGAAGACCAGCTGGTTGTGGTAGTTTCAGAAATAACATATTTAAGGTGGTAAACACCCTGTTCACGGAGCGAGGTGGGACTAAACTTGTGGGCTGATCTTAGCAGTAGCGGTTTTTTATAAGCGCGCTGCTGCTAACTTCTATAGTAGTAGCGCGGTTTAGTATAGTGCGCTACTGCTATAACTAGCGCCGGGGGGGGGGGGAGGGGGGGCGAGGTCATGGCAATTATAGCAGTACCACTATTTGTGGTGGACGCGCTACTGCTATTTTCCTATCAGCAACGCGTTTCTCTGACACGCCTGCTGCTAAGTAGTAGCAGCGTGGTATTTTGTGGAGCGCTGCTGGTAAGATTTTTTTGTGGAGCAGCCTAGTAGTGTTAGTGTACTCGGAGGTGTGTCTGTCACCGTACATCCATTGTCGGTTCATCTGCGTGCATTATATATAATTAAGTGTGTCAAAAATCATTACAGAACATCATGAATAGATAATTAAGTGACCAAATTAATAGAAGTTCGTCATCACATAAAAACCAAAGTACATACATAGTTCTCATCTAACAACATAAAGCTCTGCAGAGCATCTAAATTAATTAAACCATACATTGAAACTATGTAAAACATTTCAATGTGAAAACAAATGCGATCATAATCGCAACCAAGGTAACAACTGATCCAACGGCATAATGATACCAAGCCTCGGTATGAATGGCATATTTTCTAATCTTTCTAATCTTCAAGCGCATTGCATCCATCTTGATCTTGTGATCATCGACGACATCCGCAACATGCAACTCCAATATCATCTTCTCCTCCTCAAGTTTTTTTATTTTTTTCTTCAAGAAATTGTTTTCTTCTTCAACTAAAAATTGTTTTCTTCTTCAACTAAATTTAACCTCTCGACAATAGGGTCGGTTGGAATTTCTGGTTCAACAACCTCCTAGATAAATAAAATCTATGTCACGTTGGTCGGCATAATTTTCATAAACAATAAATGAACCAATAGTTATGAAAAGATAATATATACCGCATCCGAATCATAGACAGGACGAGGGCCGACGGGGGCGGATACCAAAACCATCGCACTATATAAGATGCAATAATAAAAGTAAGAAAATAATACAAGTATCTATCTAAACATACAAGTAAGAATATTTTTCCTTTCAGAAAGAAGATAAGAACAAGAGGCTCGCCACGGTGGTGCCGGCGATGAGATCGGCGCGGGTGATCGATGGCGATGAAGACGGGGACGGGGCGTGACGGACCGCTAAACCTAGATAAATATTGAGGAAAATGGAGCTTGGCGGTCGAGCTTGGAGAGGACACTAGTGCAGAACCGGGCAATAGCACCGGTTTGTAAGGACCTTTAGTGCCGGTTTCATAACCGGCACTAAAGCCCCCCCCTTTAGTACCGGTTCAGCACGAACCGGTGCTAAAGGGCAACCACGTGGCACGAGCCAGCTCCGGGGGCCTGGAGCCCTTTAGTACCGGTTGGTAACACCAACCGGTACTATAAGGTTTGGGGTTTTTTTAGTTTTATGATTTCTTTTTCATTTAATTTTGTGTTTCCATTTTAATTCTTTTTCGTTTGCTGGTATTTTACGATACTACACATTGTACACGTTATGCATATATATATATATATATATATATATATATATATATATATATATATATATATATATATATATATATATATATATATATCATCAATGTCTCACAAACCACCATAGTAATTAATTCACACATACACACATGTATAGCTATATACAATTTCTCCTACATATGCATGTTGCCTTCGGAGCCAGTGGCATTAGCCTAATTGGTACCTTCGGAGCACGATGACAATCGGAAGTGGTTCATGGGGGCGGTAGCGGGTAATCGTATTCTCCCTTTGGATTTATGACCTGGTCGAGCAAAAATCCCGCTATTTCCTCTTGAAGTGCTTCTACGCGCTCCGTTTCTAGGAGCTTGTCCCGCACCTCTCTGAACTGTTAAGAAGGAGATCAATATGCATGTGTATTAGTTGTGTGACTAGATATCGATAATGGTGTAAAAATTGTGAATAGTGTTCTGACAAGCGTACCCATTCCTGTCTTTGAGATCTGCTCCTTTCGGACGCCATCATGCGAATGTTCTCGCAAATGCAGAATGCACACAGATCAGTCCCTAGCTACCGCTTCGGGGCCTTTACGAGAATGGAATTTGATCAGATAATAATTAATCAAGCATGATAATTAAAGAGATGGCAGCTAGCTAGCTAGCTAGTACTATAATTACTTACCTTGGGTTGAAACCATTTAAGCTTTTTTCCATTCGCCTTCCGTGACGCTGATGAACCTTGCCCAAGCCCTGCCCGCCGACAAAGAAAATGAATAAAGGGGTTATTAAATAGTTCATATCATGAAATGATGAACTAAATAGGCCGAGATATATAGTTAATAATAATTGAAATTACCTGTTGACTATCCCAAACAAGATGTTATAGTCAGTATTTGCTTTGAGTAGTGAGTCCAGTATTTTAACTGTTCCAGCGTCAACTTTAATGATACACAAGATCCAGTGAAATCTGCATGCACACACGTTTGCATGTCTTAATTAAGCGGGCATATGTAAGCAAAAACATGTAGCTAGCTAGTAGGCAAAAACAGAGAATTTGTAGTACAAGACAGTGTGACTCACTGAAAGTTGGAAGGAAGTAGTATATCTTCATTGTATTTGAGGCGCTTCAAGAACTCTAGCATGCTGTCCTCTACCTGCTTTTCATGATGTGGATTTATTTGCCATGTGTATTCATTAACGGTGTTTGGGTCAATGAACCCAATGCCATAGCGTCCACCTTTTCTCATTTCATACATCTTCATCCTGCATAATACCACAGAAAAGAATATAGTGAGGATAATTACAGGTAATGAATTATCAAAAGGATCACTACAGCTAGCTTGAGACTTAAATTACAGAAAGAAATCACTTACGCAGACAATAATGGCGGCGATAGATTTGTCGAGTGCGTCTTGATTGTATAACTGAAACAGTTCAGAATACTCAACGGTCACAGCTTTCTGATGGTAGTAATGATCCTTCTTGACTTGCACCATGAGGGACTCTCGATTGGATCTCTTGGTAATGTCCATGTACCATTGATGCAATTCATACATTCTCGTTGGGAGCTTCTTGACCTCGTCTGGCTTGACCAAAGGTTTGCCCTGGACATATTTCCGTTTTATTTCATCCTCTGTAAGCACAGGCATGGGCTCGATCTCGAGGAGTTGTCCAACAGTGATGTTGAGAACTTCAGCCTGCATTATATGGTTCTTGGTTAATACCACATTGCCTAGCTCGGGAACGTAAACTGTTTGCCCACAATAATATTGGTAGCAGATTATCACGTGTTGTTGGCACAACAAGCGAGGGGATCGATTGCGCTGCCTGTTCTCCCAGCTGGGGAATGGTTTTCCCGCATTTTTTGACAGGTGCTTGTTGTTTGCTCGATCCCGAGCTTGCTTCCTTATGTAGACGTGCTCGATTTAACTTCCTGATGTGGTGCTCATAGTCTGTGTCAACAGGCTTGGGAGCTGGTGGTTGAGCCATACGAATGAAGTGGTCAATCGTTTCCTCAGGCACTTTCTCCCTTGGCGGCGGTGGCGGTTTCGGTGCAAAATGGGCTTCCACCTTGGCCTTCGATATGGCTGCGTTTTCCTCCTCGGACTTGTCATAAGGCCTCTGCGGAAGAGGTGTGAGGCTTGGACCATATTTATATCGCTTGCCTCCGCCTGTACTTCCTGTACTACCTCGACTCGTGCCATCTGCCACGCACCATAGCTGCGGGTGTCTCTTCTGCGATTCGAGGCGGCGGAGGCGGCTAACAGGGCTGAGTTGGACGAGGAGGAGTGGCTGAAGCTGTGCGGACTTGGAGGAGGAGTGGCATGAGGTTGTGCGGACTTGGAGGAGGGTGGGCGTCTGACGCTGTGGCGGACTTGGAGGAGGAGGTGGCGACACTTTGCGGACTTGGAGGAGGAGTGGCTGACGCTGTGCTGGACTTGGAGGAGGAGGAGTGGCCTGACGTGTTGGTGGACTTGCAGGAGCGGGAGTCTGCTGACTCGGTGGCGGACTTCGACGAGGAGTCGGCTGAGCGGTGTCGGTGGCCTTGAAGATGATGCAATCCTTTCTCCATAGGATGATCGATGTTTGGCCTCTCCAGAAAGTGCTCGTCGTCACCTCCGGGAATGTCAAGCTGTAGCTCGAATATGGGTCCACCACCTCATCAACCAAGACACGAGCATAGCCCGCTGGAATCGGGTTGCAATGGAAGGTTGCCTCGGGGGGATTTGTAAAAGCAACGGCGTCCGCCACCTTCATGGATATGTTCTTCATTTTGAAATGTAGCTCGCAGTTAGTGTTCTCTGTGATGTCATCCACGGGGTATCTATCCAGCATTGCATCGTCCGGGGCGGAACCCACGCTGCTTCTCGGCATGGATGGGGCGGTTCTATCCAATGCTGGATCATCCGCTAGCTGCTGCAGCTGCTGAGACCCCCTTTGCTGGCTAAGTGAGTCGATCTGCCCCTGCTGCCGCTGGAATTTGATTGCCAATTCCGCTTGACTTGCTTCTAGGCCTTGAAGGCGTTCATAGTCCCGCTTCCTCTGCTCCTTCTCCATCTTCCTCTTCTTCTCCTCCATAATCTTCTTTCTCGCACGGGTTACGTAGTCGGTGTTCGGTCTGAAAACCCTCATACCATGGAATAGCGCCCTTGCCTCGTGTTCTTCCCGGGTGTTCAGGATTTCCCAGGGCACGCGTAAGCTCGTCGTTCTCTCTGTTGGGCTCGAACACCCCCGATCGTGCCTCTTATATTGCAACAAGTATCGCATCGTCGGCTCCGTTCAGACATGCCTTCGTTGAAACTTTGCCTGTCTTCGGGTCCAACTCCCCCCCATGCGCATAGAACCAAGTCCTGCACCTGGGGGGCCAGCTCTTAGTAACCGGAGTGACATCTGCATCCTCCATCTCTTTCTCAGACTTATCCCACTTAGGCATTGCCACCGCATAGCCACCTGTCCCCAGCTTATGGAACTTATCCTTTTTTCGGCATTCTTCTTGTTTATTCTCGACCGTTCCTTAGCTAATTCCGAATCCTTGAATTTCACGAAATCGTCCCAATGAGGACGTTGGTTCTCTAGTGTTCCCTCGAATACTGGAGTCTTCCTTCCTCCCTTGACGTACTTGTCTCATTCACGATTCTTGTGGTTCTTGAATGCAACCGCCATCTTCCTAAGAGCAGTGTCCTTGACTTTCTGCACATCTGCTTCTGTGAAATGATCTGGTAGGGTGAAATGTTCCATGAGAGTATCCCAAAGCAGACCTTTTTGTTTGTTGTCGACAAAAGTAACATCTGGACGTGGCTTTGCTGGCTCTCTCCATTCTTGAAGGGAGATCGGGAGTTGGTCCTTCACAAGAACTCATGACCGACAAAGCGAACTTGTCCGCAATCTTCTTAGGCGCTAATGGTTAGCCATTAGGTCTGATTGCCTCGATATTGTACTTTCGCCCTCCTTCAACTTTTTGTTCGGGCCTCGTTTAGTCCTTTTGCACGAAGATTTGCTCGATCCGGATGGCTGAAAGAACAAAGATCGATTCGTTAATATATCTTCAAGTCATTTAAGACATGTGATGATCACCAGATGCCTGCTTATATAAATATATATACCTCGCCGGTCTTTGTTGTTTCAAGATCAACATTTTCTTCATCATCATCATAATCATAGTTCATGACTTCATCAATTCGGTCGTCGCGATCGAATATCATATCACCCTCTCCGGTGTTGTTTAGAAATTCAGAGCCGTCATAATCTTCTTCATTCTGATCATCATCTGGCCCGTGAGGATGGCGTATCATATCGAACATGGCATGTTCTCCCTCTCTGTCGGTATTGTCCGCCATAGGTTTTATTTAACTAATCCAAAAGAAATATAAAACAATTTAGTATTCAAATTACATCGTCTCGAATAATAGATACAATCTCGAATACATCATCTCGAATAATAGATATAATCTCGAAAACATCGTCTCGAATAATAGATATAATCTCGAATACATCGTCACGAATAATAGATATAATATCGAATACATCACTGGCTAGGTAGCTAATAAAGATCGAATACTACAGAAGAATCTAGGACACTCGCGGTTCCTGCGGCGCGGGCGGTGGACACCCAAAGAGAAGGAACCCTCACAGGATCATAGCTGAAGTGAGATCCCTGAAGAAACTGCCAGGTATTGGAGAACCTGCCGCCCTCTAACACAACCATGTAGAGATGGACGTGCTCGTCCTCCTCCCTGACACGGCGACGTACCACCTCCGGCGGGGCCGGCTCCCTCCGCACCGAAACTGGCCCCTGTGAACGCCACCAAAGCGAGATCAGGGTCGACGAGCGGGACCCGAGGCGGGTTCCTCATCAAGCGGCGCCCCTCCGAGCAGCACCTCCAGTGCCAGCCAGGCGGAGCCAGTCCGGACATGGGTCAGCGGACGTCGTCATGACGTGTCGACGGCGAGGATCTTGGGCGGCATCGTCGAGAACAAATACTAGCTATATGCCCATAAAAAGTAACATTTTTTAATGATTGGATTTTGATAACTAAAATTTCTAACATTTCTATATAACTAACATTTCTATAACATTTCTAACAATGCTATATATAACTAACATTTCTAATATTTCTATAACTAAAAACAGAAAAAAAATATAAGATTTCTATATATATAAGTAACATTTTATAACTATTTCTATAACTAAAAACAGAAAAATTTCTAACAATTCTAACTTTTTATAACTATTTCTATAACTAAAAACAGAAAATTTCTAACAATTCTAACATTTCTAACTATTCTAACAATTCTAACATTTCTAACTATTCTAACAATTCTAACATTTCTAACTATTTCTGAAAAACAGAAATTTTTTTAATAATTTCTAAAAAACAGAAAAATTTCTAACTATTTGTATAACTAAAAAACAAAAAATGTATGTGTGTGTGTTTGCGGCCACCGGCGAGGCGAGGGACGACGGGGCGGCGGTGGGAAAGCCTTGGCGACGGGAGCGGCAGGGGCGCAAGCAACGACGGGATAGCGATGACGGGACAGACGGGCAGGCGGCGATGACGACGGGACGTACAGGCGGCGCCGACGCAGGGGACGGGACAACGACAGGACAGGCGGGCGGGCGGCGGTGACGACGGGACGAGGGGCGTGGACGACGGGCGGCGGCAGACGGGACGGGCGGCGACGGGGCGGCGACGAGGATGGAGACGTCGAGGCGGCGGCGGCAGTGCAGAGGTGAAGAAGCCAGATGAGAAACTGAAATTTTCGCAAGTGTTGTTTATATAGGAGGGGCCTTTAGTACGGTTTGTGCCACCAACGGTACTAAAGGCCAGTTTCAACCAGCCCAAGCGGCGGAAGCGACCCCTTTAGTACGGGTGGTGGCACAAACCGGTACTAAAGGCCCCCTTTAGTACCGGTTTGTGCCACGACCGGTACTAAAGAAATCTTATTAAGCGCAGTCTTGGTCTTGACAAGTTTAGTCCCACCTCGCTAGCCGAGGGGCGGCCGCACTGGTTTATAAACCCCGTGCGGTCGCTCTCTTGAGCTCCTCTCCAAAGCAGGCCCACTGGGCCTCGTGTTCTTGCTGCCTCAGGCCCACTGGCCTTTGGGCTCTGTATCCTGGCCCAACAACAGGTTGGGTTTCTAGTCGTATGCAGGCCGCTCTGGCCTAGTAGGCGGGCTTTTATTTTTTTTATTTTTTTGCTTTATTTATTTTTGTGTTGTTTTTTTTGTGTATTTAGAGTTTCTTTGTGAATATTTTTGCTTTAGGTACAAAAAATTACAAACTTTCTGTTAGTGCCTGTAGTTTTCAAATTTCAATAGTATAAATTTTGAATTATTTGAAATTAGTGTGAATCACTAGTTTGTGAATAACTTAACTTCAAAAATCAGTAAAGGCATGAAAGAATTTGTTTGCCCATAAAATTTCTTCGCGTTTCAAATGCCCAAACACATTACTACCCAAACTATTACAGAGATTCCCCTCTGGGTGTGAAACACAGAAGAAAGTGATGATAGTGAAGCCGATCACATCCCAGATCTTTGGGTGTGAAACTTTTTCTTCGCGTGTGTCCCTTTGCGCCGTAACCATGGAAAATCTTCATCATTTAACGGGATGCTCGGGTCAATATTCACTGTGAATGGAGCAATTTCATCAAACTTTTCATAATCTTCTGACTTGTCTGTCTTGTCATCCACTCCCACGATGTTTCTCTTCCGAGAAAGAACTATGTGCCGCTTTGGCTCATCGTACGATGCATTCGCTTCCTTATCTTTTCTTTTTCTTGGCTTGGTAGACATGTCCTTCACATAGAACCTGTGCCACATCATTGGCTAGGATGAATGGTTCGTCTGCATACGCAAGATTGTTGAGATCCACTGTTGTCATTCCGTACTGCGGGTCTTTCTTTACCCCGCCTCGTGTCATATTGACCCATTTGAACCGAAACAAAGGGACCTTTAAACCACGTCGATAGTCAAGTTCCCATATGTCCTGTATATAACCATAATATGTTTCCTTTCCCGTCTTGGTTTCTGCATCAAAGCGGACATCACTGTTTTGGTTGGTGCTCTTCTTATCTTGGGCGATCGTGTAAAATGTATTACCATTTATCTCGTACTCTTTGAAAGTCATTATATTGAAGATGGTAGCTGGGACAGCAAGTACAGGTCATCTTCAATAGAGGTGTCATGCATGGTGCGTGTACGCAACCAGCTAGCGAAACTCCTGGTTTGTTCACGTGTAATCCAGTCATCGAGACCGCTCCGGTGTTTGGGCGTAGCAAATTCTTGTGTTCATCCATATACGGAGCCACCAAGGCGGAATTCTGTAGAACTGTGTAGTGTGCTTCGGTGAGAGAATGTCCGTCCATACATATTATTTGTTCCCCTCCTAGTGTGCCTTTTCCATCCGATCTGCCCTTATGCGCGATTCAGGAACACCAATCGGCTTAAGGTCAGGAATAAAGTCAATACAAAACTCAATGACCTCCGCATTTTGATGGCCCTTGGAGATGCTTCCTTCTGGCCTAGCACGGTTATGAACATATTTCTTTAAGACTCCCATGAACCTCTCAAAGGGGAACATATTGTGTAGAAATACAGGACCCAAAATGTTAATCTCTTCGCATAGGTGAACTAGGATGTGCGTCATGATATTGAAGAAGGATGGTGGGAACACCAACTCGAAACTGATAAGACATTGCACCAAATCATTTTGTAAACTTGGTATGATTTATGGATCGATTACCTTCTGAGAGATTGCATTGAGAAATGCACATAGCTTCACAATGGCTAATCGAGCGTTTTCGGTAGAAGCCCCTCAATGCAACCGAAGCAGTTGCGTCATAATCACGTGGCAGTCATGAGACTTTAGGTTCGGAACTTTTCTCTGCCATGTTTATTATTCCCTTTATATTCGACGAAGCCGACGGTACCTTAATCTTGAGCAGGCATTCAAAGAAGATTTCCTTCTCTTCTTTGGTAAGGCGTAGCTTGCATGACCCGATGTATGCCGTCTTTTCCGTGCATACGTTGCTGGTCCTCCGTGCCTCGGTGTATCTTTTGTCTTCCCATACACGCCCAAGAAGCCAAGCAGGGTCTCGCAAAGATTCTTCGTCACGTGCATCACGTCGATTGCGGAGCGGACCTCTAGGTCTTTCCAATATGGCAGGTCCCAAAATATAGATTTCTTCTTCCACATGGGTGCGCGTCCGTCGGCGTCCTTCGAACAGGTTGTCCGCGGGACCCTTTCCAAATATCACCTTCAAATACTTGATCATATCATATACATCAGCACCGAGACGGTGGCGAGGCTTCGTCCGTGATCCGCCTCACCTTTGAAATGCTTGCCTTTCTTTCTTACGGGATGCCTGCTCGGAAGAAATCGACGATGTCCGGTACACATTCTTCTTACAACTATTAAAACATATCTGTCGGTATCATCCAAACAGTGCGTGCATCCGCGGTATCCCTTGTTTGTCTGCCACGAAGGTTCTTGAGAGCAGGCCAATCATTGATGGTCACGAACAGCAATGCCTTTAGGTCAAATTCTTCCCCATGTGCTCATCACGACGCACACCTGTTCCATTCCACAGTTGTAAGAGTTCTTCAACTAATGGCCTTAGGTACACATCAATGTCGTTGCCGGGTTGCTTAGGGCCTTGGATGAGCACTGGCATCATAATGAACTTCCGCTTCATGCACAACCAAGGAGGAAGGTTATACAAACATAGAGTCACAGGCCAGGTACTATGGTTGCTGCTCTGCTCCCCAAAAGGATTAATGCCATCTGCGCTTAGACCAAACCATACGCTCCTTGCGTCATCTGCAAACTCCTTCCCGTACTTTCTTTCGATTTTTCTCCACTACGACCCGTCAGCGGGTACTCTTAACTTTCCGTCTTTCTTACGGTCTTCTCTGTGCCATCGCATCGCCTTAGCATGTTCTTTGTTTTGGAACAAACTTTTCAACCGTGGTATTATAGGAGAATACCACATCACCTTGGCAGGAATCTTCTTCCTGGGGCGCTCGCCCTCGACATCACCAGGGTCATCGCGGCTGATCTTATAGCGCAATGCACCACATACCGGGCAAGCGTTCAAATCCTCGTACTCACCGCGGTAGAGGATGCAATCATTAGGGCATGCATGTATCTTCTGCACCTCTAACCCTAGAGGGCAGACAGCCTTCTTTGCTTCGTACGTACTCTCGGGCAATTCATTGTCCTTTGGAAGCATATCCTTTATCATTACCAGCAACTTTCCAAATCCCTTGTCAGATACACCATTCTCTGCTTTCCATTGCAGCAATTCCAGTGTTGTGCCCAGCTTTTTCTTGTCACCTACGCAATTTGGGTACAACAATTTTTTGTGATCCTCTAACATGCGCTGCAACTTCTTCTTCTCCAAATCACTTGCGCAGTTTCTCTTTGCATCGGCAATGGCCCGACCTAGATCATCAACGGGCTCATCTGATGCCTCTTCTTCAGCTTCTTCCCGCATTGCCGGCTCAGATTCTTCCCGCATTACCGGCTCAGCTTCTTCCCCCATTGTTGTATCATCGTATTCAGGGAACCCATGACCAGGATAGCTGTCGTCGTCCTCTTCTTGTTCATTGTCTTCCATCATAACCCCTCTTTCTCCGTGCTTGGTCCAAACATTATAGTGGAGCATGAAACCGGACTCATACAGGTGGACGTGAATGGTTCTTGACGTAGAGTAATTGTGACCATTCTTATAGCCAGCACATGGACAAGGCATAAAACCATCCGCCGCTTGTTTGCCTCAGCCGCAAGCAGAAAAGTATGCACGCCCTCAACGAACTGGGGAGAGCATCAGTCATCGTACATCCATTGCCGGCTCATCTTCATTACACAACACCGAATAGACCAAATTAATACAAGTTCATACATAAAGTTCATACAACACTTAAATGCAACAAACAAATAACTCTCTAGCTAAAGCATTTAAATGCAACAACAAATGCGATCAAGATCGCAACTAAGGTAACAATTGATCCAACAGCATAATGATACCAAGCCTCACTATCGATGGCATATTTTCTAATCTTTCTAATCTTCAAGCGCATTTTCTCCATCTTGATCTTGTGATCATCGACGACATCGGCAACATGCAACTCCAATTCCATCTTCTCCCCCTCAATTCTTTTCAATTTTTCTTTCAAGTACTCGTTTTCTCTTTCAACTAAATTTAACCTCTCGACAATAGGGTCGGTTGGAATTTCCGGTTCACATACCTCCTAGAAAAAATTTCTATGTTAACTTTATGGGCATAATTTGTCATAAACACGAAATGCAACTAGTTTTAAATGAGAATATATATACCACATCCGAATCATAACAAGGACGAGGGCCGACGGGGACGGATATCAAAACCATGGCACTATATGTATAATAAACAACGTAGGGGTAAGATAATTATACGAGTAACTATATATCCAAATCACACAAACATCAATTTTTATATAAAATTTCATGAACAAGAGGCTCACCACAAGGTGGTGCCGGCTGACAGAGACGGTGCTTGGCGATCGGACGGTGGTTACGACGGAGATTTTGAAGGCACTAAGTAAACCACACCTACATATGCAAACTAAGTGTTATTTTGACCTCAAATTGCATATAAATCAAATACTAGCACATATATATATTTCCTCCCAAATTACTAAACTCACAAATTAATCACTATATAAAGCATTGCAAGAGCTAATCTAGCAATGAGAGATGAAAGGACAAAGTTGCTAACCTTTGTGATCATTTGAATGGATGGGGGCCTTCAAATCTTGACAAATTTTGGGCAAAATGTGTGATGAGCTTGAGAGGAAAAGGGGAAGAACAGAGAGGAGAGGGGAAAGGGGAAGAACAGAGCGAGCTCGGGTGGACGAACGGTTTATGTAGGACGACCTTTAGTACCGGTTCGTGCCAAGAACCGGTAACCGGTACTAAAGGGCCTGGAGGGGCCCCAGTCTGACAACATCCTGCCACCACTCTCATTAGTACCGGTTCGTGGCACGAACCGGTGCTAAAGGTTCGCCACGAACCGGTACTAATGAAAGCGGCCCGGCTAGCCGTTGGAACCGGCACTAATGTATACATTAGTGCCGGCTCAAATTCAAACCGGCACTAATGTGCTTCACGTTTGACCCTTTTTCTACTAGTGGGAGAAACCTTAAGTAATGTGGCTCGGGCATTCCATCGAACACCTTGTGTGCATAGGAGGTGAGCTAGAGCACCACCAAGCTCTCTCCCCCTCGGCCAGAAAAAACAGAGCAGTGTGCTCTGCTCTTGCGCAAGGGGGTATATATAGGCAGCACTATTGGTCCCGGTTGGTGGCATGAACCGGGACTAAAGGGAAGCCTTTCTGTTAGCACGAATGTAGGGCGGGCGAAGTGGCTGGTCGCGCTTCCTATGTTTGCGTCTACCGATCCCTGGTACTCCCCTTTTCCCTTCTATTTTTCTTAAGACACTGCATGAAAATGGGCCAGCCCAGTAACGACCACACCACGGAGACTTAGTATGTGGACTTGCTTAATGCAATAAATAGCTTTTCGCGAGGAAAAGGACCCCGGTGAATTTTCTTTGACCCCAGTGCAGCAGCCTCACGTTCTAGAAATACAACCCATTATAATAGTAGGTATTGCTTGGGTTTCGATTACCAGAGTGCGAATACGCTTGACCTGGTTCTTGACTTGTTGTTTTTTGAGTTAACCCGCCGCCAGGTCACCCCTTTATATACATAGGTTGATGCCCAGCGGTTTACAGAGTCCCGACTGGCTCATACACAACGTGTCCAGCTCGGTGACTAACTAAGCTTGCCTTACAATACAAGTTACACATATGGCGGTTCATTCTCTTGGGCCTCAAGTCGCCTCTGAGTCTTGAGCCGTCAATAGGTTTGCTTCATGGCCCGCCATCTTCATCTTTAAGCCGCCAGCGGTATGACCCGGCCCCTCCTGGGCGGGTTATACTTAATAGTTATATCCCAACATTAGGCCCCAGGTTTATTTGAACTTGTTCACATCAACCTTCAGTGCTTGACTTATCAAAATTTTGCCTCGTTCATTTTATAAACTTGCTTAAACCCGCCATGACATCAACCCACAGAATCATATTAACCCGCCATGACGTCATCTCGCATTAATTTCGCACGAGGCCCAAAATATCTTAACAAATCCTTATCTTTTAATGAACATCCCGAAAATCAAGGCGTCCGCATAGTCATATGATGATTTTGGCCCCCTTGATTCCCGCGCATGCCTTTTATCCATCCTCTTATAAATAGGGACGGGGTCCTTTTTGTTTTCCCCTCTTGCCTCCTCGTCTTCGTATTCCTCTCGCTACTCCTCTGCAGACCGAGCTCCGCCGTCGTCGACCTCCGTCTGCTGCACCAACTCAGGCCGCTGCATCAACCTGATTGGACCAGAGAACGCCGGCGCACCACCGCTGTCCATCAACGTCTGTAAGTACTCATCTCCTTATACCTCAGATCTGCATTAGGGTTTGCTTTGTTCATGGGTGCTCTTCGCCATTCTTCACTGTTCGTCCTTAGCGTCCCTAGTTTAATCTGAAACCACTACGGAAACCGCGCGGAAGTAGTTTAACGCTTCTTCTCAGTCATAGGAATCGTCTTCCTTATACAGAAAATCTTCAAGCAAACAAGTTCCTCCGCTGTCATAACTTTTAGGTTTAGAATTTATCTTTATTTTACAAACTGCTGCAGATCCAAAATTATAGAATCAATCTGCAAAACCTGTTTGTCCATCACTTAGACAAATTTTCACTGATAGATTTGAAACACCATAAAACTGCCATGGGCTTATACCATAAACCGTAATCCGCCATATAACATTAGGCCCCGTCTAAGCCGCCATCATACTCTTGATAACCTGTATAATCCGGAAATGTTCTCCTGTTTAACCATGCTTGCTTATTCATCCTCATAATTTGGTTCTGCACAATGTATTTGACATTTAAACTCCGTCCGGCTTTAACAACATAATTCTTAACCCGGCAGGTACCATTAGTCCCCTTTTAAGCCGCCAATATGAATATCTGCATAAATCAGTGCTCATCTTCCGGCTTAACACGTCGGCCGTTTATAGCACTTTACTTTTGAATCAATGGTCCGGCTTAACAACATAATCTTAAACCGACAATATTTCTTTCTTTTAGGCCTTCATCCTCAAAATGGTCAAGATTGTCACTGCATGCAACTAGGTCATTTCCCGGGTCACCGAAGAAGATTTGAATGAGCATGTTCAAACAGGCGTCCTGGCCAAAAAAGATGTCATCCATTGGAGGGTCCCAGGCACAGAAACCCCTCCTGAGCCCAAGGATGGTGAAGTAATTGTCTTCACTGATCATATGCTCCAGGGCTTTAGCCCTCCCGGCTCAAAATTCTTCTGCGATGTGCTGCATTTTTTCAAGCTCCATCCGCAAGATATCGGACCAAATTCTGTTTCAAACATCTGCAACATTCAAGTATTCTGCGAGGTGTACCTTCAATAGGAGCCTACCGTAAAACTGTTCAGGGAATTTTATTATTTAAACCGGCAGAACGAATTCACAGACGGCCCAGCCTGAGTTAGGCGGCATTTCTATACAGTGACGGAAAGAAGCCACTTTCCCAGCTGCCACTCTGCCCAGTCATCCCAAAGACTGGAACCAAACCTGGTTTTATTGCAAAGACACTTCTCCAGAAGGGGAAAATCCTCTACCAGGTTATCGCGCCAGCCGGCTTAGCAACAAGCATCCTCTTCTAGATCGCATCAGTACAACAGAACGGAAGAAATATATGCTAATATTTTCAAAGATCCGAGCCTTGATGGCCAACGGCTTGACTGGAATTGATCTGGTTCGATGCTGGGTCGCCTGGAGAGTCTTGCGCTTAAGCCGCCGCCCCGACTTAATGTGCGAGTACACCGGCGATTTAAAAGATCCACAATGCCACTGTCAGATTGAATTGACTGACGCAGACATCAATAACATGACCAAGTCTCTGTTAAACGAGAGCTTGGAAGATTGCAGTAAAACTGGATTGAATCCTTTCTGCGTTCTTAACAAACCGCCAGCTGTAAGTTTTTAGCCAATTTCGCAATTGAATCATATCTTTACTTAAATTGCCTTTTCATACCCGTTTGATTTTTGTAGGCTGGTTCACCTTTTTGGAGTAAGAAACTGCAGGATAAGCGGGACAAGAAACCTCTGACAAAGACCGAGGTTACTAGAAAGTCTTCCAAGAAGAAGTCCAATCCTTCCGAGTTATTTGACTTGGATGATAATGATGAGTCGGAGGTAACACTTGACTCCCTTGGCTCATTTTTTGTACATCTTCTTGATAATGATCACTATCAGGATGATGCAGAAGGAAGCCAAGCTAATGCTGAAGAGGTAACTATCCTTTCCTCCGACTCTGAACCTCTGCCAAGACAGAAAGTTCGTCAAGCGAGCCGGAAAGTAAGGTTTTCTCATCCTTTAGCTTATTTGAATCCCAACTTTATTTTGAAGAAGCAGGAACATGAAGCTCGTCGCACAACCTACTAAGAGATTTGTGATGGATAAAATTGTACTTCTTACTTATATAAGATATAAATGTCTGCACCTTGGTTACATGTATATTAGACAAAGTCATCTATGTACAGAGAGACATGGTTCTAGACTTTTTTCTTTGTGTTCGTGACATGCACGTTTCCTCGGCTTACACAGTATTATATACGTCGCCTTTGATTTTTATCATATCTGGTCCATAACTCCGACCATCATTTGCTATATGAATGTTTGTAGAAAATTATAAATTGACAAAACTATAGAAATAATACATGACAAATTGAATTATATTATTTTTTGTTGACTAATATTTTTGTATATACTATAATTTCCTATGTTGGTAAAGTTCGAAAGTGCACCCATTCTTCTCAATGTATAGTTCTATAATTCAATATTGATATCTAACTGGACAAAAGACACCTTATTATAATACTTACTAGATATTCTCATGGTAATTTAGAACAAAGAACATAATCTAAACATGTTTTTTTCTTTCTCAACATCCTTATCACATGTGCAATATTACATTTACAATATATTCGTTCCATGTAATGCCGTACATATGAAATATGTGCTATCGCCCACACATCTAACATAATGCTTTTATCTGGGCACACTCATAAAAAAAAGAGTTAAAACTCGATAAGTCTCCACAAATATTTTTATATTTTGTGATGATGTCCATGCATGTTATTAGCGTCATGTTGTATTACTTCGCACAGTAAGCAGATTATCACATACTTGACTTATTTGTGCTCCCAACTATTATATTTGCTGGAATAAGACTATGTTACATTATTTTTATGATTCTCTAACTCATAGACATCGCACAATAGCAATGGTGGTTCATTATTCTTACCTTCTACTCCTCTTCATCATCGCTATTTTCCCCCATATCCAAAATGTTGTTTAACCTAGCTAAAATGTGCATCACGACTAACATGATCAAACTGCGGCGGAAAAACATGTGACTAATAGCACACACTACAAGAAATATGTCAACTTGTGACCTCCTATCAGTGACCCTGGAAGAAATGGTCATAAATCTAAGACCATTTCAGACCAACTAGTCATAAACTGTTCGGGGGCTCAATGCCTAAACCATAATGACCATTTTGGTCAGCATTGGTCCGATGCCTTATTACTAGCTGATCACGACCAATATAGATGGTCATAGCCTTGTAAATTGTGGTGCATTGCTATGACTGGGCGCCACCTCATTAGTTTTGCCTATGTGTCATGTCCATGTGTCAATTTTTGCCCTAGGTTGTGAAGCGGCCTACATTTCTGTCATTCCCAAAATTCCTAAAAAATACTCATAAATTCTTTGGATCATATATTCATCAAATATGTCCAAACCCTTCCGTCCCTAGTTCAAAAATAATTCAACAATATTCATTTTCCTATTCTGTTCAGAACAACACTTTGTGAAGTGCTACCTCTTGAGCATTGCATTGGTTTTCCCTTGAAGAGGAAAGGGTGATGCAGCAAAGTAACGTAAGTATTTCCCTCAGTTTTTTAGAACCAAGGTATCAATCCAGTAGGAGGCTCCTCAAAAGTCCCTCGTACCTACACAAACAAACAAGAACCTCGCAACCAACGCGATAAAGGGGTTGTCAATCCCTTCACAGTAACTTGCGAAAGTGAGATATGATAGAGATAATAAGATAAGATAAATATTTTTGGTATTTTTATGATATAGATTAAAGTAAAGATTGCAAATAAAAGTAGATTGGAAACTTATATAATAAAAGATAGACCCGGGGGCCATAGGTTTCACTAGTGGCTTCTCTCAAGATATCATAAGTATTTCGATGGGTGAACAAATTACTGTCGAGCAATTGATAGAAAAGTGCATAGTTATGAGAGTATCTAGGCATGATCATGTATATAGGCATCACGTCTGCAACAAGTAGATCGAAATAATTCTTCATCTACTACTATTACTCCACACATCGACCGACTCCTGCCTGCATCTAGAGTATTAAGTTCATAGGAACAGAGTAACGCATTAAGCAAGATGGCATGATGTAGAGGGATAAACTCAAGCAATATGATATAAACCCCATCATTTTATCCTCGATGGCAACAATACAATACGTGCCTTGCTACCCCTGTTGTCACTGGGAAAGGACACCGCAAGATTGAACCCAAAGCTAAGCACTTCTCCTATTGCAAGAAAGATCAATCTAGTAGGCCAAAACAAACTGATAATTTGAAGAGACTTTCAAAGATAACTAATCACACATAAAAGAATTTAGAGGAGATTCAAATATTCTCATAGATAAACTTGATCATAAACCCACAATTCATCGGATCTCGACAAACACACCGCAAAAAGAGTTACATCGAATAGATCTCCAAGAAGATCAAGGAGAACTTTGTATTGAGATTCAAAGAGAGAGAAGAAGTCATCTAGCTAATAACTATGGACCTGAAGGTCTGTGGTGAACTACTCACAACTCATCGGAGAGGCCTTGGAGATGATGTAGAGGCCCTCCGTGGTCTATTCCCCCTCCGGTGGAGCGCCGGCGAAGGCTCCAAGATGGGATCTCGCGGTACAGAAGGTTGCGGCGGTGGAAATAGTTTTTCGTGGTGCTCCTGGATGTTCTCGGGGTACGTGAGTATATATAGGAGGAAGAAGTAGGTCGGTTGAGCCACGAGGGGCCCACGAGGGTGGGGGGCACGCCCACCCCCCTAGGGCGCGCCCTCCTGCCTCGTGGCTTCCTCATCTGCTGCTTGACGTCCACTCCAAGTCTCCTGGATTGCGTTTGTTCCAAAAAGATCGCTCCCGAAGGTTTCATTCCGTTTGGACTCCGTTTGATATTCCTTTTATATGAAACACTGAAATAGGCAGAAAAACAACAATTCGGGCTGGGCCTCCGGTTAGTAGGTTAGTCCCAAAAATGATATAAAAGTGTAAATTAAAGCCCATAAGCATTCAAAACAGGTAATATGATAGCATGGAACAATAAAAAATTATAGATACGTTAGAGACGTATCAAACGCCAGCCTGATACATGGCGAAAAAGGTGAAGCGAAGATCGAGGAGTCCCTCCCCACTTGCCCCACTTACCGCGCTGCATCCGGCCCGCGCGCTTTTCCAAATTTTTGAATCCCACGAAATCCGGATCCAGCAAATCAATCGATTGGGTCAGAGATATCCATATTCACTCGGGTCGACATTTGCTACATGTTTAACTCCCACATTCAAGAAGCCAGAATCGACCAAGGCAACTGATGGAGGATTAAGCAGCTCGCATACCTTCAGACTCTAGAAAAACGTCTCCGAGACATTGAGTCGGGTCGAAATTAGCTTAAATCCGTCCTCACTCGAACCTCGATCCATTCGGGGGCTAATGACGATGACATGTACCTAGGTTAGGGTCGTAGTCCTGACCTACATGCCCCACCCAAGGACACTATACAAAGACTCCAAGGCCTACTAATTTAGAAAGGAGGTATCGACTGGAATGACTGCAATGTGCAAGTCACTCGACAGTGGATCCACTCGGTTAACTCCACCCCCCACTCGACCATTGTCATTCACTCGGAACATCTGATTTCACTCGGAGAATAGAAGACCTAGAGCCACCCCAGGATGGCAACGGTCAGGCGATCACTCCCTCGCTATAAGATCATTCATTATGGTCGTTTCCAGTAACGTTCTCATCTTTACTTTCTCCTTGAACCCTTGCGTAACTGAGGGCAACGAGGGGCCAGCGGACTCTGTATAAGCCGCCCCTCTCCTTCATCACAAGGGTTCACACCCCCTGTAACTCAACCACTCCAAAGAAACAAAGCTCCCGCAGCACCGAGACAAAGTTTTACCTCCTCCGAGAGGGACCTGAACTCGTAAATCCGAGTATACAATCTCGCCGTAGCTAGGCTCTGCCCTCTCCTACGTACCCCCTACTTCTACTGTCAGATTCGTTCCCATGACAGCCCCCATTTTTCTATGATCCCAGCAGCTACATGAGATGTGCCACTGCGCAGCCACATAGCCATCCCTCGGTGCTAGGCCATCGTCATAGTTTGCATCTCTCCACCGGATCTGGAGATCTTTCGCTGGTCAACGGAATCTATAGCGAAAGATCTCCAGATTCGATGGTGAGACAAGCAGCACAGGAGGAGGATGTCGGGACGAGGCTGGGCCAGACTGGTGGCGACATGATCTACCATGTGGCACACAGGAAGCGGCAAGGGAAAGATTCATGGAGGTGGGAGCGCTAGTGGCGTCCGTCTTGAGGCTCCGCCTAAGTCACGAAAAGCGACGCCGGGGCCGACCAGGTTTTTCATGCGCCTACGCGCACGGCAGCAACAACCAAGGTCGAGAGCCACGTACTCGGGCACCTCTGGTGGACGAGCAACACAGGAGGAGGATGTCGGGACGAGGCCGGGCCAGACTGGTGGCGACATGATGCAAGCTCTGCGAGGGCAGTGAGGGTGGTGGGACGGCTCATGGCTGCGCACGAGAGGACCTGCTACCGCCGACCACCACGAGAGGCTTTGTTCCGGTGGCCCTGGCCGGCGGTGGCGAGGGAGAGGCAAGGCCGAGAAACGCTAGAGAAGAAGCGGCGGCGCCACCACCCATGTCACCCTCGGTGACGACGTGGAGGCTAGGTTTCCTTTATCAAGGGAAATATAGAGGAGAAAAGATTGGGCTGTGTGAGGCAGCTCGACGCTAAACCCATTGTATTTGTATTCTTGTATATTGTGTGGATATTCAAGAGAGAAGAAGTGAGTTGAGAGAGTTAGCTCCAATATTTGGTATCAGCTAGGTGATGATAATGACGACGCCGTGTGACGCTCCAACGAGTGCAACCAAAGTGCCGAGCGACTCGGCTGCCATGGCAGTGGCCACGACGATGGTAGCGGCGGGGAAGCTCCCATTCCCACAGTTAACGAGCACAAACTACACGGTGTGGATGATGAGGATGAAGTATCTCTTATGAGCCAACGACGCATGTGCCGTTGACCGCAAGGACTCGAAGGAGATCGACGAGGGCAAGGGGGAGATGACTATGGAAAATATTGTAAACAGATCAGAATCCAAGGTTATAATGATGAAAAATATTCAATGATGATTCTAGTGCTATTGAATTTTTTTAACGTAATACAGACGCAGACGCTCATACATTCGCAAATACAATCATCCTTATGAACATAGGCACACCCTACCCCGATGAGTACCTTCGAGAGACTGAGTCAGCACATCATCTTGAGATTGACGAGGTCGTCACGGACACTTTTGTAGTCGACGGGAACGTCTACACCCACTGAACGCACATCACCGGAAGGCCTGAAATAAATACAAACAAAAATATGATTATCAATGTCAAGTCGTGACTTGAACACTGGTAGGTGAGGGATACAACTGTCCTCCTAATGCTATTGATTTGGCCAAAGTTCATAAAGTTTGATTGGTGACAAAGTTAATAAACAGAATAAATATAGCAAATAAAGAGAGTATAGAAAATCATGTCATTCAAACTAGCTTAGCCTTGGGAGTATTTGACAGCTTGTAAGCAAAAAAAACTACTAAGCACTAATCACGACACAAGGTAGAATATGGCTAGAATTTCCGGTGCGCCTCGGAAACGTGGAAGATAGCGTAAACAGGCCGGGATCCAAAGCTGCTCGATGGTTCCAAAGCTGATCCAAAGCTCGATGATGGCATCTCGGCACAGGTAAATTAATAGTAATAATTAAACTTATGGGAGCGTGTATTTTTCAGGGCAGAATTTCCCGCCGAAACCAATATTCAATGAAAACTTAGTGAAAACCATACTTTAAAGTTAAAGAAACTGAAAAAATACGGAATGTTAAGTGAGTGATGTTTATTTGCCACGCAAAATTTCAAGTAGAAACACGTTACGAGATGTGAGCGATGAAAAATTACTGTTCAGCACTATTCAACGCTGATTTTATCTTTTTCATAGCTCACATCTCGTAATGTGTTTCAAATTAAAATTTTGCATGGAAATAAAACATCATTCTCTTAACTTTCCGTAATTTTTCAGTTTTTTCAGAACTTTAAAACATCTTTTTCTCATGGTTTTCGTCGATTTTCATTGAATATTTTTCCCATATGATATTCTCCCATTTTTCAGGTACCAGCTGGAAAATCCGGACTGCCACATCTTCATCCAACAGCCCGAAACAGATCATGTACTTTTCATCTTCTTATGCCTCCCCACGGCCTACTCACACCTAACTGCCTACCTACACCCCTGTGGCCGGCAAATGTTGTCGCCCCGCTCTCCTCTCGACCTCCCTTCATCGCCGTGCTGGCCGCCGCCCCCCTCCAAGATGAACAACTCCGACGACCCCCCACGCGCGTGCCCACACACACCCCACCCTCAAGATGATGGGTAGTGAGGTTTCTTCTTCATCTAAGTGTGCTTGAAAAGATGGGAGGGAGAACAAAAAAGTGAAATTTCTAGGTACCAGGATATTAGCAAAACTGTGAACTTATTAGTACATGGCCTTGTAATACAAGGAAATGCACCTGGTGCAGCAGCTAATCGAGTGGCTTTAGGTTACTCATAGTAGGGAGTATCATGCATATGATACTAGTTTATAATATTACCTTCATAATGCATAGTATCAAAGAGTAGTATCATAGATTATCTTATTTATTGTCATTCATGACACAAAGTACTCCCTCCGTTCCATAACGTAGTGCCTATAGATTTTTTCAAAAGTCAAACAGTACAAACTTTGACCATATTTATGAAGAAAAGTAGGTACATCTAGAATACCAAATGCACATCATTGGATACATCATAAGTTATATTTTTAGAATGTACACTTGGTTAAAGTTGACAAAGTTTGACTTTCAAAAAAAATCTATAGGCACTACATTGTGGAATGGAAAGAGTAGCATACCATTTAATATGATACGGTCTCTACTTGTGTTACTCTAACCCTCTCTCTCTTCTTTAATTCTCTGTCAAATCAGCATATTTGCTATTTCCAAGTGCATGATACTAGCTAAGATACCACCATTAGAAGCCTGTGTACAAGCTTGTAACGAAGGGCGAGATCTTGCTAGGCGAAGGTAATGAAATTATCCTTGCAAATGGAGTCCTGAAGTAGCCACGCGGGATCCAAAGCTGCTCGAAGCACAAGACTTCGCCACCGTGCATACATCCATGCATGCACATGCGTGTGTCTGCAGCACCATTAATGAAGTCAACTCGTCGACGAATACGAGTAACCTCGATCGATGCCCTAATGGAAAAAGATTGCCGTATTAAACAAGGGTTTTGTACCAGTGTACTAGCGCCCTGCCGTCTGCCGATACACAGTGAGTGACGCTGAGCTAACGTTGGAGCAGCTAGCCCTAGCCGAATGCCACACACCACAAGCACGGCAGCAACACCGATGAAGCCCTTCTCGCGTAGCCTCCAGTGGGACCTGGACGCCGCAGTCGACGACGGTGACGGCAAGCAGCACTCTGCCGACGACGGCGATGGCAAGCAGAACACCGAGAGAGGCCTCCGGCGGCCGTCCCGGCTGTTCTACCTCGCGCTCCTCTACACCGTCTTCTGGGCGCTGGTATTCTACCACCACTTCTCCACCAGCGTGCAACAATCAGGCAGCGCGGCGGTGGCAGCGCCCACCGTGCTCCAGCTCAAGCCGTCGGCGTTCTTCTCCGCGTCTCGCTTCTTCCGCCGGGACCCGTGCGCCGGCCGGTACGTGTACATGTACGACCTGCCGCCGCGGTTCAACGCCGACCTCGTCCGCCAGTGCGGCCGGGTCTCCGCCTCCTCCGACGTGTGCAAGGACGTATCCCACGACGGGTTCGGCCCGCCCATCCCGGGCGGCGGCGAGGGTGGATCGCTGCCGGAACGAGGCGCCTACGACACCGACCAGTTCATGCTGAGCATCATCTTCCACACCCGGATGCGGCGGTACGAGTGCCTCACGGCCGACCCCGCCGCCGCCGCCGTGGTTTACATCCCGTTTTACGCCGGCCTGGACGCAGCGATGCACCTGGGCAACAAAGACCTCGCGGTGCGGGACGCCCTGTCTCGGGACCTGATGGACTGGCTGGCGCAGCGGCCAGAGTGGCGCGCCATGGGCGGGCGTGACCACCTGCTCGTCGCCGGCCGTGGCACATGGGACTTCCTCCGCAGCCCGGACTCAACCGGCTGGGGTAACACGCTCATGACCTACGACCTGGCCATCCGCAACGCCACGTTCCTCAACACCGAGGCTAGCGCGCGGCACGGCAACGACTTCGCCGTGCCCTTCCCCTCGCACTTCCACCCCTCCTCCGACGCCGAGGTCACCGGCTGGCAGGACCGCATGCGCCGGCTGGACCGCGCGTGGCTCTGGTGCTTCGCCGGCTGGCCCCGTCCCCGTGGCAACGGTATTGGGCCCGAGCGCGCCGAGCTCATCGAGCAGTGCGGCAACTCCAGCCGCTGCTCCCTGCTCGGCAAGCTCAACCACTACGTACCCGGCCACGCCATGCAGCTGCTCGAGAGCGCCGAGTTCTGCATGCAGCCGCGCGGGGACGGGTACACGCGCAAGTCCACCTTCGACTCCATCCTCGCCGGCTGCATCCCGGTCTTCTTCCACCCCATCTCCGCCTACCTCCAGTACACCTGGCACCTGCCCAGTGACTACAGGAGCTACTCCGTATTCATCCCCCACCGTGACGTGGTCGACAGGAACGTCAGCATCGAGGAGGTGCTCCGTAGGATACCGCCGGAGAAGGTGGCGCGGATGCGGGAGCGGGTCATCCAGCTTATACCCACCGTGATGTACCGGCACCCGGCGGCCAAGGGGGTTACGTTCAAAGACGCATTCGACGTCGCCCTTGAGCGTGTCCTCCACCGGGTGGCCAAGCGCCGGCGCGCGGCGGCCGAGGGACGGGAGTACGTGGACGGCGTCGACGGAGCTGATAGCTGGAAGTACGACTTGCTAGAGGATGGGCAGACCAAGGTAGGTCCCCATGAGTTTGATCAATATCTGTAACCGCGCGCAGATTAGTTTACTCCAGTACTTCGTTCCTTTTTTGAACTGATTTACCTGGGTAGTTTTTTTAGATAGATATTTACTTTTTTTAGTCTGAGATGGAAAACTAGAAAATGTTTTGGTTGATTCTATCCGAGCCATACGATGCAAATTCAACGAATGTCGTCCTTTTACTGTTCATCTTCAACCTCCAGCACCTCCTCTTTTTCCTTCCATAGAGTGGGCGCAATTTGATAATGTGTTTGGGCATAATAAAGAGGAAGCAAGAATTGCATGTACCTGGAGAGTCTTGAGGAACTTATTGTTCATGATCCTGAGACTTAGGAAAAAAATTGAAATCCTGGTTGAGCTGCATAATATGTATGCTGACGAGGAACTTCATTGGTTTGAAATGACTAGTGAGAGATGGTTGCTCCAAGGGGATAATGATACTGCTTACTTTCATAAAGTAGCTAGTGTGACTGAGGGTATTGATGATTTGATTAATTATGCAACTGCTTATTATGAGAACCTTTTTGGTCCTGCTCCTGGTAATCTCTTTCCTAGATCTCCTGACTTGTGGGGTGACAATAAGAAAATAAGTGTGGATGGCAATGCTGCTCTGACTAGAACTTTCACTATTAAGGAAATTATAAATGCCTTGTTTGTATGGACTCTAATAGGGCCCATGGGCCTGACAATTTCCCCATTGAGTTTTATCAGCACTGCTAGGAAGTGGTTAAGAACGTCTGGATCCAAGAATTGTGCTTTGTTATAATATGCAAGAATAAACATACAACAATGAAATATTTGCAAAAAGATAAGAAGTTTTCTAAACAAAGAATGCATTAATAAAATTGGTATTTGATCCATGGGGTCTGTACTTCTCAAAATCAAAATAATGTAGTTTTGTAAGAAAAAATGAATTATCAACATTGGGATTACCATTTAAAAATAATATAATGAAAAAATATACACACAATTTTAGGCAAAAATAGCGGTTTTTATAATATGAAAGAATAAGCTTATAATAGTGGAATTTCTGCAAAGAAGAAGATTTCCTAAGAAGCAACTAATTAGTGGTGTTGGTATTAATCTTCAAGAAAAAATAAGATGAAATAAAAACTCAAAAAAATCAATATAATTAGGTTTTCCCAGGAAGAATGAATCAGTGGCATCGGTATTACCCTTTGAGAAGAAAGAAAAGGGAAAAAAAATAAGCAAATCATTACAAAACATGCAGACAATTTGCAGACAAATTGTTTTCCTATAACATGCAAGAATAAGCACATAATAGTTAAATTTTGCGAAAAAAAGTTTCTTAAGAAGGAATGAATTAGTGGATATGCTAGCTATTAATTTAAAGAAGAAAGAAAATGGGATAAAAACTTAAAGAAAATTGAATAATGAAGTTTTCTAAGAAAAATGTATACTTAAAACAATTTATATACAGATTGAGCATTTTATAATATACAAGAACAAGAATATAATAATGGCAGTTTCTTAAAAAGAAATGATTTTTGCACTAGTATTACCATTAAAGAAGAAATGAAATAAAATAATGATATTTATAAGAAGAATGAATTAGTGGCTTTGCTATTTCCTTTAAGAAAAAATGAATGAAAAATAAAAATCAAAATAATGAGATTTTCTAAAGAAGAAAGCATGAGCTAGTCACATCAGTATTACCTTTGCATTGGTATTACCATTAAAAAGAAATGAAATTCAATAAAACTAAAAAATATGGAGATTTATAAAAGGATTGAATTAGTGGCTTTGGTATTAGCCTTTAAGAAAAAATGAAAGAAAAATGAAAATAATGAGATTTTCTAAAGAAGAAAGCATGAACTATTAACATCAGTATTACCCTTTAAGGAAAAATAATAATAATGAGATTTTCTAAGAAGAATGAATTAGTGGCATCGGTATTACCCTTCAAGAAAAATAATCAAAATAATTAGTATTTTAAGGAAGAATGGGTTATTGGCATCGGTATTACCCTTTAAGAACTATAGAAATAATGAATTTTAAAATAAACAATGAAAAAAAATTGACAATATACAAAAAATATGCTTTTCAGACATATGCAAGAATAAACATATAATAGTGAAATTTTCTGAACATCAAATCCTAAGAAAATAATCAATTAGTGGCTTTAGTTTTACCATTGTTGAGGATATCGCTAACTGGCAGTTGGCTGGCAACTAGGGGATTAATAGGCTGATTGGCAAGTTAATCCATCATTTAATGAATTAATCAGCGAATTTATCAGTTTATCTGCTACTCGGTGACCCTACGAGTAAGGATTAATCGGCAAGTTAACTGGTTAATCGCATGAATTCTTGAGCAGGGGGTTATACCCTTGAAAAAATAAAGAAAATGAAATGATAAATAAAATATTAAAATAAGTAACAATGAACTAGTGGCAGTAGTACTACCCTTTAAGAAGAAATATAACGATTTAAAAAAAACTTGCACATAACTTTGCTCTAAAATTGCTTTTCTTTGTACATGCAGACATTAATCATATAATAGTGTAATTGTTGCACATATTGCATGATATTTGTGTGTATACATTTACACTCATCTAATGTTTATGTTTGTATTACTCTTCAAGAGTTAAGCTACCATTGAGTCACTTGTGAGCTTATATGGAACCTCTTTTATTTATTTCCATTGTTTGTGGCAATTTTGTATGAATTTAAGGGCCTCGGTTTAAGGCTAGGCATGCAGCTTTTTGTTAACTACAAAAGCTAGAGTCTTCATGAGGAGACACGTGTGAGCTGATCTCCCTCGCTGATGCCTCTTCGCGCCTAGCTAGTTTGTTTGATCTTTGATTACCCACAAGTATAGGGGATTGCAATAGTTTTCGGGGGTAGAATATTCAACCCAAATTTATTGATTCGACACAAGGGGAGCCAAAGAATATTCTCAAGTATTAGCAGTTGAGTTGTCATTTCAACCACACCTGGATAACTTAGTATCTGCAGCAAAGTATTTAGTAGCAAAGTAGTATGGAAGTAACGATAACAATAGCAAAAGTAACAGTAGCAGTTTTGTAGTGATTGTAACAGCAGCAACGGTAAAGTAAATAAGCAAAGCACAATATGTGAAAAGATCATAGGCATTGGATCAGTGATGGATAATTATGTCGGATGTGATTCCTCATGTAATAGTTATAACATAGGGTGACACATAACTAGCTCTAGTTCATCAATATAATGTAGGCATGTATTCCGAATATAGTCATACGTGCTTATGGAAAAGAACTTGCATGACATCTTTTGTCCTACCCTCCCGTGGAAGCGGGGTCCTAATGGAAACTAAGGGATATTAAGGCCTCCTTTTAATAGAGTACCGGACCAAAGCATTAGCACTTAGTGAATACATGAACTCCTCAAACTACGGTCATCACCGAGAAGTATCTCGATTATTGTCACTTCGGGGTTGTCGGATCATAACACATAATAGGTGACTATAGACTTGCAAGATAGGATCAAGAACTCACATATATTCATGAAAACATATATAATAGGTTCAGATCTAAAATCATGGCACTCGGACCCTAGTGACAAGCATTAAGCATAGCAAAGTCATAGCAACATCAATCTCAAAACATAGTGGATACTAGGGATCAAACTCTTACAAAACTAACTTGATTACATGGTAAATCTCATCCAACCCATCATCGTCCAGCAAGCCTATGATGGAATTACTCACGCACGGCGGTGAGCATCATGAAATTGGTGATGGAGGATGGTTGATGATAACGACAGTGTCGAATCCCCCTCTCCGGAGCCCCGAACGGACTCCGGATCAGCCCTCCCGAAAGAGATTAGGGCTTGGCGGCGGCTCCGTATCGTAAAACGCAATGAATCTGTCTCTCTGATTTTTTTCTGCGCGAAAGGGAAGTCCAGGGGGCCCACGAGGCAGGGCGCGCCCTAGGGGGGCGCCCCCCACCCTCGTGGACAGGGTGTCGGCCCCCTGACGTTGATTCTTTCGCCAATGTTTTTTATTAATTCTGAAAAGTTGCTTCATGGATTTTTCATGTCATTCCGAGAACTTTTATTTCTGCACAAAAATAACACCATGGCAGTTCTGCTGAAAACAGCGTCAGTCCGGGTTAGTTCTATTCAAATCATGCAAGTTAGAGTCCAAAACAAGGGCAAAAGTGTTTGGAAAAGTAGATACGACGGAGATGTATCAACTCCCCCAAGCTTAAACATTTGCTTGTCCTCAAGCAATTCAGTTGATAAACTAAAAGTGATAAAATAACTTTTACAAACTCTGTTTCCTCTTGTTGTTGCAAATATGTAAAACCAGCATTCAAGTTTTCAGCAAAGATTATGAACTAACCATATTCACAATAACACTTAGGTCTCATGTTTACTCATATCAATGGCGTAATCAACTAGCGAGCAATAATAATAAAACTCGGATGACAACAGTTTCTCAAAACAATCATAATATGATATAACAAGATGGTATCGCACTAGCCCTTTCTGAGACCGCAAAACATAAATGCAGAGCACCTTTAAAGATTAAGGACTGGCTAAACATACGATGCAAATTCAACGAATGTCGTCCTTTTACTGTTCATCTTCAACCTCCCACACCTCCTCTTTTTCCTTCCATAGAGTGGGGATAATTTGCTAATGTGTTTGGGCATAATAAAGAGGAAGCAAGAATTGCAAGTTCATGGAGAGTCTTGAGGAACTTATTATGATCCTGAGACTTTTAGGATAAAATTTCCAAAGAATTGTGCTTTGTATAATATGCAAGAATAAACATACAACAGTGATTTTTTTTGCAAAAAGAAAGAAGTTTTCTAAAGAAAGAATGAATTGGTAGCATTGGTATTTAATCCATGGGGTCTCTACTTCTCAAAATCAAAATAATGAAGTTTTGTAAGAAAAAATGAATTATCAACACTGGGATTACCCTTTAAAAATAAAATAATGACCAAATTTACAGACAATTTTCCGCAAACGTAGAGGTTTTTATAATATGACAGAATAAACTTATAATAGTGGAATTTCTTACAAAGAAGAAGATTTCCTAAGAAGCAATCAATTAGTGGTGTTGGCATTGATCTTCAAGAAAAATAAGATGAAATAAAAACTAAAACTAAAACAATATAATTAAGTTTTCTAAGGTAGTATGAATTAGTGGCATCGATTTACCCTTTAAGAAGAAAGAAAAGGGGAAAATAAGCAAATCATTACAAAACATGCAGAGAAATTACTTTTCTATAATATGCAAGAATAAGCATATAATATTGAAATTTTGCAAAAAAAGGAGTTTCTTAAGAAGGAAGGAATTAGTGGCAATGCTAGGTATTAATTTAAAGGAGAAAGAAAATGGCATAAAACTTAAACAAAATTGAAATAATGAAGTTTTATAAGACAAATACAAATAATGAATTATTTAAAACAATTTACGTATAAATTGAGAATTTTATAATATACAAGAATAAGAATATGATAATGGCAGATTCACAAAAAAGAAAGTTTCATAAAAAGAAATGATTTTTTGCATTGATATTACTCCTCTGCAAACAAATATAAGAGTATTTAGATTACTAAAGTAGTGATCTAAACGCTCTTATATTTGTTCTGAGGAGTACCATTAAAGAAGAAAGGAAATAAAATAGAAGTAAAAAGAAGATTTATAAAAGGAGATTTATAAAAGGAGATTTTTAAAAGGAATGAATTAGTGGCTCTGGTATTACCCTTTAAAAATGAAAGAACAATAAAAATCAAAATAAAGAGATTTTTAAAGAAGAGAACTAGTGACATCGGTATTACCCTTTAAGGAATAATAATAATGAGGTTTTTGAAAGAAGAATGAATTAGTGGCATTGATATTACCTTCAAGAAAAATAATCAAAACAATGAGGATTTTTAATGGGAAAATGGATTATTGGCATTGGTATTACCCTTTAAGAACTATGGAAATAATAAAATTTGAAATAAACAACGACAAAATTTGACAATATACAAAAATGTGCTTTTCAAAAATATGCAAGAATAAACATATAATAATGATATTTTTGTTAATCAAATCCTAAGAAAGATTTATAAAATGTGCTTTTCAAAAATATGCAAGGATAAACATATAATAATGAAATTTTTGTTAATCAAATCCTAAGAAAGAATTAATTAGTAGCTTTGGATTTACGATTGTTGAGGATATCGTTAACTGGTAGCTGCTCCGTTGGCTGGCGACTAGGGGATTGATAGGCTGATCGACAAGTTAATCGGCCATTTAATGAATTAATCGGTCGATTTATCAGTTTATCGGCTACTCGGTGACCCTATGAGTAGGGATTAATCCGCAAGTTAACTGGTTAATTGCACAAATTCTTAAATAGGGGGTTATACCCTTGAAGAAGAAAGAAAATGCAATGATAAATAAAAAATTAAAATAAGGACAATGAATTAGTGGCATTAGTACTACCCTTTAAGAAGAAATATAACGATTTATTTATAGAAAAAACTTGCACACAACTTTGCTCTAAATTGCATCTTCTTTCTTGTATATGTAGACAATAATTATATAATAGTGGAATTTATGCACATATTGCATAATATTTGTGTGTATTCATTTACACTTATCCAATGTTTATGTTTGTATTACTCTTCGAGAGTTAAGCTACGTTGAGTCACTTGTGAGCTTATATATGGAACCTCTTTTATTTATTTCCGTTGTTTTTGGAGATTTTGTATGAATTTAAGGGCCTCGGTTTAATGCCGGGCATGCACCTTTTATCATCTACAAAAGCTAGAGTTTTCATAAGGAGACACGTGTGAGCTGATATCCCTCGTTGATGCCACTTTCGTGCCTAGCTAGCTTGTTTTAAAAAAAGATTGTTCCTGATAAATTCTACTAAAATGAGTGTTGCCAAGAAATTGAGGTTCCTTATAATTTTACAAGAAAACTCAAACTTGTGATGTAATAGTCCCGCGCGGCTGGCTGGTGTTGTTCATTATTTTATTTTATTTGAAACATGGTGTTGTTCATTATGTTGCTAGTTCTACTTTATTTTTGATTTCTAGTTTGAGTATCTCTAGCCTTGTTTTGCTTTCCTTGCTATTTTTCATTGTACAAATTAGTGGTTTCTTAATGGAAATCAACGAGGGAGCTCGATGTTTCAACAAAAAACTGGGTCGATCGGAAGCTCAGACTAGACAATTCCATCTCATCGCTAATTCTTTTTCATTTTATTTTCCTTTGGTAATATGATTATAATATTATGGAGAACCCGTCTTTAAGAAACCTTAAAAACATACATAGGACGGCATATAACCTAAGATAGGCTACCACTAATTCCAGTTATTACAAAATATAGAAAGTAGCTCAGACAAAGTATCATGGGACACTTCTAGCAAAGGTCGCAAAACATCTCCCAAACACAATCAACATCTCCCTCTGGAGGCTAGATACCTTCTTGTCGCCGGACTATCATCTGTCTACAATATTGCCCAGGCACCAAAGTTACTAAACATGTTGAAGGTAACAAAACAAGGGACATTATGGAACTATTGTTCAAAACACAGAATGTAGCCAACTTTTCGAAACATTGTACCATTGCCAAGTAGCTAAATTAACCTGTTAAAGAAAAAGATCAACTATGATTATTTCAAAAATGGCCTCGTATCGATCTTATAATTACGAAAAAAGAAAATAGAGAAAGCGGTCTTTTGGGAATTTAGCACTTATATTAGTCAATAAACCCGAAGGTTACAATATCAAAACTAGGGATGAACGACATCAACTTGCACATACCCTAAGCAAACTGTTGTCTGAGCCCAAGTTCTACCAAAATTTGCATGGAAGTGCCTTAAAGAATTTTGATAACCCCAACAGTGAGTAACACTGAAGGAAATATGCCCTAGAGGCAATAATAAAGTTATTATTTATTTCCTTATACCATGATAAATGTTTATTATTCATGCTAGAATTGTATTAACCGGAAACATAATACATGTGTGAATACATAGACAAACAGATAGTCACTAGTATGCCTCTACTAGACTAGCTCATTAATCAAAGATGGTTGTGTTTCCTAACCATAGACATGTGTTGTCATTTGATTAATGGGATCACCTCATTAGGAGAATGATGTGATTGACATGACCCATTCTGTTAGCTTAGCACTTGTTCGTTTAGTATATTGCTAATGCTTTCTTCATGACCTATACATGTTCCTGTAACTATGAGATTATGCAACTCCCGTTTACCGGAGGAACACTTTGGGTACTACCAAACGTCACAACGTAACTGGGTGATTATAAAGGAGTACTACAGGTGTCTCCAAAGGTACTTGTTGGGTTGGCGTATTTCGAGATTAGGTTTTGTCACTCCGATTGTCGGAGAGGTATCTCTGGCCTTCTCGGTAATACACATCACATAAGCCTTGCAAGCATTGCAACTAATGAGTTAGTTGTGAGATGATGTATTAAGGAACGAGTAAAGAGACTTACCGGTAACGAGATTGAACTAGGTATTGGATACCGACGATCGAATCTCGGGTAAGTAACATACCGATGACAAAGGGAACAACGTATGTCGTTATGCGGTTTGACCGATAAAGATCTTCGTAGAATATGTAGGAACCAATATGGGCATCCATGTTCCGCTATTGGTTATTGACCGAGAATGGTTCTAGGTCATGTCTACATAGTTCTCGAACCCGTAGGGTCCGCACGCTTAACGTTTCGATGACAGTTCATTATGAGTTTATAAGTTTTGATGTACCGAAGGTTGTTCGGAGTCCCGGATGTGATCACGGACCTGACGAGGAGTCTCGAAATGGTCGAGACATAAAGATTGATATATTGAAACCTATGTTTGGACTTGGAAAGGTTCCGGATGAAAACAGGAAGTTACTGGAACACCGGGGTTACGGAACCCCGGGGTCTATGGGCCTTGATGGGCCATAGAGAGAAGAGGAAGGGGCCAGGGCAGGCCGCGCCCCCCCCTCTAGTCCGAATAGGACAAGGAGAGGGGCGGCGCCTTCCTCTTCCCCTCCTCCAATCCTAATCCAACTAGGAAGGGGAGTCCTACTCGGTGGGATTAGGACTCCTCCAGCGCCCCTTGGGCTGGCCGCACCCCTTGCTCCTTTATATACGGGGGGGGGGGCACCCAGACACACAAGTTGATCTACGGATCGTTCCTTAGCCGTGTGCGGTGCCCCCTCCACCATATTCCACTTCGGTCATATCGTCATGAGCTTAGCGAAGCCTGCGCCGGAGAAGTCATATCATCGCAGAGCTTAGTGAAGCCCTGCGTCGGTGGAGCATCATCATCGCCACCACGCCGTCGTCTTGACGGAACTCATCCCGACACTTTGCTGGATCGAGTCCGGGATCGTCATCGAGCTGAACGTGTGCAGAACTCGGAGGTGCCGTACGTTCGGTGCTTGGATCGGTCGGATCGTGAAGACGTACAACTACATCAACCGCGTTGTTATAACGCTTCCGCTTTCGGTCTACCAGGGTACGTGGACGGACACTCTCCCTCGTTGCTATGCCATCACCATGGTCTTGAGTGTGCGAGGAAATTTTTGAAATTACTACGTTCCCCAACGATGGCATCCGAGCCTGGTTTTATGCGTTGATGTCATATGCACGAGTAGAACACAAATGAGTTGTGGGCGATATAAGTCATCTGCTTACCAGCATGTCATACTTTGGTTGGCGGTATTGTGAGATGAAGCGGTCCGGACCGACATTACGCAGACGCTTACGCGAGACTGGTTTCACCGCTTCGAGCACTAGTTGCTTAAAGGTGACCGGCGGGTGTCCGTTTCTCTCACTTTAGTTGAACCGAGTGTGGCTACGCCCGGTCCTTGCGAAGGTTAAAACAGCACCAACTTGACAAACTATCGTTGTGGTTTTGATGCGTAGGTAAGAACGGTTCTTGCTCAGCCCGTAGCAGCCACGTAAAACTTGCAACAACAAAGTAGAGGACGTCTAACTTGTTTTTGCAGGGCATGTTGTGATGTGATGTGGTCAAGACGTGATGCTATATTTTATTGTATGAGAAGATCATGTTTTGTAACCGAGTTATCGGCAATCTGGCAGGAGCCGTATGGTTGTCGCTTATTGTATGAAATGCAACGCCATGTAATTGCTTTACTTTATCACTAAGTAGTAGCGATAGTCGTAGAAGCAATAGTTGGCGAGACGACAACGATGCTACGATGGAGATCAAGGTGTCGCGCGGTGGCGATGGTGATCATGACGGTGCTTGGCGATGGAGATCAAAAGCACAAGATGATGATGACCATATCATATCACTTATATTGATTGCATGTGATGTTTATCCTTTATGCATCTTATCTTGCTTTGATTGACGGTAGCATTATAAGATGATCTCTCACTAAAATTATCAAGAAGTGTTCTCCCGAGTATGCACCGTTGCCAAAGTTCAGTAGTACCCGGACACCACGTGATGATCGGGTGTGATAAGTTCTCGTCCATCTACAACAGGTGCAAAACAGTTGCACACGCGAATACTCAGGTTAAACTAGACGAGCCTAGCATATAACAGATATGGCCTCGGAACACGGAGACCGAAGGTCGGCGTGAATCATATAGTAGATATGATCAACATAGTGATGTTCACCATTGAAACTACTCCATCTCACGTGATGATCGGACATGGTTTAGTTGATTTGGATCACGTAATCACTTAGATGAATAGAGATGTCTGTCTAAGTGGGAGGTTTTTAATATGATTAATTAAACTTAAATTTATCATGAACTTAGTACCTGATAGTATTTTTGCTTGTCTATGTTTACTGTAGATAGATGGCTCGTGCTGTTGTTCCGTTGAATTTTAATGCGTTCCTTGAGAAAGCAAAGTTGAAAGATGATGGTAGCAATTACACGGACTGGGTCCGTAACTTGAGGATTATCCTCATTGCTGCACAAAAGAATTACGTCCTGGAAGCACCGCTGGGTGCCGGGCCTGCTGCAGGAGCAACGCCAGAAGTTGTGAACGTCTGGCAGAGCAAAGCTGATGACTACTCTATAGTTCAGTGTGCCATGCTTTACGGCTTAGAACCGGGTCTTCAACGACGTTTTGAACGTCATGGAGCATATGAGATGTTCCAGGAGTTGAAGTTAATATTTCAAGCAAATGCCGGATTGAGAGATATGAAGTCTCCAATAAGTTCTATAGCTGCAAGATGGAGGAGAATAGTTCTGTCAGTGAACATATACTCAAAATGTCTGGGTATAATAATCACTTGATTCAACTGGGAGTTACTCTTCCGGATGATAGTGTCATTGACAGAATTCTCCAATCACTGCCACCAAGCTACAAGAGCTTCGTGATGAACTATAATATGCAAGGGATGACCAAAACAATTCCCGAGCTCTTCGCAATGCTGAAAGCCGCGGAGGTAGAAATCAAGAAAGAGCATCAAGTGTTGATGGTCAACAAGACCACTAGTTTCAAGAAAAAGGGCAAAGGAAAGAAGAAGGGAAACTTCAAAAAGAACAGCAAGAAAGTTGCTGCTCAAGAGAAGAAACCCAAGTCTGGACCTAAGCCTGAAACGAGTGTTTTACTGCAAGCAGATCGACACCGAAGCGGAACTGCCCCAAGTATTTGGCGGATAAGAAGGATGGCAAGGTGAACAAAGGTATATGTGATATACATGTTATTGATGTGTACCTTACTAGAGCTCGTAGTAACACTGGTATTTGATACTGGTTCTGTTGCTAATATTTGCAACTCAAACAGGACTACGGAATAGACGAGCACTGGCAAAGGACGAGGTGACGATCTGGCGTGGGAAACGGTTCCAAAGTCAATGTGATCGCGGTCGGCACGCTACCTCTACATCTACCTTCGGGATTAGTTTTAGACCTAAATAATTATTATTTGGTGCCAGCGTTGAGCATGAACATTATATCTGGATCTTGTTCGATGCGAGACGGTTATTCATTTAAATCAGAGAATAATGGTTGTTCTATTTATATGAGTAATATCTTTTATGGTCATGCACCCTTGAAGAATGGTCTATTTTTATTGAATCTCGATAGTAGTAATACACATATTCATAGTGTTGAAACCAAAAGATGCAGAGTTGATAATGATAATGCAACTTATTTGTGGCACTGCCGTTTAGGTCATATCGGTGTAAAACGCATGAAGAAACTCCATACTGATGGGCTTCTGGAAACACTTGATTATGAATCACTTGGTACTTGCGAACCGTGCCTCATGGGCAAGATGACCAAAACGCCGTTCTCCGGAACTATGGAGCGAGCAAATGATTTGTTGGAAATCATACATACTGATGTTTGTGGTCCAATGAATGTTGAGGCACGCGGCGGGTATCGTTATTTTCTCACCTTCACAGATGATTTGAGCAGATATGGGTATATCTACTTAATGAAACACAAATCTGAAACATTTGAAAAGTTCAAAGAGTTTCAGAGTGAAGTAGAAAATCATCGTAACAAGAAAATAAAGTTTCTACGATCGGATCGTGGAGGAGAATATTTGAGTTACGAGTTTGGTTTACATTTGAAACAATGTGGAATAGTTTCACAACTCACGCCACCCGGAACACCACAGAGAAATGGTGTGTCCGAACGTCATAATCGTACTTTACTTGATATGGTGCGATCTATGATGTCTCTTACCGATTTACCGCTATCGTTTTGGGGATATGCTTTAGAGACGGCCGCATTCACGTTAAATAGGGCACCATCTAAATCCGTTGAGACGACACCGTATGAACTGTGGTTTGGCAAGAAACCAAAGTTGTCGTTTCTTAAAGTTTGGGGCTGCGATGCTTATGTGAAGAAACTTCAACCAGATAAGCTCGAACCCAAATCGGACAAATGTGTCTTCATAGGATACCCAAAGGAGACTGTTGGGTACACTTTCTATCACAGATCTGAAGGCAAGGTTTTCGTTGCTAAATTCGGATCCTTTCTAGAGAAGGAGTTTCTCTCGAAAGAAGTGAGTGGGAGGAAAGTAGAACTTGATGAGATAACTGTATCTGCTCCCTTATTGGAAAGTAGTTCATCACAAGAAACGGTTCCTGTGACAACTACACCAATTAGTGAGGAAACAATGATGATGATCATGAAGCTTCAGATCAAGTTTCTACTGAACTTCGTAGGTCAACTAGAGTAAAATACGCACCAGAGTGGTACGGTAATCCTATTCTGGAAGTCATGTTACTTGACCATGGCGAACCTACAAATTATGAAGAAGCGATGGTGAGCCCAGATTCCGCGAAATGGCTGGAAGCCATGAAATCTGAGATGGGATCCATGTATGAGAACAAAGTATGGACTTTGGTTGACTTGCCCGATGATCGGCAAGCCATTGAGAATAAATGGATCTTTAAGAAGAAGACTGACGCCGATGGTAATGTAACTGTCTACAAAGCTCGACTTGTTGCGAAAGGCTTTCGACAAGTTCAAGGGGTTGACTACGATGAGACTTTCTCACCCGTAGCGATGCTTAAGTCTGTCCGAATCATGTTAGCAATTGCCGCATTTTATGATTATGAAATTTGGCAAATGGATGTAAAAACTGCATTCTTGAATGGATTTCTAGAAGAAGAGTTGTATATGATGCAACCAGAAGGTTTTGTTGATCCAAAGGGTGCTAACAAAGTGTGCAATCTCCAGCGATCAATTTATGGTCAGTGCAAGCCTCTCGGAGTTGGAATAAACGCTTTGATAGTGTGATCAAAGCATATGGTTTTATCTGACTTTTGAGAAGCTTTGTATTTACAAGAAAGTGAGTGGGAGCTCAGAGCATTTCGATATCATATGTGGACGACATATTATTGATTGGAAATGATATAGAATTTCTGGATAGCATAAAAGGATACTTGAATAAAAGTTTTTCAATGAAAGACCTCGGTGAAGCTGCTTACATATTGGGCATCAAGATCTATAGAGATAGATCAAGACGCTTAATTGGACTTTCACAAAGCACATACCTTGATAAAGTTTTGAAAAAGTTCAAAATGGATCAGGCAAAGAAAGGTTTTTACCTGTGTTACAAGGTGTAAGATTGAGTCAGACTCAATGCCCGACCACAGCAGAAGATAGAGAGAAAATGAAAGATGTTCCTATGCTTCAGCCATAGGCTCTATCATGTATGCAATGCTGTGTACCAGACTGACGATGCTTAGCTGTAAGCTTGGCAGGAAGGTACCAAAGTAATCCAGAGTGGATCATTGGACAGCGGTCAAGAACATCCTGAAATACCGAAAAGGACTAAGGATATGTTTCTCGATATGGAGGTGACAAAGAGCTAGTCGTAAATGGTTACGTCGATGCAAGCTTTGACACTGATCCGGACGATTCTAAATCGCAAACCGGATACGTGTTTTTATTAAACGGTGGAGCTGTCAGTTGGTGCAGTTCTAAACAAAGCGTCGTGGCGGGATCTACATGTGAAGCGGAGTACATAGCTGCTTCAGAAGCAGCAAATGAAGGAGTCTGGATGAAAGAGTTCATTTCCGATCTAGGTGTCATACCTAGTGCATCGGGACCAATGAAGATCTTCGTGACAATACTTGGTGCAATTGCCTTGGCAAAGGAATCCAGATTTCACAAGAGGACCAAGCATATCAAGAGACGCTTCAATTCCATTCGGGACCAAGTCCAAGTGGGAGACATAGAGATTTGCAAAATACATACGGATCTGAATGTTGCAGACCCGCTGACTAAGCCTCTTCCACGAGCAAAACATGATCAGCACCAAGACTCCATGGGTGTTAGAATCATTCTTGTGTAATCTAGATTATTGACTCTAGTGCAAGTGGGAGACTGAAGGAAATATGCCCTAGAGGCAATAATAAAGTTATTATTTATTTCCTTATACCATGATAAATGTTTATTATTCATGCTAGAATTGTATTAACCGGAAACATAATACATGTGTGAATACATAGACAAACAGATAGTCACTAGTATGCCTCTACTAGACTAGCTCATTAATCAAAGATGGTTGTGTTTCCTAACCATAGACATGTGTTGTCATTTGATTAATGGGATCACCTCATTAGGAGAATGATGTGATTGACATGACCCATTCCGTTAGCTTAGCACTTGATCGTTTAGTATATTGCTAATGCTTTCTTCATGACCTATACATGTTCCTGTAACTATGAGATTATGCAACTCCGTTTACGGAGGAACACTTTGGTACTACCAAACGCCACAACGTAATGGGTGATTATAAAGGAGTACTACAGGTGTCTCCAAAGGTACTTGTTGGGTTGGCGATTTCGAGATTAGGTTTTGTCACTCCGATTGTCGGAGAGGTATCTCTGGGCCTTCTCGGTAATACACATCACATAAGCCTTGCAAGCATTGCAACTAATGAGTTAGTTGTGAGATGATGTATTACGGAACGAGTAAAGAGACTTACCGGTAACGAGATTGAACTAGGTATTGGATACCGACGATCGAATCTCGGGTAAGTAACATACCGATGACAAAGGGAACAACGTATGTCGTTATGCGGTTTGACCGATAAAGATCTTCGTAGAATATGTAGGAACCAATATGGGCATCCAGGTTCCGCTATTGGTTGTTGACCGAGAATGGTTCTAGGTCATGTCTACATAGTTCTCGAACCCGTAGGGTCCGCACGCTTAACGTTTCGATGACAGTTCATTATGAGTTTATAAGTTTTGATGTACCGAAGGTTGTTCGGAGTCCCGGATGTGATCACAGACATGACGAGGAGTCTCGAAATGGTCGAGACATAAAGATTGATATATTGGAAGCCTATGTTTGGACTTGAAAGGTTCGGATGAAAACAGGAAGTTATTGAACACCGGGGTTACGGAACCCCGGGGTCTATGGGCCTTGATGGGCCATAGAGAGAAAAGGAAGGGCCGGCCAGGGCAGGCCGCGCGCCCCCTCCCCTCTAGTCCGAATAGGACAAGGAGAGGGGGCGCGCCTTCCCTCTTCCCTCCTCCAATCCTAATCCAACTAGGAAGGGGGAGTCCTACTCCGGTGGGAGTAGGACTCCTCCAGCGCGCCCCTTGGGCTGGCCGCACCCCCTTGCTCCTTTATATACGAGGCGGGGGCACCCCAGACACACAAGTTGATCTACGGATCGTTCCTTAGCCGTGCGGTGCCCCCTCCACCATATTCCACTTTGGTCATATCGTCATGAGCTTAGCGAAGCCTGCGCCGGAGAAGTCATATCATCGCAGAGCTTAGGCGAAGCCCGCGTCGGTGGAGCATCATCATCGCCACCACGCCGTCAGGTTGACGGAACTCATCCCGACACTTTGCTGGATCGGAGTCCGGGATCGCCATCGAGCTGAACGTGTGCGTAACTCGGAGGTGCCGACGTTCGGTGCTTGGATCGGTCGGATCGTGAAGACGTCGACTACATCAACCGCGTTGTTATAACGCTTCCGCTTTCGGTCTACGAGGGTACGTGGACAGACACTCTCCCCTCTCGTTGCTATGCCATCACCATGGTCTTGAGTGTGCGTAGGAAAATTTTTGAAATTACTACGTTCCCCAACAAACACAACTATGGGGCCATGTGTTCATGCATTTCAAGTATAAAAATGAGTACCATGAGCAATCTCATTTCTTGCTTTTCACGAAGTTCACAACTTCCATGCGGTCACTCTTAATAAGGATCGACACGCTACTACATTGTAGTGCTAGGCCAAGTCCTCCCATCAAGGTTGATAATTCGGACACTAATGCATATCGTTACATGATAACAAATGCGAGAAGATGATGTGTAGTGAGTGATCTCGAAGAACCATGCATGTTCATGAGGTTCCGTCTTCAGCATACAAACCATCTGTGTTCAGTTTAACCTAGCCGACTAGACATGGAGCCCAAATATACATGGAAGAAGAAAATATCACTTTCACCACAAACATCTCGGTTAAATTGATACAATATGGAAGTTGGTATAGTTTGCAATTCAAAATAACTCTCATGGATAAAAACAATGAAAAATGTGTTAAATATTTTCTCATATATATGCTAAACAATTGAGTGTAAAACTGTAATATCAGGTAAATGATATGTATGATTGAGTGGAATGGTTGAAATGTATGGGAACTATTTTTCAAAATTAATTTACTTGGTTTTATTTCATTAAATTGCATAAAGATGTAATATGAATTTTAAATTATTTCACTCAATCTTGCTCTCAATGGAATAACTAAAAAATGTGCTAATATTTTCCAAAATAGAGTGAAATGACATGAATATTTTTTTTAATATTTGTTCAGTTTCATCGTTTCAGTCGTCTTAAAATATGTGTTACATATTTTCTAAAATTAATGAATGCAATAATAGAAATGTCTATATTTTAAAAATTATTAAAATATGTGTGAAATAACTAAAATGCAATTGAATTGTACGTGCAATACTTCTTCTTAAATGAGTGAAACAACTGAAATATGTGTTGGATTGTTTTCCAAAATTTGAGTAAAATAATTGAAAAATGTGCATTCAGTTTTTTCAACATAATTGAAATATTTTTCTACTATATTTGAAAAATAAACATATATCTGAATGTATTTGCAAAAATTTCTGAAACCGAGTGAAGTAATTGAAATATGTGTTAAATTTTCATAATGAGTGAAACAATCTGATGTGTTGTTGTTTTATGGAGTTAACAAAATAAGTGAAATATGTATTTAATGTCACTTCAGACAATGTAATGTTTATGAAACTAATTTCAAAGATTATTAAAATCGTAAAATTAAAACTAGTTCAAATGCATCCAAGATTGATCTTCCATCTGAACATCTTCTTACTGTGAATTCAAATATACATATACAAACTTTGAACTAGTTTCATAAATGATTTGTATGATTGAGTGGAATGGTTGAAAATGTATGGAAAATGTTTTCAACATCAATTTATTTTGGTTATATTTTAATAAATTGCATAAAGATGTAATAAATATTTTAATTTATTTCGCTCAATCTTGTTTTCAATGGGATAACTGAAATATGTGCTCAATATTTTCAAAAATAGAGTGAAACAACATGTATATTTATTTTTATAACATGTATTCAGTTTCATCGTTTCAATCGTCTTAAATCTTTGTTAAATATTTTCTAAAGTAGATGAACGCATAATAATAACAATGTCTATATTTGTAAAATAATTAAAATATGTGTGAAATAACTAAAATACAATTGAAATGTACGTGCAATACTTCTTTTGAAATGAGTGAAACAACTAAACTATGTGTTCGATCGTTTTTCAAAATTTGAGTAAAATAATTGATAAATGTGTGTTCAGTTTATTCAACATAATTGAAATATTTTTCTAATGTATGTGCAAAATTTTCTGAAACTGAGCGAAGTATTTGAAATATGTGCTAAATATATAATAATGGGTGAAACAATCTGATGTGTTATTTTTATGGAGTTGAGAAAATAAGTGAAATATGTGTTTAATATCATTTGAGACAATGTAATATTTATGAAACTGATTTCAAATATTATTAAAATCGTAAAATTAAAACTAGTTCAAACGCATCCAAGATTGATCTTCCATCTGAACGTCTTCTTACTGCGAATTCAAATATACATACAAACTTTAAACTAGTTTCATAAATGATGTGTATGATTGAGTGGAATGGTTGAAAATGTATGGGAAATGTTTTTCAAAATCAATTTATTTTGGTTATATTTCAATAAATTGCATAAAGATGTAATAATTATTTTAATTATTTCACTCAATCTTGTTCTTATTGGAATAACTGAAATATGTGCTAAATATTTTTAAAATAGAGTCAAACAACATGAATATTTATGTTATAATATGTGTTCAGTTTGATCGTTTCAATTGTCTTAAATCTTTGTTAAATATTTTCCAAAATTGATGAATGAAATACTCCCTCCATTTACTTATACCAGGCCACTATGGAATATATATTTTGCATCTATACAAGGCCTCCAACAGTAATCAAGGCAAAATTAATGATATTTTCTCGTACTAGCAACATATTTAGTACTTGCATGCATGTAGTCATAATGACACTAAACTACTTCCTCCAATCAATTTTCTTTTGTGCATGTGGCGTATTAATGATCCCAATGAACGAAAAGAAAAGCTATCTTGCAAAGCAGGCATTTTACATTGGTGACTGTAATCTGAGTTTGTGGCCTTATATATAAAATTGAAGGGAGTAAGGGAAATGTGTGTATTTTTTAAAATAATTAAAATATGTGTGAAATAATTGAAATGTATGAGCAATACTGCTTCTGGAATTTAGTGAGATGACTGAAATATTTGTTCAACTTTTTTTGAAAGTTGAGTGAAATAATTGAAAATGTGTGTTCAGTTTTTCCAACATAATTGAAATATTTATATAATGTATGTAAAAGATAAACATACGCCTGAATGTATGTGCAATATTTTTGAAATTGAGTGAAGTAATTGAAATGTGTGTTAATTTTTAATATTGAGTGAAATAAATTGGATGTGTTGTCTTTTCTGGAGCTGAGTATCATTAGAGACAATGTAATATTTATGAAACTGGTTTCAAAGATTTTTTTTTTCTTTTGCGCAAATGGTTTCAAAGATGATTAAAATAGTAAAATTAAAACTAGTTCAAATACATCCAAGATTGATCTTGCTTCTGAAGATCTTCTCGCTGTGAATTGAAATATATCCATACAAAGTTTGAGGAAGAAAATTTAAGCTCAAATGATATCAATCACCCGAAAGATCTCTCTACATACAACTATCATTTCCCAGATTCCCTCTTCCCCACTCTCTTACTTTGACCTGATGAATCTAGCAAAGGTAACACTAGTAGATCCGACACTATTCATGCATTGGCAGGTTGTGTCAGTGGTATTTGAGTATTATGCGAAGGTCACATCTACCCTTATGTTTTTTTTTACTCAGCATACAAGATTTATCTGAAGTCAAACTTGGTAAAGATTGACCAAATTTATATAAAAAGTATTAACATCTACAATGTAAAAAATAATTTCATGACATCTATAAAATTATCTATAGTTTAACTTAACACAAATCTTATACGCAGTAAAAAGGAAACGGAGGGAAAAGGTAGCAGTGATCACAGCTGAAGGTACACGCGTCGGTGAGCCTGAGAAACGTGGAAGAAAGTGTAAACACGCCGGGATCCAAAGCTGCTCCACGGTTCCAAGATGGCCAAGTCTCCGGCATCTCGCCGCAGGTTAATTAGTAATTAACCTTAATTCATACGTGGCCGCGCGATCCAAAGCTGCTCGAAGGATCTACTCAGGAGAAATTTTTTTGGCGTTCTTAGTGCAGTGCAGTGCCATTAATGAAGTCAACTCGACGATCAATACGACTAACCTCAATGGATGCCCTAATGAAATTATATTGCACCGTACCTGCCGACACTTACTGCTCGCACACACTGACACTCACTGGAGCAGCACCAGCACGGCAGCGCCACCTATGAAGCCCTTCTCGCGGAGCCTCCAGCGAGATCTGGACGCCGCGGCCGACGACGATGGCAAGCAGTACGCCGCCGACGACGGCAGCGGCAAGCAGAACACCGAGAGGGGCGCACGGCGGCCGTCCCGGCTCTTCTACCTCGCGCTCCTCTACGTGGTCTTCTGGGGGCTGGTATTCTACCACCACTTCTCCACCAGCATGCAGCAGTCAGTCAGCGCGGCGGTTGCAGCGCCCACCGTGCTCCAGCTCAAGCCGGCGGCCTTCTTCTCCGTGCCCCGCTTCCTCCGCCGCGACCCGTGCGCCGGCCGGTACGTGTACATGTACGACCTGCCGCCGCGGTTCAACGCCGACCTCGTCCGCCAGTGCCGCCGGGTCTCGGGCTCCACCGACGTGTGCAAGGACGTGGCCAACGACGGGTTTGGCCCGGCCATTACAGGCGGCGGCGAGGATGGGTCGCTGCCGGAGAGCGGGGCCTACGACACCGACCAGTACATGCTCGGCCTGATCTTCCACGCCCGGATGCGGCGGCACAAGTGCCTCACGGCCGACCCCGCGGCGGCCGCCGTGGTGTACGTCCCGTTCTACGCCGGGCTCGACTCAGCGATGCACCTCGGGAGCAAAGACCTGGCGGCGCGGGACGCCCTGTCGCGGGACGTGGTGGACTGGCTGGCGCAGCGGCCAGAGTGGCGCGCCATGGGCGGGCGCGACCACTTCCTGGTGTCCGGGCGGGGCACGTGGGACTTCATCGTCAGCCCCGACGCCGTCGGCTGGGGCAACGCGCTCATGACCTTCCCGGCCATCCTCAACGCCACGTTCCTCACCACCGAGGCCAGCCCGTGGCACGGCAACGACTTCGCCGTGCCGTTCCCGTCGCACTTCCACCCGTCGTCCGACGCCGAGGTGGTCGGCTGGCAGGACCGCGTGTACGAGATGGACCGCCCGTTTCTCTGGGGCTTCGCCGGCGGGGCCCGCGACGGCAGCCAGCGCACGGTGCGCGCCCAGATCATGGAGCAGTGCGGCAGGTCGAGCCGGTGCGCGCTCCTCGGCGTGCCGGCGCCGGGGCACTACGCGCCGGGCCGCGCCATGCGGCTGCTGGAGAGCGCCGAGTTCTGCGTGCAGCCGCGCGGCGACGGGTACACGCGCAAGTCCACCTTCGACACCATCCTCGCCGGCTGCATCCCGGTCTTCTTCCACCCGGTCTCCGCCTACCTCCAGTACATCTGGCACCTGCCCAGGGACCACCGGAGCTACTCGGTGTTCATCCCGCACGGCGACGTGGTGGAGCGGAACGCCAGCATCGAGGAGGTGCTGAGCAGGATACCGCCGGCGAAGGTGGCGCAGATGCGGGAGCGGGTCATCCGGCTCATCCCCACCGTGCTGTACCGGGACCCGGCGGCCAAGGGCGTGACGTTCAAGGACGCGTTCGACGTCGCCCTCGAGCGCGTCATCGACCGGGTGGCCAAGCGCCGGCGCGCCGCCGCCGAGGGGCGGGAGTACGTGGACAGCGTCGACGGGAAATTTAGCTGGAAGTACGACCTGGCACAAGATAGGGAGAAAATGTTGGCTCCGCACGAGTTTGATCCATATATCAACACGTAACTGCAGATTTATTTTTGTTTGTCCAACGAAATCAGTGAGCTTCAAATCACCTTTTGATTTGGACTTTGGAGAGTGAGTGTTGTTTTCTCACTTAATAAAGTGCTCATAAGAAACCATGCGTGGTCTATTTTCCTCCGGTAAATGTTTTTTTGTGCCGTTTTGCTATTTGTCAGGCGCCTCAATTTTTTTTTTCTTTTGTCAGGCGATCCAAGCACAAGGCCGAAGACGGGGCGAGGTGAGGAGCGACAGTGACCGCGAGCTGCAGCGTCTCACGTGAAGGCGAGGAAGAAACCTAATTGAGGCGGGAGGGGTGCAAGGGGTTGTTCATCGGGACAGGACTAGAGGGATGGTCGGGACGGTGCCCGGCATGGCGGTGGGGCGAGGTCGAGTGGAGGAAGGGGCAGCGAGGCGGTGATAGCCGCCGACCCAAGGGGGGGGGGGGGAGGCAGGCAAGCGCTGCAGAGGTTACGGGGAAGAGGATCTGCTGCGAGGAAGGAGGAAGAACGTGTGGACCGCACTCCTTAGTTTAGCTTTTGGGTCATTAGATTTTGAGATGGTCGAAGAAGTTCGCTGGAGAAAGGCTGGAGGGAAGGAAGGAGGTCGTTGGCAGGCTACTCCACTATCTACCTTAGGGTGGGGGTGGGGCTGAAGAGCGGCGGTGATGGGACGGTGGTGCAACTTCGCTGGAGAAAATCTCCATGGGCGCCGGGGGCTAAAGGAATGCCCGAGGGGGCGGCGGCACGGCGGTGGGCTTGCTTGGGGGGAGGGCGGTGCGATGAGACTGCGAAGGAGTGCTGCCAAGCGCGGGCGACAGAAGCAGGCGGCTAGGCCGGTGGCGGTAGGGCGGTTCGAAGGAAAGAAGAAGACCGGCGGGAGGAAGAAGAAACAACTCCGGCACTTGATTTTGTATTCGACGGATTGAAGAAAAACCGATTGACCCAAAAAAGAAAATTAAGGCGACTGGCATATAGACCCTAACTAAATTTGTTCAAAAAGATTATGCCGGACTCGTATGTCTGGCTATGTATTGGTGATGATTTTTGTAAATTCGTTTCAAGCTAAGTATACTGCTTATGGTTTTTTTAGTGGTCTGTTACAGCAACACACGTGTGAATATCATAAACCAATTGGTACTAATAAATTATAGAACATTGTAGTGTTCCTAAATACTCAGAATTTTATGATACCATATATACACAGTATATAACATACCCTAAATTTCTGATAATTTGTGACAATATATGCATATGCATGTACTACTTCGCAGAAACGTAACACAGGAAAAGAAATACTCCCTCCGTCCCAAAATAAATGTCTTAAGTTTAGTACAACTTTGTATTAACTTTAATATAAAGTTGAGACACTTATTTTGGGACGGAGGGAGTACATGCTAATAAAGTTGGACTCTTGATTTGGCCCAGTATCATCACTATTTTTCTTTCTAGAGTTTTAAGCTGAATTTTGAATTGTTTTTTCAAGAAATTGCACGTATTTGTTGCATCTATCTATGTCATGTGAATTTTTCAGAAATTTCAGACAGTTGCAGTGAGTAGAAACCCGATGCCCAGGGTAAATTCTCCGTGTGTGCGCCAGAACTTCTCAAGTCCACAATCCAAGCTGTTCCCGGGCATCCGCCCACAGTGAGCTACCATCAACTTTCTCAGGGTAGGTATGCATACAGTAAATTGTTTGCTCTCATAAATATAACTTCAGGCAACTCTAGAGTTTCTTGCACTGCCAATACAGCTAACAGTCGTTGGCACCAACACGCTGGTGATTGATTATTCACACCAATAGTTAAAAAATAAAACCCCGCAAAATGACGTGCATCTCATATATAAATCGTCCTGCCGCCGCCTCATCAGTAGGTGTAGCCCTTCTGGAACATGCCCTTCTTGGCCTCGTCGCTCTCGCCCTCGCCCGTGTAGCTGCCGAGCTGTGCCAACGAGTTGGCCTTGGCGCGGACCAGCAGGGCCTTCTGCGCCGCCTCGATGTTCTCGGGCTGCCCCTGCCATGTCTTCAGCACCGAGTTCTGGAGGGCCCGGGCGTACGAGAAGGACACGTGCCACGGGTTGGCCGACTGGTTCATCGCGTTCAGGTTCATGGTCGCCTCCAGCTCGGACTGCCCGCCAGAAAGGAACTGAAGAAAAACGCCAATCAGGTTACTTATAGCTACTGTTTCTTACTCTGGTTATGCACATCGGAAATTGACTGAAGAAAGATAGTTAGCAGAAGCTAACATGGTTCAGAGGTTGAAGACCATACCATGATTCCAGGGACAGCAGGTGGTACTCTCCTCCTCAGCATTGTGAGGGTGTTCTTTGCAATGGCTTCTGGAGAAGCCTTCTCCTTGTGCTCAGCACCAGGGGTAACCATGCTGGGCTTCAGCAGGATGCCCTCAAACAGCACATTGTTTTGGGCCAGGTAGAAGAACACCTCGGACCACACTTTCTCTGCCACCTCAAGAGTTCTCTCGATGCCATGGTCACCGTCGAGGAGGATCTCTGGCTCCACAATTGGCACTAAACCATTGTCCTGCAGATTATTCATGTTGAAACAAGCTGAGTAAAGATAAAGAGGAGCACAAAATAGTAGAGATTATATAGTGTTTTTCGGTTGCATAAATTTTCTGCAATCAAAATCTGTACTATTATTGTACTCATTTCATCGAATTCTAGCATCAGCTTACAAACAAGAACCAGATTTGGAAATTTCAGAGGGAAAAAAAGTTCGATTGGTGGTGTCAGAACAAAACCACCATGCTAGTGTTCAATGATACATATGATTTCAATAACAGCGTACCTACACAAGCATACAGGTATTTACTTTCTTCACTTGTTAATTAGTTCTCCCTACTTACTATCAGATGGTGTTCAATGAATGAATATACTGTTGACAGGTTATGTCGTCACACAGTTTTCCAGGTACAAGATATCAATTACGAGCATAAAAATGACTATGCTGTTCATCAACTCTCCATGAGTAAAATACTCCCTCCGCCCGGAAATACTTGTCATCAAAATGAATAAAAGGGAATGTATCTAGACGTACTTTAGTTTTAGATACATCCCTTTTTGTCCATTTTGATGACAAGTATTTTCGGACGGAGGGAGTATCAAACTAAATAAAGGATAACTTCTCCATTGCAAAATGTTCAGTAGTTGAAGGCATGTATAATGACCTGAGCAATAGCAGCATAGCGAGCAAGACCCCATGCCGCTTCCTTGACAGCTAATGCAGTAGGACCACAAGGGATGCTAACAACAGTCCGCCTGTAGAAGATCAATATAGCACAGCAAGTTTAGAAAGGGCAAGAAAATAGAAGTAGTCAGAAAATGCACAATGACAGTATGAACTGACCACTTCGCGAAGCGTGCACCCTGCTTGTAGTACTCAGCACACCTTGAAGCCAAACCATCAAGACCTTGGCACCAGGATTCATTGTTGGATCCGGGCAATGGAACCAAACCCTTTTGGGCAGAACAAAATAAATCAAGTAATAAAGATTAGAATGCTAGCGCTGACTTGCTGAATGCAACAGCACAATGAATCAACGGTTGTCAGATCATGGCATGCATACCTTGTCAACCTTGATACCAGGCATGATATTCTGATCCTTCAAGACGTCAACAAAGGTCTTGCCATCTGTAGTGGACTGGTAGAGAGTTTCCTCAAAGAGAATAGCACCAGAGATATATTCACCAAGACCAGCAGTGGTCAGCAACAGCTGCCTGTAAGCCTGGCGGTTAACTTCGGTGTTGTCCAAACCAATGGATGCCAATCTCTTTCCACATGTTGCACTCGACTCGTCGATCGCAAGGATCCCACGGCCAGGGGAAGCAACAGTTTTCTGCAATGGGGCGAACTATTAGATTTGCAGTCATGAAACACAACAGGGAATGCATTGCAGCTGTGAAGGAAGGAACACTGAAGAAAAATAAACAGGAAATAGCTTACAAGACCAGTTTGGCATACCCAACATCAAGCAATTAATACGATCATCAGTGTTAGTTTTAGATTTGCATGAGGGCATGCTTCACACTGATTGACAAATCAACAGTTCAACAAAACATTACAGTTGAAACAAAATAAAACCTAATATACACATGACGCAGAGCAGATAGCGCGAAAGCAAGCAAATCGTTTTCATCGAAGCGGAAAAGCCAAGATTAATTCTAACAAAAACAAGAACTTAAAATGCTGCTAGTAGGTTCTAAGCACAGGTAATTATTACAGAGCAATCGCACATCAGAAAGTCCACCCATCATGCTACTGTGAAAGCAAGCAAATCCTTTTCATCGAAGCTGAAAAGCCAAGATTGAATCCTAACAAAACCATAACTTAAACCTGCTACGGCCAGTAGGCTTTCGGCGCAGACAATTATTGCAGAGCAATCATATGTCAGAAGATCGACCCATCAAGCTACTAGTTAAGTCGCCAGATATCAACAGATGTCCTCACTGCCTAGAAACAATTCGATGGTATTTGGAAGTGAGAGTTTATCTTCAGAGCAACGCCAGCATCACATGACCTCCTTCCGTAGCTACTGGGACAATTGTGTGGCGACTCAATTTAAAAGTCAACCATAACAAAGACAACCAAATGAACCGCCAGATTTACCATGGCCTGATCTGGGGCCGATGCAAGCACCAGACGCAACAGAGTAACTGGGATCACGAAACCTGCCATCTCTATCTAAAATAGCAGGAGAAATCCATGGACACGGCATATGTACACCCACTTTCCTGAACATCCACCGGTCCGCCCAAATTCGACTGCACGGAGGAGATTGTGTCGTTGGTGATGCATGCAGACAAGGTTCGTCCCCAATCGAAATTTGATTCGCTGGAAAAAAAAAACGCACGCGACGCCCCAATTTTCCCCAACCCCACACAGCAGTCCCCATCACGGATCGCTAGACGCCAACCAGACACAGAGCCAGCACCACAGATCGCCGCACACGACGCGTGCAACGCCCCAAGGGCGAGATCCTCCCGCGGGCCACCGGCTCCTACCTAGACCTAGGCGACGCTACGAGGAACGGAGGGGGGGGAGGGAGGCGTAGGGTTGGTGGTCGGCGGGGGGCGCTCACCGCGGTGGAGACGAGCTCGTCGGCGTAGGAGCCGCCGGAGGCGCGGACGCGGACGCGCGACGCGCGGCGCGCGCTTCCGGCGGAAGGGGCGAGCCGGGCGGTGGCCGGGGAGCTGAGCTTCGCGGTCACCATCGCCATTGGTTCGATCGGTCGATGCGTTCTGTGTTTGGACGCGACGGCGAGAAATAGGGAGGGAGGAGGGAGTGGGTTGGTGGCTGGCTGGCGGAGGAAGTACGACCGCGGCTTTATGCACACTGACCCTCCATTTCCTCTCTATGTTCGTTTGAGGCCCTGACCAACCCTCTTCTCGAAGAAGCGAGGTTACTGGTGCGATACGCCATAGGTGAGGGGGCAGAGCGAAATAGTTTCCTTTTTATATCGGCCGTGGATCTCTCCGCCGCAGGGCGGATCCACCGAGGCCGGATGAGATGCCCACACTGGAAATCACGAGAACGCCCCTCCTTTTCTCCCCCACTCACGAGAACGCCCCTCCCGTTCCTTTTTTTTTGTTTTTTTTTGAACGTCAACGCCCCTCCCGTTCCTACCTCAATCAGCACCTCCATTGACCAGATTGTATATATTATTAGGCTGATGGAATGAAAATATAGAGGTAATTGCATCGGTGGTGCTTGAAGCTGCCGTCGATGTTCACTTTATCGTCTCATTTGTGTGTACGCCCAAGACTTTGATGAGGTGCGAAGCCCGACATGGGGCCACTGTCGGCGCCATACCCGCGTGGTCGTTGCGCTTTTTGCAAATATATAAAAGAAACTCATATTTTATTATTTTTGCATTTGCAAGACAAGGCTTACTGTCGGGACACATCTGTCAGCACGCAACACAAAAGGAAAAACAAAATCAAATAACTAAACAAACCCGAACACGCAACCTCCTTCTGATGTCACCCCGCAAGAAAAAAATACTTCCTCCTAATGTCTCCTAACAAGGTGGCATAGACGAGCTAGCCACTCCACTGTGGCCCATTTTCACGTCTTAGTTCTTTTTTCAGATTAAAGATAAGAAACATGTTGGTTCTCTTTTAGAATTTTAAAAAGTGTTTGCATTTTAATAAAAATATTAGTGAAGTTTAAATGTTTATAATTAAATATATGTTTGTATAAAAAATATATTGTTTTATAAAATATTCATATATTCATTTGAGGATGTAAAATCTCAAGGCACGCACTAGGCTTGTATATATTTTTCCATACCTCCTATTTTTTATTTATTTTGTGTAAAACACATGAACGCTTTTTAAAGCAACATAACCATTTTATTAAAGCATCAACACTCTTATATAATACATCTTCTTTATCAAATACATGGAAATTTTATTTTAATACACATAACCATTTTATAGAAGTTATGTTACTATTTATTTAAATATGTGGACACTTTTATAAATTACATGTTATTGTGTTATAATTTAAATAACTTTCTTTGGCTTGTCCCTGATATTGATTGGCAACTGGTGATGTCTGATGTGGTTAGTACCCCCCTTAGGCATGTCCCGGATATTGTTGTTACTAGTAGAATGCACGTGCGTTGTCACGGGCTTTTGAAATATGTTGCTAAAGTTATATATACATAATGCATATTAAATTTCCCATGTAAAGAATATATAGCACGGACACAATCGAGTAATAATTGAAATCCACTTAACTTGCAATGTAAATTAATAACAGAAATGTTCACATAATTTAAAAAAAATCATAACATATAAAAATGATTGTGTCATTTAATAATTTGGTCCTAAACATTTAATAACCGTTCACATGTTTTTGAAAATGTTCATAAAATTTAAAAACAATTTACAACATGTGTATGTGTTTAGAAATGTTCTCTTCAATGTTCAATGTGCATTTTGTATTTCAGAAAATGGTTTATGATGTATTTAAAAGTGTTTAATGTGTATCGAAAAATGTTCAACCTATATACAAAAAATGTTCAACCTATATACAAAAAATGTTCAAACATTTATTTGAAAAAATCGACATCTATTCGAATGATGAAGAAAACCAAGAGAAAAAACACACACAAAAGTAAAAGTATATGAAAAAAATATGATAAGGAAAGTACACCGAAACAAAAACCACGTGGAAGCTTCTAAAACCAATACATAGAAGCTTCCGAAAACAACATGAAAGTGTGTTATTGGGCTGGCCCACTAGCGGGAAATGATTGACCCACGAGAAGTGAAGGATTATGTTTTTCTACTACTTGCGAGACGACTTTGAAGGTGGAAGAACAATCTGTTGGACCCACAGTCCTTGACCCATGTGAATGGCAGGAGATGGTGCTATCAAGCGAGGCTAGGTGGAGCTAGGCCCCAGGAAGCTGCCGCCCACGGGGGGTGATAACGGCCTCGAGTCTTGAGCGATATCCAATCAGAGAATAAGCCTGTGCAAGAGCATGAGCTTGAGCACCATTGACTTGTTAGCACACATGGGCGAGCATGCTTTGGTCGACTATAACAATGATCGATCACAATATAGCACAGAGTAACCATAACCATGATATAATGTACTTTAAGATTTGGAAAGTGTTATACCTTCTAAACAATCAATTCGAGAGAGATCCTCAGTCAGGTTCTTCTAGAGTTGAATCGTTCCATTTCAGCTCAGCCTTGAGTACAATTCTGAGCGTGAGAACAACGACAAATCCTATTTTCCTCTTTTGTGCGGCAAACCGTCACCTTACCGTACATAACTGACGTAGGATCGACTTATTTGGGCAAGCCCGTTTTACGTTCTACAAATCTTGGTTCTGGGAAACTTTTAGAAGGTTTCTGTCTGGTTCAACTCCTGTTTTTTTGTGTGTTCTTTTCTTGTTATTTATTTTTATGGTTTCTCTTTTTTACCCTGTTTTTATTTCTAGTTAGAACCTTTTCTATTTTTAAAATTGTCAATTGTTTTGAAATTTCAAAATATGTTAGCATTTAAGAAATGTTCAAAATTTCAAGTATTATTTGGATTTCCAAAGAATGTTCTAGTTTTCCAATTTCTTAACAAATTAAATAATGTTCGGGTATTCCAGAAAATTTCATATTTTTTAAAATTAGGAATTTTCAAAACGGTTTCAATTAAAAAACAAATATTTGGAAAAATACATTCCAATAATGTCCAAATGGTTCAAAAAGTGTTCATATTTGAAAAAGGTGTTCTTTTAAAAATATTTTTTTCAAATAAAAAATAACAACAAAATTAATTGCTACAGTAACAAGGCCACTTCAGTGTATCGGTTGTTGCGTGTATTGCTTCGCTATAATGTGCTGCTGGCTACATGGCCGACCAATGGGAGGGCCTGTGTGTATGCTCGATTATTTGACCGAGTGATCGTAACAGGAGCTTGGAGAACAACTTCATCTTGTGCCATGTCCTATTTGGCGCTGAAACCATGCTCGCTAATTTCTATCTAAGTGGATTCGCCATTCTAAGCATGTTTCATTTCTCAAAAATAAAAACCTGAATCCCGACCTGAAAGTATAATGATATATTTAAAACTAAAAGAAAATTTAGATTAAATAGAAAATCATTGATCATCCATTTTGGGCTGGGCTAGGCATTTTAGACCGGGCTTTGTTAAGGCTGGCCCAAAACCTGGCGTGGCCCCTGGTATCCCAGAGAACAACTTTTGGGCAATGCACAGTAAGCTAAAATAAATCCCGTATGTTTCGGGTATGTAAAAACAAACCCATACGTAGTCCCGTCTTCGTAAATAAAATACAGATTTGCTATTTAACAATCAACTGTTTTTCAATCCGTCGTCATTCAAATTTGTGTCCGCCCGTTCCCGCACGGAGATTCGCACTGGTTTTCATTTTTTTTTCTTTGTGCTGGCGCTCTGTTTGCTCCAGTTGGTTTTCTTTTGTCGGGTTCGGCTTTTCTTTTTCTCAACCCGTAACCGCCCCCGTCCCGGCACTGTTGGGTTTTGTCCTGCTTGAATTTTGAAGTGCGTGTGTCATTTCCCCTTTCATTTGGGTCATTCTGTTTCGATAAGGCCGAGGGAGAGAGCTTGAGCGGCGGCGGAGAGAGGCGATTCATGGTGATTCCGAGCTATTCCACTGTTTCATTTTGATTTCTCCTCCCTTTTCTCTTCGTTCCCCGGTTGCCGACGTTGGTTCCCCTTGTCTCTCGCGCCCCCCCTCCCCCCGTGTATTTTTGCTGGTGTTGTAGTCCTGTAGTTCCAGATCTAGGTGAGTTTCGTCTTCGTGGATTGTCTGTTTGTTGTTGTTCATGGATACGTGGTAGGTGTTGCCGTGTTCTAGTCCGCCCTTTGTAGTCCGCCCAATTTTTTTCCCCTCCATTCTGCTCGCCTGAGTTGCGTAGGAGCTTGTGGTTGCGGGTTCTAGGTCTCCAGTTTTGTTGTGGTCGTTTTTCTTCCCTGATTGTAGGTGTGCTAGGTTTAGATTTGTTTATTTTGTGTTGTAGATGGTGAAGGTAGGCGTACTGGTAGTTGCATCGGTTGATTTCCCTGTCAATTTTTTTGCTAGCATGTGGTATTTGTTCCCTTGCCGTTAGATGATAGTTGTAGATGATGCCTGGTTTTCTGCCTTATTATGTTACTAGCACAAATGCCCGTGCCTTGCAACGGGATAAATAAACTCTCGCACACCCCTAGCGAGGCATCTGTGTTCCAATTCTCCTCTTCGTCATCGATGTCGATGATAGTCACTTGCCCACCTATGACAACAAATGTGATCAGTCCTAAGGTGGTGATCTTGGTCATCACACTCACCATGCCGATTTCGCGAGCCCCTACATGCACCAGCTTGTAATTCCTCATGCGTTGCAACCGTTACATACATATTCGTGTCGTTCAAAACCTATCATGTTATAACATGTCAGGCGATCCATTTTCTTATTGAGCGCGCGCACAACAATAACTATTAATGCAAATTAAATTACGGTGTGAGGTCATCAATTTCTTGACTCAACATAAACCGAATAGACTTCATTGTCGCCACCGTCCACCTTCTTCGTTTCTAACATGAAGTTGGACATCTCTCCGGCAAAGAACTATGCCGTGTCGTTTCACCATGGCCATCGAACCATAGTTTTAAAAACTGAACAGGCAACCAAACCGGTGAGGCTACCTGTTAAGGTTCTCACCGATTAGCCTGTCGGTTCATCTGTTCATTCGTGTAAAAAAAGGAAATATTAAAGTTATTAAGAAATTATCATAGATCAAATGAGTACCCATAATATTGGATGTAATCCAGTTAAAAAACAGAAAGTGTTGGTGGCCTAGATGGTTGTTGGTCCTTTGGCGTTCATCAGCTCAAGGTTAACTGATGGATCCCGAGTTGACGCACTATTTTACGAATATTTTTCAGGTCATAAAAAATGGGCAAGGTGTAGGTTTCGGTTTTTCCGTTTGCACCTATTTGTGGGGGTCGGGTCCAATTCAGGGTTTGGATGCGTTCTGTGTAAATAATAACTCATTACACATTAGAGGTCCAACTAAAGAAACATTACTAAGAGATTAAAATAGTGATGCATGAAACAATCTTTTAGGGAGAAACATACAATGTAATTCATTTAAAGGATTTTCAAAATATTTGAATTCAATGATTTTGATTGTGTAGGTTTTTTGTTTTCATTGAAGATTGTTTGATTTTGTAAGATTATATTTCATCCATAATGTTTTTTTCACTATCTGGGCTTGACCCAAACACAAGAGAAAAATGATGCTATCTCCTGATAGGTCTCTCCCATACCCCCGTTCTAGCACAGATAGATGCATTCCCTTGTCTCAAAAAAATAAATAAAAGACGCATTCCCTCAAAAAAAGCACATATAGTTCTTTTTTAGGGGTACTCCCAACTTTATTACTTGAACAACGTCGGGAATGGCATTCGCTACAAAATGTAAAATGCAGTCCGGTGGCACATCAGGCCAAACCATCTCTAAATCATTGCTAACATTCACTTTAGCTAAAACACGAGCAGCTAGATTAGCTGTACGCCGAGCCCAGGTGACCTTGTACTCTTGTGTAGATCGTAGCATCTCTTTGATTTCTTCTATAAAAGGTCCCAGTGCTGAGAGCATTGTGCATGTCGTCTTTTGTTTAGAAAAGGATTAGAAAATCCAGCCGGCTGATAAAAATCGAGCGGACACCTAACCATCACGTGTACGCCTCTAGAGAGGCCCCTTATCCATCCGTCTCCACCTCCACCGCTCTGTTTCTCTCTCGTTCTCTGTCGATCATCCATCTCTCTCTCTCTCTCTCTCTCTCTCTCTCTCTCTCTCTCATTCCTATCCACGCGAGAGCTTCCCCATCTCCATCTCCAGCCCCTCCCCGCCGACGGTGGCCACCACCACCTGCGTCGTGGCTAGCCCTGTTGCGTGCGCCCCCCTCCCCTCCCCCGGGCTGTCAGCCCGGCGCTCGGGAGGGCCAACGGGAGTGTCCCCCTGGTGGCAGATAAGATCCAGGCAGCTGCTCCCTTGGCCGTGCCTTCCCTTCCCGTGACTCCGACGCGATGTCCCCCCCTCTAATGATCTCCACGGGAACCTGCGCCGCCCAAATTCGCCTCACATGCATGTCGTTTCGGTGTGCTGGCGGCGATCCACGATCCAGCGTTGTTGGGCTACTTTTCCTCTTCGTCCACATCCGCGGTGCCGCCAAGCCGGCCCTGTTATGTCTCCTCCTCATCAGGTCGGGTCCAATCTTTCTTTTTTCGTTCTTTCCGTTCTATGGTAATTCGTCGATAGGTCCCCTCGAGCTGGTTCTCCTTTGTTAATTCCTTCCCTTGATTGATTTTGAGGCGGCTTGTTGATTTCAGATCGCCCCCACACACACACATATATTGGTGAAATATGATCTAAAATAGCGAGGTGGTACTATCTCTTTCTAATATGAAGTCGAATCCTCTCTGGTTCGCAGGTGGAGAGTTTGATCCCAAGCGGTGAGGATTTTATTTTTGCCTCCTCTGCTAGGAGGCAGAGGAACGGAGAGTGGCGGCAAGGGCAGCCGCCGGCGCGATGACGAGAACCCATGGGTGGACACATGGAAGATCGGGTGCTCGCGCGAAGCCTCCTGCAGCACGGTCGCCCACGAGCCCACCCGGAGCTGTCGTCCCCGTGAAGGGCGCCGCCCTGCTGCACTGGAAAGGAAGCTGTCTGGTTGAAGAAAGGATCGCAGGCGGAATTCTTACGAACGTAGGGGTGTTTCTGTAAAAACGAATTGTTTTTGCAGATTCACTTAAACAGGGACTGCGGGTTAATTTATCAGAAATGGAGGGACTTTTCTGTAAAAATGCCGACGACGTACGACCAGAAGCGATAGCCGCTTTATTAGTAGGTAAAGATGTAGTTTTTGTAGGTGGTTGGTGATGATTTCCCCTGGTAGCTGTGTTTTTCCAGGAATCTATCTGAATTTCATGCTTCTATTACCGGATGTTTTTACCTCGCCAGACTGGCGAGACTGTTGGGGAACGTTGCAGAAAATAAAAATTTTCCTACGGTTTCACCAAGATTCATCTATGAGTTCATCTAAGCAACGAGTGACAGGAGAGAGATGCATCTACATACCACTTGTAGATCGCATGCGGAAGCGTTCAAGGGAACGGGGATGATGGAGTCGTACTCGCCGTGATCCAAATCACCGATGACCAAGTGCCGAACGGACAGCACCTCCGCGTTCAACACACGTACGGAGCGGATGACGTCTCCTCCTTCTTGATCCAGCAAGGAGGAAGGAGAGGTTGAGGAAGAAGGCTCCAACAGCAGCACGACGGCGTGGTGGTGATGGAGTAACAGTTCTTCGGCAGGGCTTCGCCAAGCACACGCGGAGGAGGAGAGGTGTTGGGGAGGGGAGGGGCTGCGCCTTGAATTGTGTGTGCAGCCCTCCCCTCGCCCCTCTATTTATAGGGGAAGGGGAGGGCGGCCCCTCTAGATGAGATCTAGAGGCGGACGGGAGGGGCTTGCCCCCAAGGGGCGCCCCACTAGGGTTCCCCCCCAACCCTAGGCGCATGGGCCCAAGGGGGGCGCCCAGCCCTCCAGGGGCTGGTTCCCTGCCCCCTACGGCCCATGAGGCCCTTCGAGAGGGGTGGTCCCTCCCGGTGGACCCCCGGAACCCCTCCGGTGGCCCCGGTACAATACCGATATGCCCCTGAAACTTTTCGGTGACCGTATGACAGCTTCCCATATATAAATCTTCACCTCCGGACCATTCCGAACTCCTCGTGACGTCCGGATCTCATCCGGACTCAACAACATTCGTAATCACATACATGTCTTCCTAATAACCCTAGCGCCACCGAACCTTAAGTGTGTAGACCCTACGGGTTCGGGAGACATGCAGACATGACCGAGACGGCTCTCCGGTCAATAACCAACAGCGGGATCTGGATACCCATGTTGGCTCCCACATGCTCCTCGATGATCTCATCGGATGAACCATGATGTCGAGGATTCAATCAACCCCGTATGCTATTCCCTTTGTCAGACGGTATGTTACTCGCCCGAGATTCGATCGTCGGTATCCCAATACCTCGTTCAATCTCGTTGCCGGCAAGTCACTTTACTCGTACCGTAATGCATGATCCCGTGACCAGACACTTGGTCACTTTGAGCTCATTATGATGATGCACTACCGAGTGGGCCCAGTGATACCTCTCTGTTATACGGAGTGACAAATCTCAGCCTCGATCCGTGTCAACCCAACAGACACTTTCGGAGATACATGTAGTGCACCTTTATAGTCACCCAGTTACGTTGCGACGTTTGGTACACCCAAAGCACTCCTACGGTATCCGGGAGTTACACGATCTCATGGTCTAAGGAAGAAATACTTGACATTGGAAAAGCTCTAGCAAAACGAACTACACGATCTTGTGCTATGCTTAGGATTGGGTCTTGTCCATCACATCATTCTCCTAATGATGTGATCCCGTTGTCAACGACATCTAATGTCCATAGTCAGGAAACCATGACTATCTGTTGACCAACGAGCTAGTTAACTAGAGGCTTACTAGGGACGTATTTGGTCTATGTATTCACACGTGTATTACGATTTCCGGATAATACAATTATAGCATGAATAAAAGACAATTATCACGAACAAGGAAATATAATAATAATCCTTTTATTATTGCCTCTAGGGCATATTTTCAACAGTCTCCCACTTGCACTAGAGTCAATAATCTAGTTACATTGTGATGAATCGATCACCCATAGAGTTCTGGTGTTGATCATGTTTTGCCCGCGGAAGAGGTTTAGTCAACGGATCTGCGACATTCAGATCCGTATACACTTTGCAAATTTCTATGTCTCCATCTTGAACATTTTCACGGATGGAGTTGAAGCGACGCTTGATGTGCCTGGTCTTCTTGTGAAGCCTGGGCTCCTTGGCAAGTGCAATAGCTCCAGTGTTGTCACAAAAGAGTTTGATCGGCCCGGACGCATTGGGTATGACTCCTAGGTCGGTGATGAACTCCTTCACCCAAATTGCTTCATGCGCTGCCTCCGAGGCTGCCATGTACTCCGCTTCACACGTAGATCCTGCCACGACGCTTCGCTTGCAGCTGCACCAGCCATCGCTCCACCATTCAACATGTACACGTATCCGGTTTGTGACTTAGAGTCATCAGATCTGTGTCGAAGCTAGCGCCGACGTAACCCTTCTGACGAGCTCTTCGTCACCTCCATAAACGAAACATGTCCTTAGTCCTTTTCAGGTACTTCAGGATATTCTTGACCGTTGTCCAGTGTTCCTTGCCGGGATTACTTTGGTACCTTCCTACCAAACTTACGTCAAGGTTTACATCAGGTATGGTACACAGCATGGCATACATAATAGACCCTATGGCTGATGCATAGGGGATGACACTAATCTCTTCTATATCTTCTGCCGTGGTCGGACATTGAGCCGAGCTCAATTTCACACCTTGTAATACAGGCAAGAACCCTTTCTTGGACTGATCCATTTTGAACTTCTTCAATATCTTATCAAGGTATGTGCTTTGTGAAAGACCTATGAGGCGTCTCGATCTATCTCTATAGATCTTGATGCATAATATATAAGCAGCTTCTCCAAGGTCCTTCATAGAAAAACTTTTATTCAAGTAGGCCTTAATGCTGTCCAAGAGTTCTATATCATTTTCCAGCAAAAGTATGTCATCTACATATAATATGAGAAATGCTACAGAGCTCCCACTCACTTTCTTGTAAACGCAGGCTTCTCCATAAGTCTGCATAAACCCAAATGCTTTGATCATCTCATCAAAGCGAATGTTCCAACTCCGAGATGCTTGCACCAGCCCATAAATGGATCGCTGGAGCTTGCATACCTTGTTAGCATTCTTAGGGTCGGCAAAACCTTCCGGCTGCATCATATACAGTTCTTCCTTAAGATAGCCGTTAAGGAATGTCGTTTTGACGTCCATTTGCCATATCTCATAATCATAGTATGCGGCAATTGCTAACATGATTCAGATGACTTCAGCTTCGCTACGGGAGAGAAAGTCTCATCGTAGTCAACCCCTTGAACTTGCCAATAACCTTTAGCGACAAGTCGAGCTTTATAGATGGTAACATTTCCATCCGCGTCCGTCTTCTTCTTAAAGATCCATTTGTTTTCTATCGCTCGCCGATCATCGGGCAAGTCTGTCAAAGTCCATACTTTGTTTTCATACATGGATCCTATCTCGGATTGCATGGCTTCAAGCCATTTGTTAGAATCTGGGCCCGCCATCGCTTCTTCATAGTTCGAAGGTTCACCGTTGTCTAACAACATGATTTCCAGGACAGGGTTACCATACCACTCTGGTGTGGAATGTGTCCTTGTGGACCTACGAAGTTCACTAGCAACTTGATCCGAAGTACGTTGATCATCATCATTAATTTCCTCTCCAGTAGGTGTAGGCACCACAGGAACATTTTCCCGAACTGCACTACTTTCCGGTTCAAGAGGTAGTACTTCATCGAGTTCTACTTTCCTCCCACTTACTCCTTTCGAGAGAAACTCTTTTTCCAGAAAGGATCTGTTCTTGGCAACAAAGATCTTGCCTTCGGATCTAAGGTAGAAGGTATACCCAATGGTTTCCTTAGGGTATCCTATGAAGACGCATTTTTCGGACTTGGGTTCGAGCTTTTCAGGTTGAAGTTTCTTGACATAAGCATCGCATCCCCAAACTTTTAGAAACGACAGCTTAGGTTTCTTCCCAAACCATAATTCATACGGTGTCGTCTCAACGGATTTAGACGGTGCCCTATTTAAAGTGAATGTAGCTGTCTCTAGAGCGTATCCCCAAAATGATAGCGGTAAATCCGTAAGAGACATCATAGATCGCACCATATCCAATAGAGTGCGATTACGACGTTCGGACACACCGTTACGTTGAGGTGTTCCAGGCGGCGTGAGTTGTGAAACGATTCCACATTTCCTTAAGTGTGTACCAAATTCGTGACTTAAATATTCTCCTCCATGATCTGATCGTAAGAACTTTATTTTTCGGTCACGTTGATTCTCCACCTCATTCTGAAATTCCTTGAACTTTTCAAAGGTCTCAGACTTGTGTTTCATCAAGTAGACATACCCATATCTACTTAAGTAAATGCGTGAGAGTGAGAACATAACGATATCCTCCGCAAGCCTCAACGCTCATTGGACCGCACACATCGGTATGTATGATTTCCAACAAGTTGGTTGCTCGCTCCATTGTTCCGGAGAACGGAGTCTTGGTCATTTTGCCCATAAGGCATGGTTCGCATGTGTCAAATGATTCATAATCGAGAGACTCTAAAATTCCATCAGAATGGAGCTTCTTCATGCGCTTGACACTAGTGTGACCAAGACGGCAGTGCCACAAGTATGTGGGACTATCGTTATCAACTTTACATCTTTTGGTATTTACACTATGAATATGTGTAATATTACATTCGAGATTCATTAAGAATAAACCATTGACCATCGGAGCATGACCATAAAACATATCTCTCATATAAATAGAACAACCATTATTCTCGGATTTAAATGAGTAGCCATCTCGCATTAAACGAGATCCTGATACAATGTTCATGCTCAAACTTGGCACTAAATAACAATTATTGAGGTTTAAAACTAATCCCGTAGGTAAATATAGAGGTAGCGTGTCGACGGCGATCACATCGACCTTGGAACCATTCCCGACGCAAGATCGTCACCTCGCCCTTCGCCGATCTTCGTTTATTCCGCAGCTCCTGTTGTGAGTTACAAATATGAGCAACGGCACCGTATCAAATACCTGGGAGTTACTACGAGTACTGGTAAGGTACACATCAATTACATGTATATCAAATATACCTTTAGTGTTGCCGGCCTTCTTGTGCGCTAAGTATTTGGGGCAGTTCCGCTTCAAAGGACCCTTCCTTTGCAATAAAAGCACTCGGTCTCGTGCTTGGGTCCATTCTTTGACTTCTTCCGGCAAGCTGGCTTACCGGGCGCGCAACATCCTTGTCGTCCTTCTTGAAGTTCTTCTTACCCTTGCCCTTCTTGAACTTAGTGGTTTTATTAACCATCAACACTTGATGTTCTTTCTTGATTTCAACCTCTGCTGACTTCAGCATTGAGAATACTTCAGAATGGTCTTCACCATCCCCTGCATATTGTAGTTCATCACAAAGCTCTTGTAGCTCGGTGGGAGCGATCAAGGATTCTGTCAATGACCGCCTCGTCCGGGAGGTTAATGTCCAGCTAGGACAGGCGGTTGTGCAACCTGCACATTTTGAGTATGTGCTCACCGATGAACTATTTTCCTCCATTTTACAACTATAGAACTTGTCGGAGACTTCATATCTCTCGACCGGGCATTAGCTTGAAAACCATTTTCAGCTCCTCGAACATCTCATATGCTCCGTGTTGCTCAAAACGCTTTTGGAGCCCGGTTCTAAGCTGTAAAGCATGCCACACGAACGAGGGAGTAATCATCAAGACGAGACTGCCAAGCATTCATAATGTCTTGGTTCTCTGGGATGGGTGCTTCACCTAGCGGTGCTTCTAGGACATATTGTTTCTTGGCTGCTATGAGGATGATCTCGGGTTCGGACCCAGTCCGAATAGTTGCTGCCATCATCTTTCAGCTTGGTTTTCTCTAGGAACGCATTGAAGTTCATGGTGACATGAGCGTTGGCCATTTGATCTACAAGACATTTTGCAAAGATTTTAGACTAATGTTCATGATAATTAAGTTCATCTAATTAAATTATTTAATGAACTCCCCCTCAGATTTGACATCCCTCTAGTCATCTAAGTGTTACATGATCCGAGTCGACTAGGCCGTGTCCGATCATCACGTGAGACGGACTAGTCATCATCGGTGAACATCTCCATGTTGATCGTATCTACCATACGACTCATGTTCGACCTTTCGGTCTCTTGTGTTCCGAGGCCATGTCTGTACATGCTAGGCTCGTCAAGTTAACCCTAAGTGTTTTGCATGTGTAAAACTGTCTTACACCCGTTGTATGTGAACGTAAGGATCTATCACACCCGATCATCACGTGGTGCTTCGAAACGACGAACTTTAGCAACAGTGCACAGTTAGGGGGAACACTTTCTTGAAATTATTATAAGGGATCATCTTATTTACTACCGTCGTTCTAAGTAAACAAGACGCATAAACATAATAAACATCACATGCAATTATATAAAGTAGTGACATGATATGGCCAATATCATATAGCTCCTTCGATCTCCATCTTCGGGGCTCCATGATCATCTTCGTCACCGGCATGACACCATGATCTCCATCATCATGATCTCCATCATCGTGTCTTCATGAAGTTGTCACGCCAACGACTACTTCTACTTCTATGGCTAACGCGTTTAGCAATAAAGTAAAGTAATTTACATGGCGTTCTTTAATGACACGCAGGTCATACAAAAATAAGACAACTCCTATGGCTCCTGCCGGTTGTCATACTCATCGACATGCAAGTCGTGATTCCTATTACAAGAACATGATCTCATACATCACAATATATCATTCATCATTCATCACAACTTCTGGCCATATCACATCACATGACAATTGCTGCAAAAACAAGTTAGACGTCCTCTAATTGTTGTTGCATCTTTTACGTGGCTGCAAATGGGTTCTAGCAAGAACGTTTTCTTACCTACGAATAACCACAACGTGATTTTGTCAACTTCTATTTACCCTTCATAAGGACCCTTTTCATCTAATCCGCTCCAACTAAAGTAGGAGAGACAGACACCCGCTAGCCACCTTATGCAACTAGTGCATGTCAGTCGGTGGAACCTGTCTCACGTAAGCGTACGTGTAAGGTCGGTCCGGGCCGCTTCATCCCATAATACCGCTGAAGCAAGAAAAGACTAGTAGCGGCAAGCAAGTTGACAAGATCTACGCCCACAACAAAATTGTGTTCTACTCGTGCAATAGAGAACTACGATAGACCTAGCTCATGATGCCTTTGTTGGGGAACGTTGCAGAAAATAAAAAATTTCCTACGGTTTCACCAAGATCCATCTATGAGTTCATCTAAGCAACGAGTGATAGGAGAGAGATGCATCTACATACCACTTGTAGATCGCGTGCGGAAGCGTTCAAGGGAACGGGGATGATGGAGTCGTACTCGCCGTGATCCAAATCACCGATGACCAAGTTCCGAACGGACAGGACCTCCGCGTTCAACACACGTACGGAGCGGATGACGTCTCCTCCTTCTTGATCCAGCAAGGGGGAAGGAGAGGTTGAGGAAGAAGGCTCCAATAGCAGCACGACGGCGTGGTGGTGATGGAGTAACAGTTCTCCGGCAGGGCTTCGCCAAGCACACGCGGAGGAGGAGAGGTGTTGGGAGGGAGGGCTGCGCCTGAATTGTGTGTGCAGCCTCCCTCGCCTCTATTTATAGGGAAGGATGAAGGGGGGCCCCTCTAAATGAGATCTAGAGGGGGCGGCCAGGGGGGCTTGCCCCCAAGGGGGCGCCCCACTAGGGTTCCCCAACCCTAGGCGCATGGGCCCAAGGGGGGGCGCCCAGCCCTCCGGGGCTGGTTCCCTGCCCCCACGGCCCATGAGGCCCTCCAAGAGGGTGGCCCTCGGTGGACCCGGAACCCCTCCGTGGCCCCGGTACAATACCGATATGCCCCGAAACTTTCCGGTGACCGTATGACAGCTTCCCATATATAAATCTTCACCTCGGACCATTCCGAACTCCCGTGACGTCCGGGATCTCATCTGGGACTCAACAACATTCGTAATCACATACATGTCTTCCTAATAACCCTAAGCGCCACCGAACCTTATGTGTAGACCCTACGGGTTCGGGAGACATGTAGACATGACCGAGACGGCTCTCCGGTCAATAACCAACAGCGGGATCTGGATACCCATGTTGGCTCCCACATGCTCCTCGATGATCTCATCAGATAAACCACGATGTCGAGGATTCAATCAACCCCGTATGCTATTCCCTTTGTCAGACGGTGTGTTACTCGCCCGAGATTCGATCGTTGGTATCCCAATACCTCGTTCAATCTCATTGCCGGCAAGTCACTTTACTCGTACCGTAATGCATGATCCCGTGACCAGACACTTGGTCACTTTGAGCTCATTATGATGATGCACTACCGAGTGGGCCCAGTGATACCTCTCCGTTATACGGAGTGATAAATCCCAGTCTCGATCTGTGTCAACCCAACAGACACTTTCGGAGATACCTGTAGTGCACCTTTATAGTCACCCAGTTACGTTGCGACGTTTGGTACACCCAAAGCACTCCTACGGTATCCGGGAGTTACACGATCTCATGGTCTAAGGAAGAAATACTTGACATTGGAAAAGCTCTAGCAAAACGAACTACACGATCTTGTGCTATGCTTAGGATTGGGTCTTGTCCATCACATCATTCTCCTAATGATGTGATCCCGTTGTCAACGACTGTCCATAGTCAGGAAACCATGATTATCTGTTGATCAACGAGCTAGTTAGCTAGAGGCTTACTAGGGACGTATTTGGTCTATGTATTCACACGTGTATTACGATTTCCGGATAATACAAAGCATGAATAAAATACAATTATCACGAACAAGGAAATATAATAATAATCCTTTTATTATTGCCTCTAGGGCATATTGTAGTGTACCTCGGAATTTCAATGTGTCTTACCCCTCCCCCAGAATTTCACTGTAACTACTATGTAATATACTGTGTAATATGTTGCAGAACTGCGTTGTAGTTTCCCCTACATTTACAGTGTAATACTCCCACATTTACAGTGTCATGCTTTTCCATTTGTAATTACTGTGTAATTTACACTGTAATTTACAGTGTAATACTGCCATATAGTCCCAGAATTGCAGTGTAAGTTACCCCCCAGAATTACTGTGTATCTTTTGAGATGTTGAGTGTAATTTAGTGTTCATTTACAATGAAATTTGTCCTAGTAATATTGTGTAATTTCCCCCTAATTCTAGTGTAATCCTAAATAAAGTGTTTATGCCCAGATTACATTTTTACCCTAAACTACTGTGTATATGCCCAGATTCTCTACTCCTATAAAAATCTGAGTTGGTGGTGATGGTGTGTCTGCCATTCTTGATTTACATCCATCGAATCTGCATCTAACGGACAAGAGGCAATTTGTGGCAATTTTGCAGAAAGGCGCCCGCACTGATGTAGATATTTTTAGATAACCACATGTCTCTCCCGACTAGTCACATCTCTCTACTCCTATAAAAATCTGAGTTGGCGGTGATGATGTGTCTGCCATTTTCGATTTACAACCATTGGATCTATATCTAACGGACTGGAGGCAATTTATGGCAATTTTGCATAAAGGCGCCCGCATTGAGGTAGATATTTTTAGATACCCCCCTATCTCCTGACTAGCCACATCTCAGGAAAAAAACCTCCATACAAACAGGCAGTAGTCGGCAATGTCAGAACCGATCTTCCGCGGTGGCTGTTGTCGGTGTTGTCCGGCCCACGCTCCTCTCCACCCTGTCGCCCACCATTACCACGACTCTCCCCTCCTCGCTGTCTCCCCCACTCCCTTCCTTCCTCTGCCCGACCACGACAAGTACGACACCGACGTCGTCAATCGGCCGACACATCTCCTGCTTCTCCTTTGTTGTAGTAGTCCGACCACCCATCATCAACACCACCCACCCTCATCCTCGCCGTCCCCTTCGCCCCCTCCCACGACTCCTCCAACGACCTACGCATCGCAACTTTGCCTCCGGAGGCGTCCGTGCCCCAACAAAGCCCCTCATGCCTCCTCCATTTCCTGTTGCAACAGCCCCTGCGACCACTGCCCCCCGGCTACATGCCGCTCATCCTCAGCAACATTAGCTCCACCTACTACTAGCATGGAGCAGAATTTTTTGTGATTTGTGTTTCTCCTGAAGCATATCTTTTGCTTCCAGAGCAGGCATTTGGCCTCTGTTTTTCCAGCCGCCGTTTATTCCATTCATCGATATTGTGATGTATAATGACTATGGAGTCATGCATAATTATACATATCTTGCCCAGTCTCAAGCTGGTCTTGTTAAGCGCTACTTCGACTTCGAGACCAGGCTTTACTTCCTTTTCTCTATCTATTATTTAGTATAAAATCTTCTTGTGAGATCATCTGCTTTTTTATTAATCGAGGTGACTGGTTTTCATTGTTTGAAATAATAAATGCTTTGTTTGCGCTCTACTCTTATGAAAGAGCTCGTGCTTTGTTCTCTAAGAGTTGACCCAATTGCGAGTACTGTAGTATTTTGTTTCCAGCGAGGAACTCAATGAAATACATGTGAGAAGTGACTTAATAGTTTCTCTCATGAAAATATTATCAGACTGACAGATTTGATGGTGTCATATTCAGTATGTTTTTCGTTAACCAGAGATAAAGATATGTGATGTACATGTGTAGTCTGATAAGAGTTATTTTGCATGAATAAAGGGAAAATATTTGGTCTGATAAACACCCTCAAATGTGTAACACCAGATCAATCACTAAGTGAGGCAATTTGGCTCCGTGGATCTAGGGAGCCTAGAACTTTATTTTATTTGAAAAGGATATTTAAAAATTCCAAGACAGTTGATTTTTCCCTTGGGTATGATTGTTCTCCACAAATATTTAAAATTCCATTAAATACTATATGATGATGTGCAGGCTACAAAAAAGATCAAACAATTTAGCCTCAAAACAACCAAATTTCCTGACTAGATCCGGTTGGCTGCTCTGGAGGCCAGACCTGAGCAGTGTGAATCCGCGGCAACATGGTTGATGGATTTGGACGAGGTGCGACAACGTGGTGACGCGGCTTAACTACTATGTTGTGATTCAAGAGGCTTTGTGATGACAAAGGGGATTAAGTCGTTGACTGCGGGTGCTGATAGGAGGGGGTTGTGCGGGTTTCCGTTTACAGCGAGACAACTGTCCCTCCCGCTGTGAAACTATGAATATGCTTCTCCCGTTGCAATGCACGGGCATTGTGCTAGTTTCAGTGTAGTATGCTCTGAAATCACTGTGTAATATGTCCTAGTACTACACTGTAGTTTACCATGCATTTACACAGTAATATATCCCAACTACAATGTAATTTACTGTGTAATATGTTGTAGAATCACACTGTAATTTACCCTGTTTTTACAGTGCAATTTACTGTGTAATATGTAGTAGAATCACACTGTAGTTTACCCTGTTTTTACAGTGCAATAGTCCCATATTACAGTGTAGTATGACCTAGAGATAGTGAATTTACTGTAATTTGTGCAAGAATTACTGTGTAATATATATGGCCTAGATGTCCTGCAGTTTACAGTGTAATATTTTCCCAATTACAGTGTAATTCTGATGCTTTTTTATATATTATCACTGTATAATTTTGCCCTAGATTTACACTGTATGACGTCCCTAATTATAGTGTATACACCCCTGAGTTTCAGTGTAATACACCGGTGCAAGGTTTTTGGGACATACAAGTGTCAACTCTTTATTTGTCTGTAAATTTGATTGTTGCCGAATTGAAAAACAGTCCATTAACTATGTCTGAAAAACTACCCAACTGAATTTGCGGCTAGGTGCATGTACAGATATTGATCAAACTCATGCGGACCTATCTTGTCCTGCCCATCTTGTAGCAAGTCGTACTTCCAGCTATCACCTCCGTCGACGCTGTCCACGAGCTCCCGTCCCTCGGCCGCGGCACGCCGGCGCTTCGCCACCCGGTGGATGACACGCTCAAGGGCCACGTCCACCGCGTCTTTGAATGTAACCCCCTTCGCCGCCGGGTCCCGGTACATCACGTTGGGTATGAGCCGGATGACCTGCTCCCGCATCCGCGCCACCTTCTCCGACGGTATCTTACTCAGCACCTCCTCGATACTAGCGTTCCGGCCGACGTCGCCGGCGGGGATGAAGACGGAGTAGCTCCTGTAGTCTCTGGGCAGGTGCCAGGTGTACTGGAGGTAGGCCGATACCGGGTGGAAGAACACCGGGATGCAGCCGGCCAGGATGGAGTCGAAGGTGGACTTGCGCGTGTACCCGTCCCCGCGCGGCTGCATGCAGAACTCGGCGCTCTCGAGTAGCCGCATGGCGTGGCCAGCCGCGTAGTGCCCCGGCTTGGTCACCGCCGACTTGCCGAGCAGGGAGCACCGGCTCGACCGGCCACACTGCTTGATGATCTGGGCCCGCACGGTTCCCATATCACCTCCACGGGGCCCGCCGGCGAAGCACCATAGCAGGCCGCGCTGCGCACGGCGCATGCGGTCTTGCCAGTCGGTGACGTCGGCGTCAGACGAGGGGTGGAAGTGCGACGGAAACGGCACGGCGAAGTCGTGGCCGTGCCACGGACTGGCCTCAGTGGTGAGGAACGTGGCGTTGCGGATGGCCGGGTAGGTCATGAGCGCGTTGCCCCAGCCGTCGGCGTCGGGGCGGCGGAGGAAGTCCCACGTGCCCCGCCCGGAGACCAGGAAGTGGTCGCGCCCACCCATGGCGCGCCACTCGGGGCGCTGTGCCAGCCAGTCCACCAGGTCCCGCGACAGGGCGTCCCGCACCGCGAGGTCTGCGTTGTCCAGGTGCATCGCCGCGTCGAGCCCGGCGTAGAACGGGACGTACACCGCGGAGGCGGCCGCGGGGTCGGCCGTGAGGCACTCGTGCCACCGCATCCGTGCGTGGAAGATGATGCCCAGCATGTACTGGTCGGTGTTGTAGGCGCCCCGGTCCGGCAGCCACCCGCCCTCGCCGCTGCCCGTCCACGTGATGGGCGGGCCGAACCCGTCGTTGGCCGCGTCCTTGCACACGTCGGGGGAGCCCGAGATACGGCGGCACTCGCGGACGAGGTCGGCGTTGAACCGCGGCGGCAGGTCGTACATGTACACGTACCGGCCGGCGCACGGGTCCCGGCGGAAGATGCGGGACGCCGAGAAGAAGGCCGACGGCTTGAGCTGGAGCACGGTGGGCGACGCTCCTCCTGCCGCGGCGTCGCCTGAGGACTGGACGCCGGTGGAGAAGTGGTGGAAGAATACCAGGGCCCACAAGACGGTGTAGAGGAGGCCGAGGTAGAACAACAGCCGGGACGGCCGCCGGGCGCCTCTCTCTGTGTGCTGCTTGCCGTCGGCCGCGGCCGCGGCGTCGAGTTGTCTGTGGATGTTCCGCGAGAGGAGCTTCATCGTCGGTGGTGCTGGTGCTGGTGCTGGTGCTGGTGCTAGATCCAGCGGGGATCTGCAAGCTGCTCCAACCAATGCAACCAAGTACTGGTTCAGCTGCGTGTGCGCGAGCACCTGAGAAGGATTAATTATGGCAGAAACAATATTTCATTATGGCATCGAGGTAAAATTCAATCCAAGCTCGTACGTAGTACTTGTCGAGTTGACTTCACTAATGGCACCACACATGCATGTTCCCCAATTTGCTAAACGTAATCTCCTCCTTAATCTCAGACTACCCACCGTTTAGATAAGAAAAATGTGTGCAATATATGAGGGCATGTACAATGGTTGATAACATCGTCTTATCTTTAAGTCTTGCATGTAATTTAGAGATGACAAGAAAAAATTTCTACAATGGGTCATCTCTTAGCCTTATCTTCAATAACTAGTTATTCCTAAAAATGTGGTGAGACATATTGTGCTATGAGATCATCCCTTGTCTTCTCTTAAATAAGATAAGACAAGCTTTTTCTTATGAGTTGTCTCTCCTCCACCTCACCATTTATCCTACGTGGCATTTCTAATATAGCACCATTGTACATGCCCTGACCCACAACTTATGGGGACCCGTGTGTGATAATGTACATGGGGTTCACACTTGGCTACACCACTCCCCTTCTCCACTCGTACAGAACCCCCCTCCCCCCCCTCTTCCTCACTCTGCATCTATTAGTCTCATTCGTTACTCTACCCAAAGTCGTGAGCTCGACGAGAGCGTCGCCATGACGGCTATCCCTGCAGCATGCACGCTTGCGAAACACGCCGCATCGCCGCCGGCCTCCTTTGCCTCCAGCGTCATAGGCCGCACGCCATCAACGTTTGCTCGCCAACCGTCAACCAAGCCTGATTGGGGTTTCTCATATGGAGAACCAAGTAAGCAAACCTAATTAATCTTCATCCATATGTGTCTTAGAGTTCATAGTAACTCCATCCGTCGCCGCCGTGTTCAGAACTGATTCGAGGGTTTTTATTTACTAGTGCCCATAATGCAGGGAAACACCTGGTCAGTGTGGCCTCGGCCAGACGGCGAAGTTGTTCAATATCAACCTTCCAGAGGACGTCCCGTCACGCATGGTTCGCACCCGTCTGACCCGGTTTTGGTTATTCAACAAGCCATGAACTGATTTTTCCTATTTTGTACTAATCTGGATGCAATGCAATTGACTGAATACATCTAATGATTTTGCCGAGTACGACATAGTTTTGCTTTAGGATAAATTGGGAATATTGACCACTTTACAACTATAGTAGTGCTAAATTTGGATAAAAAGAACCATGCAGATTGACTTCAAACTGTAAATTCTTTCTACAATATATATTAGGCAATTTATTGTTCTACTCTTCTATTAATATATCACTCATATTTGCATTTTTTTTAGCAGGGAGCTCATATTTGCACTACAAAAGTTACACAAAATTGATGGTAACATCACCAAATTTGCATACTAATATGCTCGTATTTTTGGTTATATCTCTTTATATATTTTTGTCCTTAATTTCAATAGCACATTATATATATATATCTTAATAACAAATATATCATATATTAATTAATTAATTATTTCCTGCAGTATATCCTTTGCTTTTGCAAGAACAAGTTACTAGATAAGTTTCGCCTACTTAACTGAAGACTCCCATAAGATTGTATTTCGGACAAACCATGGATATAGGTCCGAAGCTCGTCTAAAAAACGATAAAGAAGGTCATCACTATTTTTATATGGTCTTTCAGATGGAATTAGCTAAGTGTTATGAACTGAATACTAGCACTAAAGTGTTTACCAGAATTGGGAATGGAGAACAAAGACAAAAGGGCCAAAATGTGAGGGTGGATTAGAAAAGGACTTACATTTTGTAGTGGAATGGCTCCACAGAGATATCTACCAAGATGTCCTTGATGGCCACATTGCCGTAGTATGCATGCACGACTTCAGCTGCTCATTAGATATCTCATCCGGTGCCATCCAGGTAGAATCTCCATGACCTTCATACTCGAACATACAGCGGCCTCAGGCTGAGAGTGGCCGAACCCGACTCTCCAGCCATATCGGTGTAGATTTCGGCAGACCCTTCGGTAGGGTGCCGTGACTAGCCAGAAAGCACAGAAGGGAACAAGAGTCGGTTTTCCCTAGGTTTAGGTCCTCGTGACAGAGGTAAAAACCTACTATTGCTCTTATTGTATTGATTGGATGGGGTGTACGGAATACAAGGAAGATCGTGATGATTGTAGGTATACCAAAGGGTTCAGAAAAGTGTATCTATTGATTAGCCCATCCTCGACCCATGAAGGATGTCAAGGGTTAGGGTTACAGAGGCCTAGTAGGTATCTAAGGCGGTTTGGAGCTTTCCGTGACGGTCAACCTTGTTGTCTTGCATGCCAAGGATGCCGGTTAGTTCCTTTTGGTGGGCCCAAAGGCCGGTATGGAGACCGGGGGCATATAGCGGCTGGGGGCCCAAGACCGACCATATGGCGTCTGGTGTCCTACGCCACTCCTGGGCCGTGGAACCATCAGTAGCCCCTGAACCGGCCCTAGGACGTGGCAGCTTCTGGTTTAGGATTGAACTGCGCGCCTCTTCTTTCGGTAGCTTGACGAGGTCTTGGCCGGTTCATGAAATACCTAAAAAATGGGGTGCACGCCTCCTCGCCTGCGAGCAACTTATGACGTGATCCACTGGTTTCTAAACATTGTAGAAGATTCCAGCATTGACATCACCGATTTGATGATAGCTAAATTCTGATCTCGCTTTTGTTGAAGCAAGTTCCGGTCTACGTTGGATCCTTCTCCACGAAGCCGATTTCCCATGACTTACTTAGAATCTTTATGGCACAGGCGTGGGTTCGAGGCCACATCAGGCCTGGCCTAGGGTCAAGCTAGACCACTCTCTCCAACTACCGGTCAGAGCGGGAGACGTGACAAGTCATGGGCCCCACTTAGGCCACATCCAATCACTCGGAGGGATGCGCCCGAACGGCAAGACCACCACTCCTTCGGATATGAAGGCTAAGTAGATGGCTTCGACAACAATGGTGGCACAGCTCAACACCCTTGCGGTGCTAGGCTATCTGCAGCCGCAATATCACGTCGCATGGAAGTCCCCGGTGAGGCGGTGACGGCGATCAGTGACATGGTGGAGATCATTCCGTCGACGCATGGCGTTGAGTGGGTTCTCTTCATGGCTTTCTCGGTGTGAGGTATGTTACTGCTCATCCACGAACTCGCCTGTGCATGCTCTACTCTTACCTTCTGGAACTTTACCATTTAACAACGAACGGGATCCTGCTTCATGACGTTGTGCGAGTGTTTCCTGGGAATCCAGACGCATTTCGGCCTCTGGCGCCGGTAGTTTTAGGTTAAGCTCCAAACCAATGGCGCTGGGACCTGTGAGTGCCACGGAGCCACCATCAAGCAACGATTCGGATCTGGGTACATCAAGTGCTCCCAGCCAGATTCCAACAAGAAATGGTAGCAGGCCTGGTTTTAGAGCATCTCCAACAGGCGCGTGAAATTTGCGGTGCACTGGAAAAACCGTCAGGCGCGTGAAATATATTGGTGCGCAAGCAGGGAAAAGCGGCAGCGCGCATGGTAGTTCTGCCGCACGACGCCAGCACGCTGGTTAAAAGTCGCGCTCCTGCGCCCGCCAACTGCTAGAAACTTCCCTCCCGCCGTGCATTCTTCCCCCGCCTCTTCCAGCGGCCCCCGCCCCGCCGTCGTGCCTTCTCCCCCAGCCTCTTCCAGCGCCCCGCCACCACCGCGCCTTCTCCTCCCGTCGATTCCAGCGCCCCGCCATGCCGACGCTCCCTCGGAGCAGCTCGGGCTACCGCGGCGTCCGCCTCCGCCCCCCCGGCGTGTACTACACGGAGATCCGCTCTGGCGATACACGCCTCGGGCTCGGAACATCGACACCGCCCACGAGGCCGCCCGCGCGTACGACGTGGCGGCGTGGCGCCTCGAGCGGCCTCGGTCGCAGATGAATTTCTCTGACGTGTGGACACGCCAGCAGGCGCAGGATCTCACATCTCCGCCATGACTAACCGGCGACAAGGATCGCCGCCTCCGCGGTGCCGCCTCCTCATCGCCGAGGCGGACGAGCACGCCATGGCGGTGTGGCGCATGCGCTTCCTGCAGGATGTCGCTGCCGAGAACGAGTTCTGGGCGCAGTGGAGGGCAGAGCGAGTCGTGCGTCGGGCGGACAAGTTTCCACGGAAGGAACTGGCGGAAGCCCAGATCGACCTGACACGTGCATCGACCTAGGACGATAAAGATCCTCGGTGACTCGACGCATTTACATCGTCGGACTACACCACCGAGGAGGACGAGGAGTAGTCTAGCATCGTTTTATCTATTTTGATTTAGCATCATATGAAGTTGCTTGTGGTTTGGGGCTTGAACTATGCTGTGAATTTGAACTATGAATGTTTCCATATGTGTTGTTTCATATTATTTCCAAGCACCGGCTGGGCGCGCGATGAATTTTACCGCGCCTGGTAAAGCGGTATGACGGCGCACTAAATTTTGCAGTGTCTGAAAAAGCAACCACCCTCCTGCACGCACTAAAACGCTATTTCGTGCTGCAAAATTATTTTAGCGGCGCCAGTTGGAGATGCTCTTACTGCATGGACGTCCTGGTGGGCGCACCAGCCATGCCCGGCCTTTTCGCTTTCTCGCCGGAGCCACCAAGATGATGGAATTCAGACTAGGATCTGTAGCACTACAATGAGAGGAACTCTGTACTCACGGGAGACATGGTGGAACATCATGGTGTCTTTTCTGTCTCTTTCCTTCTTTTCAACCGGGAAACAAACTGAGCGATATCCCAACATGCACGCGCTAACCCACAGCTTCGAACTGTGGACTCACTCGTACGCTACAGAAACGTAAACACGTTTTGGCCACAACGTGGACACGGCACGCTTCTCACGGAACGAAACATGCACGCACAAATGCAGTACATGTGATCCTTATGTGACTACCACATTGCTATGAAACAAGACCGAAACTTGACAAGTTTTAGAGATGAACATGGAATTGAAAGCGACAAGATTAAACACCATCAAGAGAGTAGTAATACCACTGTACTTGTTTTATTTATTATTTTGGTCATACATTCACTTCATACAGTGTTTATCATCAAGTACAACCCAGGTTCATCAGTTCTTGGAGGTATTGCAATGTTTTAAATAAAATACTAGTCTAATTACACTTATCCAGCGGCCTCACAAGTACGTGAAGGCCAAACTTAGGTTTGAGAGTAAACATATCAACGGGCGCATGCACATAGTCAGGGGAAAGTGTGAATGAGAACTTCTGGAGCATCATGGCGAGCGTTGACTTCGCTTCCAACATAGAAAAATTCTGACCAATGCAAGACCTTGGTCCCATTGAAAATGCTAGCAGGCCGTGTGGAACCTTTGCTGCATGCGTGATCCCATCCTTAAATCTCAGTGGCTTGAATTCATCTGCGTCATCACCCCAAACCTCCTTGTCGCGATGCATAATTGGAATAGGTATGACAATTGCCATGCCTTTGGGCAGTTTTATTGATCCCACCATCATATCGGTCACGGTTTTCCTTTGCATAAAAAGAGCAGGCGAGTAGAGCCTCAAGGTCTCGAAGAGCACCATTGTCATCTGCAATATATAGCTTATTGTAGTTAGCAACAATTCTAAGATTGTAAGAGAGGCACGAAAATTGAAGTAAGAATTTGCAGTTATCTCTGTCTTGCCTCTTTCAATTTGTTGAGCACATTGGGGTTAGGAGATTCCCTCCCAAATTCCTTCAGGACCTCTTTTCGGAGCCTATCTTGCCATTCAGGGTATATGCTGAGCAAATACACTGACCATGTGAGGAGAAGAGATGTGTTTTCATGACCAGCGAAGAAGAATAGCTTGCACTCATGTATGATCTCCTCCATGCTCAAGCTGAGATCCTCTTGCTTCCCTCCTTTCTTGGTTTCAATGCAAGAGTCAAGCATCACACCGAGCAGATCATTTCCGTATTCACTAGTTGCTAATCGTGGTTGTATGATTTGTGCGAGTAGGCTCTTCAGCTTTCTTTCAAGCATCCATTTGCGCTGATTCCTTTCAGTAGGAAGATATCTGAATTGAGAAAAAAATAAACATTGACAATGCATAAGGACCACTACTGTGTATCAAAATTGTTTCAAGAAATGAACGGACTATGTAAATTTAGCCGGTGCACTTTTTTATCTACAAGGTATAAATTCAAGGAATGTGAGATTTTTACTTGAATCCTGGTATCGGCACGTCAAGGAAAGTTTCCATAGTGATCCCCAACAGCTCAGTTTGGGCCTGGAAGACTTCGTTTCCTAATTTGTAACTGCTTCCAAAGATGGCATATGATATATTATCAACTGTTAGCTCGCTGAAAAATTTATTGATATCTACTTTTGTTTCTCCATTGTCGTTTTGAGATGCTTGATCTTCCAACTCCTTGGCCATGCTTTTGGCAAAATCCAACATTGTTTTTGTCATCATCTGTAATGAACACAAAATGAAGTAGATATTTCTATAGTTTGGCATTCCTGAAAAATGTTCCTTTGACGATTAACACACCAATGCCACTGATATTAATACTCCGTGAATATAAATTATGTAAATTGCAATTCTAGATAAATGTATACGTTTTTACGGAAACATTATAAAATATCTACATTGACATATAATTGTAACCACAGTATATTCATAAAAGATAATACTACACATATACTCCCTCCGTTCCTAAATATATGTCTTTTTAGATATTTCAACATGGACTACAGTCTACATACGGAGTAGTCCATGTTGAAATCTCTAAAAAGACCTATATTTAGGAACAGATGGAGTAATTATTAGCTAGAGAAAATCCAACATTTTCAGCGTTTGTGATGTAGGTTGAAATGAGTGTATATGCCATGGTAGTTACTAAGGGTCTAGTTTTTGGCCTAGAATCCAGCTCATAACAAAATACAAAAATAATTAATGGTACAATGAGCATTTGTGTTTTAGTTTAAGATGTGGATAAACATAAATTAGCAACAAATAAAATCAAATTTTGAAAGGTACAATCTAGATTCATATGTCACAACACATGGACTGCAACAAGAGTTTACATAATGTAAGCTAATGTTTCCAGTAAACACATATTGAAGACCTATGGCCTACTCTATGTACGTGTGATGCACGCGGGGGGTATGAATATAACTGGTAAAACCTATGTAGTAATTCATAAATTCATTACAACCGGTAAGAGATTATGGAATATCTAATGAGTATTGTGTTAGTAAACGAACATAGGGGGAGAGGCAGAGAGAAAGAGCATGCAAAGATAAGCAATATTTATTAATTGTAGGTACTAATTTAGCTATGAACTTCCAATACTTATGTCTCCTATAAGTTTGTAGCCCGGGTTGATGGCTAGTGAATTTCAAATCTGAGTTCTGCTGTGTTATAGTTTTGCCTTGCTGCTAAGACTGCAAGTGTGTTTCTGCAAAAAAAAAAAGGCTGCAAGTGTTTAGCTTGACACAACACGTCAAGAGATCCCGGTATTACCTTTAGCTTATCAATGGTGAAAACGGGGTTGATTATCCTACGATGGCGCACCCAATCCGCGCCTTCCATAAACCCAAGTCCCTTACCAACCAAAGCCAAGAGAGTAGGGTGTGCATCATTCTTCACGAAATGTCCAGACTTGCTTGAAAGGATTTGCCTTGCCAATTCGTAGTCAAATATGCAGATTCGGGGCTGTGGCCCATGCCAGTAGAGAAATGGTTCTCCTGCAAAGCATGGAAATAACATATAAGTGTTTACTGTGTGACTTCAGAGAAATGGATCTTCACGAAATGTCCAAGACTTGTTTGGAAGTTTTCTTAGCTATATACTGAACCATTTCTCAGACAAGTTACTGTGTGGCATTTCATAGTCAAATACCCAAACAAGTTACTGTGTGGTAGACTTCTGGATTTATGTCCCAGGAATTATCACCTAAAAGTCTTTATATTTCCCCACCCAAAGATTATGACTTCCCTTTCTGTTGCTTTGTCTTTGGCAGCGTGGCTGTTTAACCTTTTATAGGAGATGTGTAGCTGTTTAACTGGGGTTAAGTTTTGTGTTGAACGCTTTATATGAAATTTAGGTATTAGTTACGCGAAAGGTACATCTGAGGTGCAAAACAGCCTAAAGGTTGAAATTTATGCAAATTCATTGGACATCCCATTTTATGTTCTCAGAAACTCACACGTCGTAGGTGACGTTATGTTTTATATTCATGCAAAATTTCAAGTCCAGAATAGAGCATGTACATGAGATGCCGAAATGATATACTCCCATATTTCAGACTATACAATTTTAATCTTTTTCTGCGGTGCTATTACTCCTGAAAATTTGAATTTTTAAATTTTGTATTGTACAACATGGCGTCACTACTTGTTATGAATTTTTGAGAAAATTTAAAAACTTAAAAGTATGAGTTACAAGAATTTAAACTCTGTTCAGAAAAATAGCCAACATATGCTCTGTGTCTGTGTTCTCTTTTTGTTTTGAGGGAAGCTCTGTGTTGAGAGAGAACAACTAGATGGGAGCTTTCGGATGAGATCGGGAAGGTTCCCGTCTGCTCCGGCATGCTCCGCTGGACGGACATGATCGACGGCGCGCGTAGCCGCGCAGATTTCTTCTATAAATCAGCCGGCTGCGTGGAATCATTTTCTGAACAAGAGAAGGAAAAAAACAGAGCACTTTAACCTACTGAGCAAAGTGTAGTAAACACAAGAGATACCATGCTGAGCCCTCCATTGGAGGTAGTGGGGCGCGATCCGCGGGAGGTACTTGTGGTCGCCGACGTCCAGCACCAGGCGGTCAGTCTCCTCCTTCATGCTCCTGACGTCCTCGTTGCAGCCTTTCAAGAACCTGTAGGAGGGTCCATGGATCCCCTGCTCTCTGAACAACTTCCTCATGGCGTACGGCCTCCATACGAGGCGCACGACGGCGTAGTCCCACAGCTGCGTCGCGCCAACGGCAAGCAGAGCAACCAGAACGAGGAGGAGCACGGCAAGGAAGGCCATGGGGCGAGGCGAAGAGGAAGACGGTGTGAGTGAGAGCTCTGTGGTGTGGCTGCAGCTGCATCTAGCGACACAAGTAAATAGGAGTATCACCACTGGTTCAAAGCGACAGCAGTACGGTTCGTGTCCTCGTGGGATATCTCTCGTCCACATGCATCACCTTGGATACTGTTGCTAAAATCGACAGCAGCCAAGATTTTTTAGCTTGGTGGATCACGTTCTCAGACGAGCGGTAACGCCAACCACAGGTGATTTTTGTTGGATAAACTGGCAATTTTATAATTATTTTAATTCATAAATCATGACGATATCGGCGGCAGTGTTACTCTCATGCTAATGATTTCTAAACATGTGAGTGCATACTAAGTATGGAACAAAAACATATATTGAAACAACAAGTACACCTAACACATGAACCAGTAAGTACATGATGGACAGATCGTACCCTCCAGTTGCCATGACAAAACCGTGGCGACGGCGGCAGTGTTTTCATCAGCCTTCTTTTGAGTGTCATCAACCATGGCAATGTCGGAGAGGTCGAGGATGTAGCTGAAGTAGTGAATGAAGACGAACAACAGTGAGCAGTCGCGCCGTCACGCTTCCTAAAACCCTAATCGCCCTTTTTCGTTATATTTTGACATGTCCTAAATACTTCTATATTTTTAAAATACTTTGTTTAATTTTTAACAATGTTCAATGTGCATTAAAAATGTTAATGAAATGTAGAAGTCTCACTGAATTAAAAAATCATACCATTCAAAAAAAATTGTCTCATTTAAAAGATGTTGGCATGTTTAAAAATATATTCATGATATTTTCTAAAACAAAATACCATAGTTTGTAAATGTTTGTCTCTTTGAAAAAATGTTCACGCATTAAAAATATGTTCATGACATTTACAAAAAATATGAAATGGAAAAATTGTTCACGTAATTTTCAGCAAATGTCGTAACATATAAAAAATTATTGTGTAATTTAAAAAGTTGGTTGTATACATTTAACAAATGTTCGCATGTTTCAAAAAATGTTCATGACATTAAAGATATGTCCAATGTGTGTTTAAAATGTTCACTATGTCTTAAAAATGTTTAATGTGCATTTTACAAATGTTCAGTGTGCTTTCAAATACATTTTATGATGTATTTAAAAAGTATTTAATGTGTATCGCAAAATGTTCAACCTATATACAGAAAGTGTTCAACATGTATTTGAAAAAAAATAAACATCTATTCAAAAGATGAAGAAAAAAAAGGAAATCGCACCAAAAAGGGAAGAAAATAAAAGAAATCCGATAGGGAAAGCACACAGAAACAAAAACCACGTGGAAGCTTCTAAAACCAGTCCATAGAAGATTCCGAAAACCGCATGAAGTGTGTTACTGGGCTGGCTCACTAATGGGAGGTGGAAGAACAATCTGTTGGACCCATAATCCTTGACCCATGTGAATTGCAGGAGACGGTGCTATGCTATGTCGAGTTAGGCCACACGAAGCTGCCGCCCCGGGGGGGTGATAACGGCCTCAAGTCTTGAGCGATATCCAACTAGACAATGATCGATCTCAGGATAGCACTGAGTAACCATAACCATGATTTCATTTTAAAACTAAACAAATAATTAAATTAAACAGAAAAATCATTGATCACCCGTTTTGGGCTGGGCTAGGCATTTTCGACCGGGTTTTGTTAAGGCTGGCCCAAAACCTGGCGTGGCCCCTGGTATCCCAGAGAACAACTTCTAGGGTAATGCACGGCAAGCCAAAATAAATCTCGTGTGCTTCAGGTATGTAAAAAACAGACACGTACGTAATCCCGTCTTCTCCGATTAACGGTGGTTAGCCTCGAACCGTGACCTCCTTCCATGGCGCCGCCGTTCAGGCCTTGGGCGGATCTCCATGCCGATCTCATCACCGCCATCGTGGACCACCTGCGATCGCTGAGGGACTACGTCTCCATCCGCGGCGTCTGCGCGGCATGGCGGTCCGCGCTACCTTCGGCGTCGCCGTGCCTCCTCGTCCTCGACGACTTGCAGCCTCCCGTTTCAATACCTGTGCAGCACCTTGGCTTCCCTCTTTACAACACCCGTGCGTACGCCCTATCCATCCCCATGCAGCGCACGTTCCACCTACCCATGCTCCGGTGGCACAGCAGCAGCGTCATCGGCTCCAGCAGAGGCTACCTCACCATCGCCACCAATGGCGTCGACCGGCGTCGTCCTGGGTTCTTGTTACTGAACCCCGTCACCGGCGAACAAATCGAGCTCCTTCCTCTGCCCAACAAGCACTACCCCTACCCGCGCAGAGTCGTGCTTGGGCCGAACCCAAGGCCTGGTTGCTACACCGCCGTGGCCATCTTCTACCATGAGTACGCCACCAAGGTCGCCTACGTGACGAGCGGGGACGCGGAGTGGACAATCGCCAAAGTTTCCGTGAATGGAGCGAAGCTGGTCGATCTGATCTACAATGCCGAACGCGGCCGTGTATATTGCCTCGATGAACATGGGGACGTGCAAGTTCTCCACATCCCCCGACGCGGCCGAATGCAGGAACAGACCGTCACGCCATTGCTGGCTGAGCGTGTGGGTCCTAGCTTCGCCCCACCTTACGAAGCCGTGTCCAGCGAAATATCTTTCATGCGCCTCTTCTTTTGCCAGAGCGAAGGCCATGCTGGGGTACGGTGAAGGATCTTGGTGGTTACGCCGTGTTCATCGGCCATAACAACACGGCAGTGGTGCAGGCTGAGGCCGCACTGGGAGTAAGGCCCAATTGTGTCTATTGGATAGATTGTGTGCAATGCACGCCGTGGGTGTTTGAAATGAGCACGAGAACCTCCAAGCGGTGTGTTCTTCCTCGTAGTGTAGGAACACCAAGATGTTGGTACTTTAACAATGACTGAGACTCACTACAAGAAATATGTCAACTTATGACCACCACTATTGGTCACTGAAAGGTCACAAAAATTTCCATTTATGACCTTTTTGTGACTAAAAACAGAAGGTCAAAAGCTGGGCGTCAGAACCGACTATAGCGACCTTTCTTCCGGAATGGTCAAAGACGCGTTCGACCAAAATATTCCTACTGTGGCGTTTTGGTCACTAGCAACCTCCCCGTGCCACGTAGGCATCCAGTGGCAGGTGATGTGGCACAAGATTCACTGGTCCAATTCAGTTTTCTACATGGGCCTAGCCCATTAATTCAACCTTTCTATATTTTTTTATCAATTTTGGTTGACTTCATGGGCCTGGCCCAACATTGCAACCTTTTTATTATTGGGCCTTGGCCTTTTCGTCTAAATAATTATAATTTCCTTTTTTTTATTAAATGGGTCCACCAGTGATGGGTCCCGGTTGTCGAGTTTGGGTGCAGTAAGTGAGTCCCATCTATCGTGCTCATATTCTTCATATTTCAACTAGTATTTAACTTGGCGGACAAAAGCACACATGATACTTCAAATAAGAGCAACCGGATCACGTTGCCAATACATATGACCATGTGTAATACAAGACTTTACAAGATCTACATGTGTATAAAGCAGAGCTCTACAAGTGTGATACAATCTGCTTTACAAGAAAATGGCGACATGTCGGACTCATTTGGACAACCATAGTCAAGGTGGGAACAAACAAAACGGCAACATGACTTCCTCTGTCAGGCTGCCGATCTCGCTCCTTCCCCGCCGCCCAAGACAGTCAATTTCTGCACAAGTGAAATTGGACTGAATCAGTAAACTTGTTTATACTCTTGGACTGTTTGGAATGAATTTGGAGTACAAGGAAACCAAAACAATATCTGGACTGTGTTTGGACTAAATTTGGAGTACTCCTGGCCTGAATTTGGACTGAATTTAATGAAACAATGATCGGGACAATGAACAATTACACAAAACATTATAGTCCGTAACCATATGTGACGGACGGTACCCCAACATTACACAAAGGATGGTCAATGATCAAGACTAGTGTGCAATGATATATACCTTTGGTGTCGGGCTAGAATAATGGACCATAGCTCGAGGATCACGACGTTAAATCGCCTTGGCGTACTCGTGCACCTTCTTCATGATGTGTTGTGCCTCCACTATACTCTCCATCGTCATCTTGTCCGAGGACTTGTCGATGATCACCTCTGAGCATATCTCACCTATCTTCCTCTGCTTGGCCGGACCATCGCGCCCACCGCTAGTAGCAAGGATCTTGCCGATGCATAACCGACCCACTCGCTGCAATAGAAAAGATGAAACTTGCATATTATTCCAAGTCCCATTTTCAACTTGAGTACACACAAATATGTAACCAGGATTCAATGAAAATGATGCTTATAATCTTAATGATGCACTAAGCGGACTAACGGAAATATATATGGGAGGTATTGAAACATGTTTAATGGAAATATCCAGCTTGGAGATATTCGAAGCATGATACTCATAAGCATGCTGAATTAATCACATTTTTGTTCTAAAAAATGGAGAGAATAGATGTGCCTCATGAGTAATCCTATGAGATAACTAGAAGAAAAACAGTGAAGGGAATCAGTAGTATAATTCGTTCGAACAATACTCAAGCCGGTCAAGGTTAAGCAACATATGCATGAGTTTCATCTTTAGGATTAATAGAACAGGATAGATAAATTAATGTTTTTCGAAACTATAAGAGACATAGCAGCACACATAATGTAACTATTCAAGTTTTCAACTATAAGAGGCTATAGACGTCAAATAAAGAACATCAGTTATAGAACTTTGTATCGTAGGCGTAAGCATGCTTAAAAATCACATGGACATACCTATGCATATTTCCCATACTACATAAGTACTAAACAAACTAACAAGTGCGCACTTGAAAACCTTCCATGCACATGATAGTAGCTCTTCCCTCGTGTCATAGAAAAACATTTGCCAAGTAACATCATCTGCTGTTCACATACAATGAGAGAACCTTCCATGCAAACTCCCATTGTTTTAACCCACGGAGAAAAGAAAGGTCCTTATCATCGAGGTCCAAAAGAAGCGAAACATTGAACAACTAGAGAAACACAAGACAAAGACAAAAGCATTGAAAGAGCAGCAGGCTTGGTGACACATGTCATATCTTATAAACTTAGGCAAGTGCTCTCAGGTTATCCCTAACATCATGCACTAGCTTGGGTAATTAGCATCAAACAGTACATATCAAGTACAAGGCTAGGCAAGATAATAAAGACTTGGGAAAAGATAGCGAGTTATAAAAATGATATGTGCCCTTAAAGAGAGCGGTGTCAAGTGCGGCCACAGACATAGGCATTAGCCGCACCACGACCCTGGACACTCTCACACCAAGAGGAGGTGCCTTGCATATGGTCTCCTTCGATTCTGCGAGAGAAAGAACGAGGTGAAGGTCGATGACGCATCAAGGATGCTGCTATTCTGGGTTAAGCTAAGTCAAGGGCATAAGAGATTTTAGTAAAAAGAAAACATGTGAACATCTTATACAAACTACCATCATTTATAAAATATAAAAAACAAATATGCAAATAGTTGTACAATGGTTGAGTGCTCATCTTATATTATAGCAGGCAATAGCATTTAGCAATAGTGATGATCAACTACACTATTCGGCTATCATGAACAATTAATTCTCAAGATGCAGAAAGCTTGTTTACAATAGTTTGGGTTTTAAAATTTGTCATCTTGAAGCATCACACTAGCAAATGATAGGAAAGATCACAGGAAATAGGACTACCCTAATCAAGTATACATAACCATTACTAAATTCTGCCATAAAATCAAAATCAAATTGTATTGAACAGCCGCATCGAATTCAGTTTGGAGCCCAATCCTGAGTAGGGTTGTAAGAATCATAAGACAATTTCGACAGCGAAGTGGATCGCTAAATACTAGTATTAGAGTATCCAGTACAAGCATCTGTTAGATGCATAGTTTGTTTATCTCATACAACAGTGCAATGTGCAACATAGATTACGAGTGGTAAGACAAATTGGTACTGAATTGAAAGCAATCAGCGATTCGATGCAGTGCAAAAAGGAATCCTTGTAAAATAGTCCGAGCATCCATTAAAAGCCTCGATTACTACCATGCGTTTGTTTGGGTCTTTGTTCATTTTAGGATTCGATAAGAATCGCTGGTCTTTGGGCCTAGAGTAGAGCGATCATCTTAACAAAGTAGTCCTACTAGTAGTAGGTATTTGTCATCTGAGCGAAGATAGAGGCCGATTGATTTGATAATAATAAGATAGCGACACAAGCACGGCTAGTTGTGTAGTGAATTAAGACTATCGACTATTTGTTTGATTGATTCGTAAAAGAGAAAGAGAGGATCTATATAAATCACGATCGAAATTTAGTGGTGGCCCAACCATGCGGCGGTCGGCGGGGATCGAGCGAGGCGCTGGCGATCTGGCCAGCAGGCGCGGTCAACGCCTTGACCCCACGCACGTGAGTCGCTCGATGCGTCTTAAGCGAGGGCGACGCTGATCTGGGGACTTGATGCGTTCGAGGACCGACGGGATGCGATGGAGGAAGACAGCCGGGGAGGTCCGGCGGGTGGTGGGACGCCGGACTTGGGCGGTGGAGCTCGACGCAGCGACGGCCCGCTTGACGCACCTATCAGTGGCAGGCAACCGATTCAGCGAATCGAATCAGATGGAACTAGGGAGGGAGCAGAGAGGACCAAGGAAAAGGTGAGGACTCGTCACCGCCATCGCGCGCCGCCGCCGCTCCCTCTCCACCCGCCGTCGTCTAGCTCCGGACGCGATGGGCGTCGCTGCTGGACGACGAGGAAGGAGGTGGTGGTGGCGGGCCGCTGCTGCGGGACGGGAGGAGGTGGCGGCAGCGAGGAGATGAGGGAGGGTGGATCGGCCTCCGCCATGGCCATGGCCGTCTGCGTCTGGCTAGATTGGTGGGCGTCGAAGAGGGCGGACACTGATCCACCGCCGCCGCCGAATTGGTGGGAACGCCACCTCGAAATCCTAGCCGTGGGAAGGGGTTGGGGATGAGCTACCGGGACGCAAGAGGCGGATCTGGCGGAGGGAGGGAAGAGCGGAGGCGGGGAGCTCGGATCTGGCTGCACATCTGCGAGGCCCGCCGGAACAAGAGGCGTGGGTGGCGGCAGCAAGGGTTTTTGGGAGGGATTGTGGGTGCGTGAGGGAACGAGGAGCAGAGAAAGAAAGGAGGCAGAGAAAGAAAGGAGGCGGGGGGGGGGGGGTGGATGGAAAACGTCCACGAGTAGAGCTAGGGTTTCGGCTTAGGTGGGCTTGGGGTTGGTGTGGTGGGCCGAGGACTACCGTTGGATCAACGAGCATCCGACGGTGTTCCAGGCACGATCCGCGTGAGACGTCCACGAACCAATCAAAATGCAGTACCACGTTATGACCATTTAAATTGGTCGTAGTTGACTAAAAATAGCGTGTTAAAATCATATCAGCTATTTTATGACCTGAGAAAATTCAAAAAGAAAATGAAAAACATTCTCATTGTGTCACCAAATGTGAATAAGTTTTCAGGAAAAGTAACAAACATGAAATAAGATAAATATCTTTAAAAATATGTCATGAGAAATGAGTTTTTTGGCAAAAAAAAACATTTTCCATTTTTCGAGTGCCCGAAATGAGTTTTTTTTGTGAAGGACCTACCATATATTTGTTGCAAAATTGGACCAAATAAATTTTCTAAAATACTAGGACATATTTAATGCAAAATTGACAAAATGGTTGGGTGTCAAAAGCCTTGATCCACCTCTGGTGAAAAAGATAAATCTCCGCCGATTCAGCTGGAAGCGGGTCAAATTTGAACTGCAGGTGCCTCATAGTTTGCTATTTATTTTTTCCAAAAATCATTTCTAGGTACATAAGTATCTATTTAATCAGAGAAACAACAAAAAAATTCCAAGATTCAACCACAAGCTAGGAACAGACATTCCCGTCGTTTTGACCGCATTTTGAAACGGGCATAAAAAATTCAAAAAATTCAAAAAATTGGAAAACCTTCGCATTGCGTCATTATATGTGACCAAGTTACCAGGAAAAATTATAAAATTGTAATACGGCAAATATTAAAAAAAAGTGTTCTCAGAAACGAGCTATCAAGTGTGAAGATGAATGGCTTTCAACCCAAATGCTCAATCTTATGGCCACATACATGGCATAGTTTGTTCAAATGATCTCATATTGTGCACTAGGGTGCATATTGGAATGACAAACAATGTTGCTTAAGGAAGTTTTCATTTTCTTTGGACGAAAAATTCATTTTCCATTTTTCGAGTGCCCGAAAGGAGGTTTTTTTGTGAAGGAACTACCAAATAATTGTTGCAAAATTGGACCAAATAATTTTCCTAAAATACTAGGACATATTTAATGCAAAATTGACAAAATGGTTGGGTGAAAAAAGTTTTGATCCACCTCTGGTGAAAAAGACAAATTCCCGCCGATTCAGCTGGAAGCGGGTCAAATTTGAACTGAAGCTGCCTCGTAGTTTGCTCTTTATTTCCAAAAATCATTTCTAGGTACATAAGTATCTATTTAATCATAGAAACACCAAAAAAATTCCAAGATTCAACCACTAGCTAGGAACGGTCAAGCCCGCCGTTTTGACCGCATTTTCAAACGGGCATAAAAAATTCAAAAAAAATCAAAAAATTGGAAAACCTTCGCATTGCGTCATTATATGTGACCAAGTTTCCAGAAAAAATAATAAACTTGTAGTACGGTAATTATTTTAAAAAAGTGTTCTCAGAAATGAGCTATCAAGTGTGAAGATTCATGGCTTTCAAGCCAAATGATCAATCTTATGGCCACATTCATGGCATAGTTTGTTCAAATGATCTCATATTGTGCACAAGGGTTCATACTGGAATAGCAAACAATGTTTCCTAAGGAAGTTTACATTTTCGTTGGACGAAAAAACCATTTTCCATTTTTCGAGTGCCCGAAAGGAGGTTTTTTTGTGAAGGAACTACCAAATAATTGTTGCCAAATTGGACCAAATCATTTTTATAAAATACTAGGCCATATTTAATGCACAATTGACGAAATGGTTGGGTGAAAAAAGTTTTGATCCACCTCTGATGAAAAAGACAAATTTCTGCCGATTCAGGTGGAAACGGGTCAAATTTGAACTGCAGCTGCCTCATAGTTTGCTCTTTATTTTTTCCAAAAATCATTTCTAGGTACATAAGTATCTATTTAATCATAGAAACACCAAAAAAATTCCAAGATTCAACCACTAGCTAGGAACGGTCTAGCCCGCCGTTTTAACCGCATTTTCAAACGGGCATAAAAAATTCAAAAAAAATCAAAAAATTGGAAAACCTTCGCATTGTGTCATTATATGTGACCAAGTTTCCAGGAAAAATAATAAACTTGTAATACGGTAATTATTTTAAAAAAGTGTTCTCAGAAATGAGCTATCAAGTGTGAAGATTCATGGCTTTCAAGCCAAATGATCAATCTTATGGCCATATTCATGGCATAGTTTGTTCAAATGATCTCATATTGTGCACAAGAGTGCATACTGGAATAGCAAACAATGTTGCCTAAGGAAGTTTTCATTTTCGTTGGACGAAAAAACCATTTTCCATTTCTCGAGTGCCCGAAAGGAGGTTTTTTTGTGAAGGAACTACCAAATAATTGTTGCAAAATTGCACCTTTTATAAAATACTAGGCCATATTTAATGCACAATTGACAAAATGGTTGGGTGAAAAAAGTTTTGATCCACCTCTGATGAAAAAGACAAATTGTCGTCGATTCAGTTGGAAACGAGTCAAATTTGAACTGCAGCTGCCTCATAGTTTTCTCTTTATTTTTTCCAAAAATCATTTCTAGGCACATAAGTATCTATTTTTTTTAATCATAGAAACACCAAAAAAATTCCAAGATTCAACCACTAGCGAGGAACGGTCAAGCCCGCCGCTTTGACCGCATTTTCAAACAGGCATAAAAATTCAAAAAAATCAAAAATTGGAAAACCTTCGCATTGTGTCATTATATGTGACCAAGTTCCCAGAAAAATAATAAACTTGTGTCGGTAATTATTTTAAAAAGTGTTCTCGAAATGAGCTATCAAGTGTGAAGATTCATGGCTTTCAAGCCAAATGATCAATCTTATGGCCACATTCATGACATAGTTTGTTCAAATGATCTCATATTGTGCACAAGGGTGCATATTGGAATAGCAAACAATGTTGGCTAAGGAAGTTTTCATTTTCGTTGGACGAAAAAACCATTTTCCATTTTTCGAGTGCCCGAAAGGAGGTTTTTTTGTGAAGGAACTACCAAATAATTGTTGCAAAATTGGACCAAATCATTTTTATAAAATACTAGGCCATATTTAATGCACAATTGACAAAATGGTCTGGTGTAAATTTTTTTGATCCACCTCTCGTGAAAAAGACAAATTTCTGCCGATTCAGTTGAAAGCGGGTCAAATTTGAACTGCAGCTGCCTCATAGTTTGCTATTTATTTTTTCCAAAATCATTTCTAGTTACCTAAGGACCTATTTAATCATAAATACATGGTTTGGTGGCGATACCTCGAGGTTTGGGCGGTGGCCGAGGGCCCCAACTCTAGAGCGCGTAAACTCGCATGCCCGCCGCGTGGTCACCACGTGACCGTGGCGTTGCCATGTGTTCTGGGCGGCCTAGGCATGTCTAGTGGTTGGGCACTCCCCAGGTTGGTGCTAGGAAGAAAATTACAACATAAGATTCTCACGAGGAGACCAATCGATGCTCAAACATGAATTAGCGACCAAGTGTTTGATTAGCGATGCGGAAATGTACATGGCTAATGGGCGTGAGTTTTGGCTGAGGATGTTCAGTTACTAAGAAGACCGTTTTCACAAATTTTCAGCTCAAAAGGAGGAGCCTAGGTGGTACTTGCTTTGCAAACCACCACTTTGGACATAAATCTGAATGTTGAAGCTCGGCTCAAAATAATGAATGGATTGAGTGGCATTTGGTGGAGGATGGTTATTTGGGCATAGGAAAGCATCAGAGAAAATGGATACTATTTGGACATGCCAAAGTGGTACTTACTTCACAAACTGTTACTCTGAACAGAATAGGAAAATGAATATTTTTGAATTATTTTTGAACTAGGTGTCACGCCCAATATGCGACCCTATCCAAAAGGAACTCGAAGGTCCCACCAAGGATAGACCCGCATATTGAAACGCTTTTGCAAGGTGGATATCATTACATCAACATTACATAATAGATGGGGATACATACATAAGGCACAAATGCCACAAGAATACATCAACATCATATACAAGATCAACATCCGACTACAGATGAAACATAAACAGAGACTCAAACAATATCCACCCTGCTAGCCCAGGCTGCCGACCTGGAACCTATCCCCTGATCGAAGAAGAAGCAGAAGAAGAACTCCAACACAAGCAAACATCGCTCTCGCGTCATGATCATCGCGAAACCTGCACCTGCAACTGGTGGTGTAGTAATCTGTGAGCCACGAGGACTCAGCAATTCCATTACCATGGGTATCAAGACTAGCAAAGCTTAATGGGCAAGGAAGGAGTAAAGTGGTGAGGTTGCAGCAGCGGCTAAGCATATATGGTGGCTAACCAACGCAAATGAGAGCGAGAAGAGAAACAAAGGAACGGTCGTCAATTAGTAATGATCAAGAAGTGATCCTGAACTCCTACTTACGTCAAACATAACCCAGAAACCGTGTTCTCCTCTCGATCAACCCCGAAAAGAGACACTCACGGTTACGCATTACGGTTGGTGTATTTTAGAAGAGTTTGCTTGAGTTACTACAACCGGATATTAACAAATTCCATCGCCACATAACGCGCAGGCACGGCTCTCGAAAGTTTATACCCTACTGGGTGTCCGAACTTAGCCCATGATAAGCTCTCGCGATCAACGAAGGATATTCCTTCTCCCGGAAGACCCGATCAATCTCGGAATCCGGCTACAAGACATTTCGACAATAAAACAAGACCAGCAAGACCTCGGCGCTGCGTCGACACCACGATAGTAGCGCGCGTATCTCTTCTCGAGCCACGACCGGATGAGCAGTCCGTACAACTAAAACCAAACCTCAAGTTTCCTTGAGGGGCGTTACAAAAGCACTCTAGTTTGGACCAACACTTAGACAAGCATTGGCACGGGGCTGAATAAAGATGACCCTTGGGTTAATTACTCCCAAGGGAAATGTAGGTGGTGGTGAGGCAAATGGTAAAACCAATGTTGGGCCTTCTTTGGAAAAGTCTTATTCAAAGCGAACTGTCAAGGGGTCCCATAAATCACCCGACCGCGTTAGGGACGCAAAATCCAGGAACATAATACCGATATGACGGAAACTAGGCGGAAAGAGTGGAACAAAACACAGGCATAAGGCCGAGCCTTCCACCCTTTACCAAGTATATAGATGCATTAATTAAATAAGATATATTGTGATATCCCAACAAGTAAACATGTTCCAACAAGGAACAACATCTCCATGTTCAACAAGGAACAAACTTCATCTTCACCTGCAACTAACAACGCTATAAGAGGGGCTGAGCAAAGCGGTAACATAGCCAAACAACGGTTTGCTAGGAAGGGTGCAAAAGGTTAGAGGTGACATGGCAATTTGGGATGGCTTGATAAGCAGGTAATAGGTTGCGCAAACATAGCGATAGAACGAAGCAACTAGCATAGCAATGATAGTAGTGAGATCCAGGGTGACGGTCATCTTGCCTGAAATCCCGCTAGGAAGAAGAACGAGTCCATGAAGAAGACGAACGGATGAAGCCGAACCAAGCGTAGACGAACGAATCCTCACGATCGCAACGAAACAGGAACTAACAAGAAGAAGCACACAACATAGTAAACACACCACACATGAACATGACAAGATGCACAACAAACATGATGCATGACAAATCTAGATGAAGCTAATCATGGCAAGAGATGATGCGAACAAGAGCAACACATCAAAGCAGGTTTAAATGAGGTCGGGAACAACATACAACAACTCCGGTAAGTCCTCATATGCAAATTTCGAAATTGGTCCAGATCTGAATAAACCTTATCTTCAAGTTGTTAAACAGCAAGTTAAGATGCACCACGATGATCTACACGAAATTCTAGTCAAGTTACATATAAAGTTCATTAGATTGAGACTACGGCCTAGAAGATATGAGCAAAACAAGATAAGCATGGCATTGATGCAAAATGCATACAAACATCAAGCAAACACCTCAAAACAAGGATGCAACATGATAATATGAAACTACATGCAATTCTAAGCAAGTTTCATATAGAGCACACTCAAAACGGAGCAACGGTTCAACACATACACACAATACAAGACATGACAACAATCTGTCCAAAACAGCAACTAGGCATATTGCAAGCATCAAAACAACATGCTACATCACCCCAACATAATAAAAAAAAGGCATGGGCATGATGTGCAGGTAAAGCATGACAAAACATGAACACTGAGCTATCTCCAGAAATCACTAGAACATGCTCAAACACACATGGCAAGATTGCAAATAATAACAGTTTCAGACTTGGCAGAAAATAACATCAGGTTGCAATGTTTAGAGCTATCAAACAACATGTTACAGGAACTTAACATGGCAAACAAAGGCATGACATGAATCTACTAGTTGCATAGAACAAAAGTCCTTTACTGACCATGAGCCAAAAAGGATCAGAAAATATGATGGCACCCATGCAAACATGGCAAGTTATATTACAGATTCATACATGGCAGGAACAACAACAAGTAGGCATGTTGGTGAGCTTGAACCACTCACCACAGAGCAATACATGGCATGGCAAGGCAACTCACAGTAAGAAGACATGGCATAGAAGCTATACATGGAAATAACAACATCATAGGGTGCATGGATCACTAACAACAACCTTGGCAAAACTGAATAACATGTAAACAATGTGCCAGGAAACATTTTATAGCAAAAGTAGAGCTCGATTGACTCAAGCTATGGCACTCCATAATTGCAAACAAGGGCATGGATGGATAGAGCAAGACATGTAGAACAAAACATCCGTACTGAAGTATCTCAAAATAAGCATGGATCTCTCGGTAGCATCAAGTTAACATGGCATAAAAATATCAGCAGAACAGGGCTGAAATCAGCAACATCATGAAGCCTAGTTTGCATGCTTGTGCTAGTCACCACAGAGATCACAAAAATACATGGCATACACCCCTGTAAAGATGGCATGGCATATTACAAAACACATGTAGGACTCAATTTCATAGGATGCACACATCAATCATGGCAAAAATGACAAAAGTGCATGTTCTGATAAGAATCTGAAACTAACATCACATAGCACTCTTGCAACAGCATTTCAAGCATCAAGATGAGCTCAAATGAAAATGATGCAATGAGATGTAATGATGTACTCGTCGAGACGAACAATTTGACATATTATACGCACGAAACGGAGCTACGGGGGCAGAGTTATGGCATGATGAAAATGCATGAAAATAATGAAACTTGGGACTTGGCCATTTCTCACCCGGGGAAAGACAACAGGCGGGAACCGAGGTGGATCCGGCGCAGTGGTCGGGTCCGGGCGGATCGGGTCGGGCGGACTGGACGGCAACGGCGGCGGTCCGGCGAGAAGTTCGCCGGCGTGGGCGACAGAGACGACAATGAGGCAGTCCGGCCGTGGGACCCCGGATCCGGCCGGATCTGAGCACGGCGAGGCCGGGCGGCGAGGATTGGCGGCGGCTGCGTGAGGTCCGGCGAGGCGGCGGGAGACGAGGGCGCGGGCGCGGCTTCGGGGCGGAGTCAGCGACGCGGCATGCCGGAGGGCGGCGACGGCGAGCAAAGGGCGGAGGAGGGAGGCGGCGGCACGCCGGGCGGCGGAGGCGCTGGCCGAGGGCGCCGCGCAGAGGACGGTCGGGCGGCGGCGCGAGGTGCCGGCCGGGCGCGAGGCTCGGGCGGTCGGACCTGGCGGCCGGGCGGGCTCGGAACTGGCGAGCAGCTGCTGCGGAGAGCGGTGAGGCACGTGGCGCCTGGTTGGCTCCAAGGCGGCGGGGACGGCGGCGCTGGCGAGTGGAACGTCGACACTTGGCGGCGGAGGAGTGCACCGGCGCTGAAAACGGTGAGGGAGCGGCGGCTGGCTGCGGGAATTGAGGAGGGGGTTGGTAGGAGGCCAAAAATGGCAGGGGAGGCGTCTATAAATAGAAAAGGAGGCTAGGGTTAGTGGTTTTGCTCCGTTTTCAGACCCTCGGATCCCGATCGGACGGCTCCGGACACGAGGAGGAGTTAGGAGACTCCAAATGGAGTGCGGTTTTCGCCCACACGATCGTGATCGAACGACCGAGAGCATGGAGGGGAGTTAGATGAGTTTTGGGCCACTTTAGAAGGGGTGTTATGCTGCAATACAAAAGAGGCTTTTACAGTTACCCGGTTAACCGTTGGAGTACCAAACGACCTCCAAATGACACGAAACTTGACAGGCGGTCTACCGGTGCTATACCAAGGCCGCTTGAGAAACCTCGTTCCATTCCGAGATCGTTTAACACCCGCACATGAAACGAGGTAAACGGGGGCGCCGGGAGACATAGGAGTGCCGGATTGCAAAACGGACAACGGGGAAAATGCTCGGATGCATGAGACGAACATGTATGCAATGCAATGCATATGATGGCATGATAAAATGCAGATGATGACATGGCAAAGTGCAACACGCAAGCAAATGACATGGCAACGACGGCGAATAACTGGCGGACACCTGGCGCATCGAATCCGGGGCGTTACAACACTCCTCCACTAACAAGAGATCTCGTCCCGAGATCTTAGGACCGAGACGGAAGAGAAAAGGGATGAGGTGAAATAAAAACTCAAGAGAAGAAGCAAATAATCGAGAGCACAAGAGAAGAAGAGAGAAACGACGAGAAAGACAAGAATCAAAAGCTCACGGAATCAGATAGACTATGAAACGACTCGTTCTAACCGGAGTGGTTAGAATGAGAAAAGAAATGGATAAGACTGAAAGGATTTAGGCAACACTTCGGTTGAACAAGGAAAGAATAGAACATGAGCTTCAGAAGATGGAATGACACTTGACGAGATAAACAACGCAATGCCTCCGGAAGAATTGAAAGAATTTGAATGAAAAGAACTTAGAAGGAAGGATTGAGTGGATTTGAATATCTGAGAAGAACAAAGAAATGCAAAACTCCAATTCTAAAGAATACGGAGAATTAATTACACTTAGAGGTGCAAGAAGAAAAGATATTTGAATTCCACCAAAAATATTGATGAAACTCTTGAAGAATGAATTAAATCATGAAGAACCACCAAGAAGAACTCCGGTAACAAAAAGGATGGTGAGATAGAATGAAGGAAGAAAGAATAAGATGAGCATTGCGATGATTCCGATGGAGGTTCCGATGAAATGGCCGAGGAAACTTGAACTCCGGAAAAGAAAAGATGAAAACACTTGGAACTAGAATTTATTCATCAAGAACAAACTCCGAAGAAAAAGATTAATCACTTTGATGAAATAAGAATAAGATTTATTGTATGCTTATCCTTCATCAAATTAAATTGATGACAAGCAATGGATTTTGCATACTACTTATTCTTCTTGAAAATGATTAAGGGAAATATGGCGCAAAACTTGAGAAAGTCTTCATGAACCACCGGTAGGATTGAAAAGAACGAATGAATTAAAATGATAGTCAAGGAAAAAGAATCTTGAACGAACCGCCGTTAGAATTCGGAAATGACTGACGAAAGAGGATGAATCACCGGGAAGAATTAGAAGAACAAATAAGCTGGAGGGGATTTAGATTCAAAAGAACAAAGAGATCATGAGCTGATTAAAGAACACTTGAACGAGGCACCGGGATAATCGGATAACGGTAGCTGAAATGTGAGGGCAAAGAATTCTTCTAGAATGACGGCCTCCGGTGAAAAGAAATGGAAAAAACAACTCCTGACATACTCCGGATGGATGAAAAGAATTGCACGACTGGAAACAATTAGATAGGATAACATCGAGCTAGCACCATGAACCTCCGGGAGAACGGACAAGATTTAAGAGGAACTCTATTTCAGTCTTCAAATATCGATGGGAAACACCACAAATATTACTGGGATACTCCGGGAGAATGAAAAGCAAAGAGGTTGAGCCAACAATGAAAGAATTTGAAATCGATCTTGGAAAAGGCATGTGACTGATGATATCCATTCTTACATCACACTTTGAAAAGAATTGGGAATAGCTCCGGGGGAATTAGAAGAGTCAGGTAAGATCCTGGGAAAGACCTGTGGGTTAGGGCCCACTGAAGAGATAACACCATTGGAAAGGGATGTTGAACAGATAGATGATGCACCAGAATAATTGAGATATTTGAATGAGGTGACAACCTCGAATTAATTAGAACACAGACGAATCTCCTGAGATGTCCTGAACACTCCGGAAGGATAAACTGACGAGAGGCGAACGAGCAGGGAAAACACTTCGAGGAAAAGAATATGATCAACCTCAAAACTTGAATTGAATCCACCGGAAAAGAAAGAGATGAAGAATGACGAACTAGACGAGAAATCACCGGTTGAAATAATTGAGGGAAAACCTGAAGAGGCTCCCCACGAATGAAATTGATGGTCGAAAAAGACTCAGGCTCCGGGAATAAGAGGGTGGGAGGGCGGGAAAAACAAAGGCAACTTGGAAGGGGAAACCGACGAATATCTTGAAGAGAAAACACCGGTTGAAAACATTGAGGAAAGAAAGCAAAGACTTCGCACGAGTAGAATGGATACTCGATTACGGACTCCAGTTCTGAGAAGAAGAAGGGTGGGCGGGCGAGAAAAGAAAACAACTGAGGATTGAACTTGGCAAAGATGAAGAGGCTCGAGTCGACTTGACGAGAAATGCACCGGATGAAAAGAGATGAGAACCAACGATCGGAAAACCAACTGCGTGATCCTAAAGAAAAAAAAAATTGAAGGGGAAGAGAAGCAATTCAAAACACCTACGTCAAGATTCCTTACCAGAGCGACGAAGGGGCTGAGGAGTAAAAAGAATCCTACTCTCCGATATAACTAGACTCCGAAAACAGTTTTCTTCTAGACTCAACTTCGGCCAAACTACACGATCAATCAAGGGGGCTCCTAGGGTCGGTCGAGGCTCTGATACCAACTTGTCACGCCCAATATGCGACCCTATCCAAAAGGAACTCGAAGGTCCCACCAAGCATAGACCCGCATATTGAAACACTTTTGCAAGGTGGATATCATTACATCAACATTACATAATAGATGGGGATACATACATAAGGCACAAATGCCACAAGAATACATCAACATCATATACAAGATCAACATCCGACTACGGATGAAACATAAACAGAAACTCAAACAATATCCACCCTGCTAGCCCAGGCTGCCGACCTGGAACCTATCCCCTGATCGAAGAAGAAGCAGAAGAAGAACTCCAACACAAGAAAACATCGCTCTCGCGTCATGATCATCGCCAAACCTGCACCTGCAACTGGTGGTGTAGTAATCTGTGAGCCACGAGGACTCAGCAATCCCATTACCATGGGTATCAAGACTAGCAAAGCTTAATGGGTAAGGAAGGAGTAAAGTGGTGAGGTTGCAGCAGCGGCTAAGCATATATGGTGGCTAACCAACGCAAATGAGAGCGAGAAGAGAAACAAAGGAACGGTCGTCAACTAGTAATGATCAAGAAGTGATCCTGAACTCCTACTTACGTCAAACATAACCCAGAAACCGTGTTCTCCTCTCGATCAACCCCGAAAAGAGACACTCACGTTACGCTTTACGGTTGGTGTATTTTAGAAGAGTTTGCTTCAAGTTACTACAACCGGATATTAACAAATTCCCATCTGCCACATAACCGCGGGCACGGCTCTCGAAAGTTTATACCTGCAGGGTGTCCCAACTTAGCCCATGATAAGCTCTCGCGATCAACGAAGGATATTCCTTCTCCCGGAAGACCGATCAATCTCGGAATCCGGCTACAAGACATTGCGACAGCAATAAAACAAGACCAGCAAGACCTCCGGCGTGCCAACACCACGATAGTAGCAGCAGTATCTCGTCTCGAGCCACGACCGGATGAGCAGTCCGTACAACTAAAACCAAACCTCAAGTTTCCTTGAGGGGCGCTGCAAAGCACTCTAGTTTGGACCAACACTTAGACAAGCATTGGCCCGGGGGGCTGAATAAAGATGACCCTTGGGTTAATTACTCCCAAGGGAAATGTAGGTGGTGGTGAGGCAAATGGTAAAACCAATGTTGGGCCTTGCTGGAAAACTCTTATTCAAGGCGAACTGTCAAGGGGGTCCCACAAATCACCCGACCGCGTTAGGGACGCAAAATCCGGGAACATAATACTGATATGACGGAAACTAGGGCGGCAAGAGTGGAACAAAACACCAGGCATAAGGCCGAGCCTTCCACCCTTTACCAAGTATATAGATGCATTAATTAAATAAGATATATTGTGATATCCCAACAAGTAAACATGTTCCAACAAGGAACAACATCTCCATGTTCCAACAAGGAACAAACTTCATCTTCACCTGCAACTAACAACGCTATAAGAGGGGCTGAGCAAAGCGGTAACATAGCCAAACAACGGTTTGCTAGGAAGGGTGCAAAAGGTTAGAGGCTGACATGGCAATTTGGGATGGCTTGATAAACAGGTAATAGGTTGCGCAGCATAGCGATAGAACGAAGCAACTAGCATAGCAATGATAGTAGTGAGATCCAGGGTGACGGTCATCTTTCCTGAAATCCCGCTAGGAAGAAGAACGAGTCCTTGAAGAAGACGAACGGATGAAGCCGAACCAAGCGTAGACGAACGAATCCTCACGATCGCAGCAAACAGAACTAACAAGAAGAAGCACACAACATAGTAAACACACCACACATGAACATGACAAGATGCACAACAAACATGATGCATGACAAATCTAGATGAAGCTAATCATGGCAAGAGATGATGCGAACAAGAGCAACACATCAAAGCAGGTTTAAATGAGGCCGGGAACAACATACAACAACTCCGGTAAGTCCTCATATGCAAATTTCGAAATTGGTCCAGATCTGAATAAACCTTATGTTCAAGTTGTTAAACAGAAAGTTAAGATGCACCACGATGATCTACACGAAATTCTAGTCAAGTTACATATAAAGTTCATTAGATTCGGAGCTACGGCCTAGAAGATATGAGCAAAACAAGATAAGCATGGCATTGATGCAAAATGCATACAAACATCAAGCAAACACCTCAAAACAAGGATGCAACATGATAATATGAAACTACATGCAATTCTAAGCAAGTTTCATATAGAGCACACTCAAAACGGAGCAACGGTTCAACACATACACATAATACAAGACATGACAACAATCTGTCCAAAACAGCAACTAGGCATATTGCAAGCATCAAAACAACATGCTACAGCACCCCAACATAATAAAAAAAAGGCATGGGCATGATGTGCAGGTAAAGCATGACAAAACATGAACACTGAGCTATCGCCAGAAATCACTAGAACATGCTCAAACACACATGGCAAGATTGCAAATAATAACAGTTTCAGACTTAGCAGAAAATAACATCAGGTTGCAATGTTTAGAGCTATCAAACAACATGTTACAGGAACTTAACATGGCAAACAAAGGCATGGCATGAATCTACTAGTTGCATAGAACAAAAGTCCTTTACTGACCATGAGCCAAAAAGGATAAGAAAATATGATGGCACCCATGCAAACATGGCAAGTTATATTACAGATTCATACATGGCAGGAACAACAACAAGTAGGCATGTTGGTGAGCTTGAACCACTCACCACAGAGCAATACATGGCATGGCAAGGCAACTCACAGTAAGAAGACATGGCATAGAAGCTATACATGGAAATAACAACATCATAGGGTGCATGGATCACTAACAACAACCTTGGCAAAATTGAATAACATGTAAACAATGTGCCAGGAAACATTTTATAGCAAAAGTAGAGCTCGATTGACTCAAGCTATGGCACTCCATAATTGCAAACAAGGGAATGGATGGATAGAGCAAGACATGTAGAACAAAACATCCGTACTGAAGTATCTCAAAATAAGCATGGATCTCTCGGTAGCATCAAGTTAACATGGCATAAAAATATCAGTGAGTAACAGGCTGAAATCAGCAACATCATGAAGCCTAGTTTGCATGCTTGTGCTAGTCACCACAGAGATCACAAAAATACATGGCATACACCCCTGTAAAGATGGCATGGCATATTACAAAACACATGTAGGACTCAATTTCATAGGATGCACACATCAATCATGGCAAAAATGACAAAAGTGCATGTTCTGATAAGAATCTGAAACTAACATCACATAGCACTCTTGCAACAGCATTTCGAGCATCAAGATGAGCTCAAATGAAAATGATGCAATGAGATGTAATGATGTACTCGTCGAGACGAACAATTTGACATATTATACGCACGAAACGGAGCTACGGGGGCAGAGTTATGGCATGATGAAAATGCATGAAAATAACAGAAACTTCGGGACTTGGCCATTTTCTCACCCCGGGGAAAGACAACGCGGGCGGGAACCGAGGTGGATCCGGGCGCAGCGGGTCGGGTCCGGAGCGGATCGGCTCGGGCGGACCAGACGGCAACGGGCGCGGTCCGGCGAGAAGTTTCCGGCGGGGCGACAGACGACAATGGGGCAGTCCGGCCGTGGGACCCGGATCCGGCCGGATCTGGCACGGCGAGGCCGGGCGGCGAGGATTGGCGAAGGCGGCTGCGTGAGGTCCGGCGAGGCGGCCGGGAGACAGGGCGCTGGGGCGGCGCTGGGCGGAGTCCGCGACAATGGCCGCCGGAGGGCGACGACGGCGCAGCAAAGGGCGGAGGAGGCCTAAGCGCGGCACGGCCGGGCGGCGGAGGCGCTGGCCGAGGGTGCCGTGAGAGCAGAGGACGGTCGGGCGGGCGGCGGCGAGGTGCGGTCGGGCGCGAGGCTCGGGCGGTCGGGCCTGGCGGCTGGCGTGGTTTCGCTGGCTGGCAGCAGCCGCTGCCGCGGGAGAGCTGTGGCACGTGGCCGCCTGGTTGGCTCAAAGGCGCGGGACGGCGGTCTTGGCGAGTGGAACAGCGACACTTGGCGGCGGGGAGTGCACCGGCGCTGAAAACGAGGAGGGAGCGGCGGCTGGCTGCGGGAATTGAGGAGGGGGTTGGTAGGAGGCCAAAAATGGCAGGGGAGGTGTCTATAAATAGAAAAGGAGGCTAGGGTTAGTGGTTTTGCTCCGTTTTCAGACCCTCGGATCACGATCGGACGGCTCCGGACACAAGGAGGAGTTAGGAGACTCCAAATGGAGTGCGGTTTTCGCCCACACGATCGTGATCGAACGACCGAGAGCATGGAGGGGAGTTAGATGGGTTTTGGGCCACTTTAGAAGGGGTGTTGGGCTGCAATACAAAAGAGGCCTTTACTGACCATGAGCCAAAAAGGATCAGAAAATATGATGGCACCCATGCAAACATGGCAAGTTATATTACAGATTCATACATGGCAGGAACAACAACAAGTAGGCATGTTGGTGAGCTTGAACCACTCACCACAGAGCAATATATGGCATGGCAAGGCAACTAACAGTAAGAAGACATGGTATAGAAGCTATACATGGCAATAACAACATCATAGGGTGCATGGATCACTAACAACAACCTTGGCAAAATTGAATAACATGTAAACAATGTGCCAGGAAACATTTTATAGCAAAAGTAGAGCTCGATTGACTCAAGCTATGGCACTCCATAATTGCAAACAAGGGCATAGATGGATAGAGCAAGACATGTAGAACAAAACATCCGTACTGAAGTATCTTAAAATAAGCATGGATCTCTCGGTAGCATCAAGTTAACATGGCATAAAAATATCAGCAGAACAGGGCTGAAATCAGCAACATCATGAAGCCTAGTTTGCATGCTTGTGCTAGTCACCACAGAGATCACAAAAATACATGGCATACACCCCTGTAAAGATGGCATGGCATATTACAAAACACATGTAGGACTCAAGTTCATAGGATGCACATATCAATCATGGCAAAAATGACAAAAGTGCAGATTCTGATAAGAATCTGAAACTAACATCACATAGCACTCTTGCAACAGCATTTCGGGCATCAATATGAGCTCACATGAAAATGATGCAATGAGATGAAATGATGTACTCGTCGAGACAAACAATTTGACATATTATACGCACGAAACGGAGCTACGGGGGCAGAGTTATGGCATGATGAAAATGCATGAAAATAACAGAAACTTTGGGACGGCCATTTTCTCACCCCGGGGAAAGACAACGCGGGCGGGAACCGAGGTGGATCCGGGCGCAGCGGGTTGGGTCCGGAGCGGATCGGGTCGTGGCGGACCCGGACGGCAACGGCGGCGGTCCGGCGAGGAAGTTCGTCGGTGGGGCGACAGGACGACGGCGGGCGAGGCAGTCGGCCGTGGGACCTCCGGATCCGCCGGATCTGGCACGGCGAGGCCGAAAGCGGCGACGACGGCGGCGGCGGCGGCGGAGGAGTCGAGGCGGCCGGAGACGAGGTTGCGGGTGCGGCGCTTGAAGCGGAGTCCGCGACGGCGGCCGCCGGAGGGCGGCGACGGCGAGCAGGCGGCGGAGGAGGCCGGCGCGGCACGGGCCGGGCGGCGGAGGCGCGGCGAGGGCGCCGCGCAGAGGACGGTCGGGCGGCGGCGGCGAGGTGCCGGTCGGGCTCGAGGCTCAGGCGGTCAGACCTGGGAGGCCAGGCGGGCTCGCTGGCTCGGGCGACGCTGCTGCTGCGGGAGAGCTCTTTGGCACGTGGCCGCCCCTGGTTGGCTCCAAGGCGGCGGGGATGGCGGTGCTGGCGAGTGGAACGGCGACACTTGGCGGCGGGGGAGTGCACCGGCGCTGAAAACGAGGAGGGAGCGGCGGCTGGCTGCGGGAATTGAGGAGGGGGTTGGTTGGAGGCCAAAAATGGCAGGGGAGGTGTCTATAAATAGAAAAGCAGGCTAGGGTTAGTGGTTTTGCTCCGTTTTCAGACCCTCGGATCACGATCGGACGGCTCCGGACACGAGGAGGAGTTAGGAGACTCCAAATGGAGTGCGGTTTTCGCCCACACGATCGTGATCGAACGACCGAGAGCATGGATGGGAGTTAGATGGGTTTTGGGCCACTTTAGAAGGGGTGTTGGGCTGCAATACAAAAGAGGCTTTTACGGTTACCCTGTTAACCGTTGGAGTACCAAACGACCTCCAAATGACACGAAACTTGACAGGCGGTCTACCGGTGCTATACCAAGGCCGCTTGACAAACCTCGTTCCATTCCGAGACCGTTTAACACCCGCACATGAAAAGAGGTAAACGGGGCCGCCGGGAGACATAGGAGTGCCGGATTGCAAAACGGACAACGGGGAAAATGCTCGGATGCATGAGACGGACACGTATGCAATGCAATGCATATGATGGCATGATAAAATGCAGATGATGACATGGCAAAGTGCAACACGCAAGCAAATGACATGGCAACGACGGCGAATAACTGGCGGACACCTGGCGCATCGAATCCGGGGCGTTACAACACTCCTCCACTAACAAGAGATCTCGTCCCGAGATCTTAGGACCGAGACGGAAGAGAAAAGGGATGAGGTGAAATAAAAACTCAAGAGAAGAAGCAAAGAATCGAGAGCACAAGAGAAGAAGAGAGAAACGACGAGAAAGACAAGAATCAAAAGCTCACGGAATCAGATAGACTATGAAACGACTCGTTCTAACCGGAGTGGTTAGAATGAGAAAAGAAACGGATAAGACTGAAAGGATTTAGGCAGCACTTCGGTTGAACAAGGAAAGAATAGAACATGAGCTTCAGAAGATGGAATGACACTTGACGAGATAAACACCGCAATGCCTCTGGAAGAATTGAAAGAATTTGAATGAAAAGAACTTAGAAGGAAGGATTGAGTGGATTTGAATATCTGAGAAGAACAAAGAAATGCAAAACTCCAATTCTAAAGAATACGGAGAATTAATTACACTTAGAGATGCAAGAAGAAAAGATATTTGAATTCCACCCAAAATATTGATGAAACTCTTGAAGAATGAATTAAATCATGAAGAACCACCAAGAAGAACTCCGGTAACAAAAAGGATGGTGAGATAGAATGAAGGAAGAAAGAATAAGATGAGCATTGCGATGATTCCGATGGAGGTTCCGATGAAATGGCCGAGGAAACTTGAACTCCGGAAAAGAAAAGATGAAAACACTTGGAACTAGAATTTATTCATCAAGAACAAACTCGAAGAAAAAGATTAATCACTTTGATGAAATAAGAATAAGATTTATTGTATGCTTATCCTTCATCAAATTAAATTGATGACAAGCAATGGATTTTGCATACTACTTATTCTTCTTGAAAATGATTAAGGGAAATATGGCGCAAAACTTGAGAAAGTCTTCATGAACCACCGGTAGGATTGAAAAGAACGAATGAATTAAAATGATAGTCAAGGAAAAAGAATCTTGAACGAACCGCCGTTAGAATTCGGAAATGACTGACGAAAGAGGATGAATCACCGGGAAGAATTAGAAGAACAAATAAGCTAGAGGGGATTTAGATTCAAAAGAACAAAGAGATCATGAGCTGATTAAAGAACACTTGAACGAGGCACCGGGATAATCGGATAACGGTAGCTGAAATGTGAGGGCAAAGAATTCTTCTAGAATGACGGCCTCCGGTGAAAAGAAATGGAAAAAAACAACTCCTGACTTACTCCGGATGGATGAAAAGAATTGCACGACTGGAAACAATTAGATAGGATAACATCGAGCTAGCACCATGAACCTCAGGGAGAACGGACAAGATTTAAGAGAAACTCTACTTCGGTCTTCAAATATCGATGGGAAACACCACAAAAATTACTGGGATACTCCGGGAGAATGAAAAGCAAAGAGGTTGAGCCAACAATGAAAGAATTTGAAATCGATCTTGGAAAAGGCATGTGACTGATGATATCCATTCTTACATCACACTTTGAAAAGAATTGGGAATAGCTCCGGGGGAAATAGAAGAGTCAGGTAAGATCCTGGGAAAGACCTGTGGGTTAGGGCCCACTGAAGAGATAACACCGTTGGAAAGGGATGTTGAACAGATAGATGATGCACCGGAATAATTGAGATATTTGAATGAGGTGACAACCTTGAATTAATTAGAACACAGACGAATCTCCTGAGATGTCCTGAACACTCCGGAAGGATAAACTGACGAGAGGCGAACGAGCAGGGAAAACACTTCGAGGAAAAGAATATGATCAACCTCAAAACTTGAATTGAATCCACCGGAAAAGAAAGAGATGAAGAATGACGAACTAGACGAGAAATCACCGGTTGAAATAATTGAGGGAAAACCTGAAGAGGCTCCCCACGAATGAAATTGATGGTCGAAAAAGACTCAGGCTCCGGGAATAAGAGGGTGGGAGGGCGGGAAAAACAAAGGCAACTTGGAAGGGGAAACCGACGAATATCTTGAAGAGAAAACACCGGTTGAAAACATTGAGGAAAGAAAGCAAAGACTTCGCACGAGTAGAATGGATACTCGATTACGGACTCCGGTTCCGAGAAGAAGAAGGGTGGGCGGGCGGGAAAAGAAAACAACTGAGGATTGAACTTGGCAAAGATGAAGAGGCTCGAGTCGACTTGACGAGAAATGCACCGGATGAAAAGAGATGAGAACCAACGATCGGAAAACCAACAGCGTGATCCTAAAGAAAAAAAATTGAAGGGGAAGAGAAGCAATTCAAAACACCTACGTCAAGATTCCTTACCTGAGCGACGAAGGGGCTGAGGAGTAAAAAGAATCCTACTCTCCGATATAACTAGACTCCGAAAACAGTTTTCTTCTAGACTCAATTGCGGCCAAACTACACGATCAATCAAGGGGGCTCCTAGGGTCGGTCGAGGCTCTGATACCAACTTGTCACGCCCAATATGCGACCCTATCCAAAAGGAACTCGAAGGTCCCACCAAGCATAGACCCGCATATTGAAACGCTTTTGCAAGGTGGATATCATTACATCAACATTACATAATAGATGGGGATACATACATAAGGCACAAATGCCACAAGAATACATCAACATCATATACAAGATCAACATCCGACTACGGATGAAACATAAACAGAAACTCAAACAATATCCACCTGCTAGCCCAGCTGCCGACGGAACCTATCCCCGATCGAAGAAGAAGCAGAAGAAGAACTCCAACACAAGCAAACATCGCTCTCGCGTCATGATCATCGCCAAACCTGCACCTGCAACTGGTGGTGTAGTAATCAGTGAGCCACGAGGACTCAAAGAATCCCATTACCATGGGTATCAAGACTAGCAAAGCTTAATGGGTAAGGAAGGAGTAAAGTGGTGAGGTTGCAGCAGCTGCTAAGCATATATGGTGGCTAACCAACGCAAATGAGAGCGAGAAGAGAAACAAAGGAACGGTCGTCAACTAGTAATGATCAAGAAGTGATCCCGAACTCCTACTTACGTCAAACATAACCCAAAAACCGTGTTCTCCTCTCGATCAACCCGAAAAGAGACACTCACGAGTTCACGCTTTACGGTTGGTGTATTTTAGAAGAGTTTGCTTGAGTTACTACAACCGGATATTAACAAATTCCCATCTGCCACATAACCGCAGGCACGGCTCTCGAAAGTTTATACCTGCAGGGTGTCCCAACTTAGCCCATGATAAGCTCTCGCGATCAACGAAGGATATTCCTTCTCCCGGGAAGACCCGATCAATCTCGGAATCCGGCTACAAGACATTGCGACAGCAATAAAACAAGACCAACAAGACCTCCGGCGTGCCGACACCCGATAGTAGCCCGCGTATCTCGTCTCGAGCCACGACCGGATGAGCAGTCCGTACAACTAAAACCAAACCTCAAGTTTCCTTGAGGGGCGCTAAAACACTCTAGTTTGGACCAACACTTAGACAAGCATTGGCCCGGGGCTGAATAAAGATGACCCTTGGGTTAATTACTCCCAAGGGAAATGTAGGTGGTGGTGAGGCAAATGGTAAAACCAATGTTGGGCCTTGCTGGAAAAGTCTTATTCAAGGCGAACTGTCAAGGGGGTCCCACAAATCACCCGACCGCGTTAGGGACGCAAAATCCGGGAACATAATACCGATATGACGTAAACTAGGGCGGCAAGAGTGGAACAAAATGAAGGAAATATGCCCTAGAGGCAATAATAAAAGTTATTATTTATTTCCTTATATCATGATAAATGTTTATTATTCATGCTAGAATTGTATTAACCGGAAACATAATACATGTGTGAATATATAGACAAACAGTATGTCACTAGTATGCCTCTACTTGACTAGCTTGTTAATCAAAGATGGTTATGTTTCCTAACCATGAACAAGGAGTTGTTATTTGATTAACAAGGTCACATCATTAGTTGAATGATCTGATTGACATGACCCATTCCGTTAGCTTAACACTTGATCGTTTAGTATGTTAATGCTTTCTTCATGACCCATACATGTTCCTGTAACTATGAGATTATGCAACTCCGTTTACGGAGGAACACTTTGGTACTACCAAACGTCACAACGAATCGGGTGATTATAAAGGAGTACTACAGGTGTCTCCAAAGGTACTTGTTGGGTTGGCGTATTTGAGATTAGGTTTTGTCACTCCGATTGTCGGAGAGGTATCTCTAGGCCTTCTCGGTAATACACATCACTTAAGCCTTGCAAGCATTACAATTAATGAGTTAGTTGTGAGATGATGTATTCTGAGCGAGTAAAGAGACTTACCGTAACGAGATTGAACTAGGTATTGGATACCGACGATCGAATCTCGGGTAAGTAACATACCGATGACAAAGGAACAACGATGTCGTTATGCGGTTTGACCGATAAAATCTTCGTAGAATATGTAGGAACCAATATGGGCATCCAGGTTCCGCTATTGGTTATTGACCGAGAATGGTTCTAGGTCATGTCTACATAGTTCTCGAACCCGTAGGGTCCGCACGCTTAACGCTTCGATGATGTTCATTATGAGTTTATAAGTATTGATGCACCGAAGTTTGTTCGGAGTCCCGGATGTGATCACGGACATGACGAGGAGTCTCGAAATGGTCGAGACATAAAGATTGATATATTGGAAGCCTACATTTGGACATCGGAAAGGTTCCGAGTGAAATCGGGAATTCTGGAGTACCGGGAGGTTACCGGAACCCCCCGGGGACTACATGGGCCCATAGTGGGCCTTGGAGGAAAGGAGAAGGGGCAGCCCTAGGTGGCCGCGCCCCCCTTCCCTGGTCCTATTAGGACTAGGAAAGGTGGGCGCCCCCCTCTCTCTTTCCCCTCAGTCCTAATCCAACTAGGATTGAGGAGGAATCCTACTCCCGGAGGAGTAGGACTACCTAGTGCGCCTCCCCTTGGGCGGCCACCTCCCCTTGGCTCCTTTTATATCGAGGCGGGGGCACCCCATAACACACAAGTTGATCTCGGATCTTTCCTTAGCCGTGTCGGTGCCCCTTCCACCATATTCCACTTGGTCATATCGTCGCGGAGCTTAAGCGAAGCCCCTGCGCCGGAGAAGTCATATCGTCGCGGAGCTTAGGCGAAGCCCTGCGTTAGTGGAGCATCAACATCGTCACCACGCTGTCGTCTTGTGGAACTCATCCCGACACTTTGCTGGATCGAGTCCGGGATCGTCATCGAGCTGAGCGTGTGCAGAACTCGGAGGTGCCGACGTTCGGTGCTTGGATCGGTCGGATCGTGAAGGCGTCGACTACATCAACAGCGTTGTTATAACGCTTCCGCTTTCGGTCTCACGAGTGCGTGGGCGGACCTCTCCCTCTCGTTGCTATGCCATCACCATGGTCTTGCGTGATCGTAGGAAATTTTTGAAATTACTACGTTCCCCAACAATGGCATCCGAGCCAGGTTTTATGCGTTGATGTCATATGCACGAGTAGAACACAAGTGAGTTGTGGGCGATACAAGTCATACTACCTACCAGCATGTCATACTTTGGTTCAGCGGTATTGTGAGATGAAGCGGCCCGGACCGACATTACGCCAGACGCTTACGCGAGACTGGTTTCACCGCTCCGAGCACTCGTTGCTTAAAGGTGACCGGCGGGTGTCTGTCTCTCTCACTTTAGTTGAACCAAGTGTGGCTACGCCCGGTCCTTGAGAAGGTTAAAACGGAGTCTATTTGACGAAGTATCATTGTGGTTTTGATGCGTAGGTAAGAACGGTTCTTGCTCAGCCCGTAGCAGCCACGTAAAACTTGCAACAACAAAGTAGAAGACGTCTAACTTGTTTTTGCAGGGCATGTTGTGATGTGATATGGTCAAGGCGTGATGCTATATTTTATTGTATGAGATGATCATGTTTTGTAACCGAGTTATCGGCAATGGCAGGAGCCATATGGTTGTCGCTTTATTGTATGAAATGCAACGCCATGTAATTGCTTTACTTTATCACTAAGGAGTAGCGATAGTCGTAGAAGCAATAGTTGGCGAGACGACAACGATGCTACGATGGAGATCAAGGTGTCGCGCCGGTGGCGATGGTGATCATGACGGTGCTTGGCGATGGAGATCACAAGCACAAGATGATGATGACCATATCATATCACTTATATTGATTGCATGTGATGTTTATCCTTTATGCATCTTATCTTGCTTTTATTGACGGTAGCATTATAAGATGATCTCTCACTAAAATTATCAAGAAGTGTTCTCCTGAGTATGCACCGTTGCGAAAGTTCTTCGTCTTTGAGACACCACGTGATGATCGGGTGTGATAGGCTCTACGTTCAAATACAACGGGTGCAAAACAGTTGCGCACGCGGAATACTCAGGTTAAACTTGACGAGCCTTGCATATAACAGATATGGCCTCGGAACACGGAGACCGAAAGGTCGAACGTGAATCATATAGTAGATATGATCAACATAGTAATGTTCACCATTGAAACTACTCCGTCTCACGTGATGATCGGACATGGTTTCGTTGATTTGGATCACGTAATCACTTAGATGACTAGAGAGATGTCTGTCTAAGTGGGAGTTTTAATATGATTAATTGAACTTAAATTTATCATGAACTTAGTACCGATAGTATTTTGCTTGTCTATGTTTATTGTAGATAGATGGCTCGTCTTTGTTGTTCCGTTGAATTTTAATGCGTTCCTTGAGAAAGCAAAGTTGAAAGATGATGGTAGCAATTACACGGACTGGGTCCGTAATTTGAGGATTATCCTCATTGCTGCACGAAAAATTAAATCTGGAAGCACCGCATTGGGTGGCGAACTGCTGCAGATCTTGAGCGAAGTTGTGAGCGTCCGCAAAGCAGAGCTGATGACTACTCTATAGTTCAGTGTGCCATGCTTTACGGCTTAGAACCGGGTCTTCAACGGCGTTTTGAGCGTCATGGAGCATATGAGATGTTCCAGGAGTTGAAGTTAATATTTCAAGCAAATGCCCGGATTGAGAGATATGAGGTCTCCAATAAGTTCTATAGCTGCAAGATGGAGGAAAATAGTTACGTCGGTGAGCACATACTCAAAATGTGCAGGTATAACAATCACTTAATTCAGCTGGGAGTTAATCTTCCGGATGATAGTGTCATTGACAAATTCTCCAATCACGCCACCAAGCTACAATAGCTTCGTGATGAACTATAATATGCAAGGGATGACTAAGACAATTCTGAGCTCTTCGCGATGCTAAAAGCATGGAGGTAGAAATCAAGAAAGAGCATCAAGTGTTGATGGTCAACAATGCCACTAGTTTCAAGAAAAGGGCAAAGGGAAGAAGAAGGAAACTTCAAAAGAACAACAAGCAAGTTGCTGCTCAGAGAAGAAACCCAAGTCGGACCTAAGCACGAAACCGAGTGTTTTTTGCAAGCAAACTGACACCTTGGAAGCGGAACTGCCCCAAGTATTTGGCGGATAAGAAGGATGGCAAGGTGATCAAAGGTATATATGATATACATGTTATTGATGTGTACCTTACTAATACTGCATAGTACACAGGTATTTGATCTGGTTACATTGCTAATATTTGCAACTCGAAGCAGGGACTACGGATTAGCGAAGATTGGCTAAGGACGAGGTGACGATCTTGGCGTTGGAAATGGTTCCAAAGTCGATGTGATCGCGGTCGGCACGCTACCTCTACATCTACCTTGGGATTAGTTTTAGACCTAAATAATTGTTATTTGGTGCCGGCGTTGAGCATGAACATTATATCTGGATCTTGTTTAATGCGAGGCGGTTATTCATTAAATCGAGAGAATAATGGTTGTTCTATTTATATGAGTAATATCTTTTATGGTCATGCACCCTTGAAGAATGGTCTATTCTTGTTGAATCTCGGCGGTAGTGATACACATATTCATAATGTTGAAGCCAAAAGATGCAGAGTTGATAATGATAGTGCAACTTATTTGTGGCACTTGCCGTTTAGGTCATATCGGTGTAAAACGCATGAAGAAACTCCATCTTGATGGGCTTCGGAATCACTTGATTATGAATCACTTGGTACTTGCGAACCGTGCCTCATGGGCAAGATGACAAAACGCCGTTCTCCGGAACTATGGGCGAGCAACTGATTTGTTGGAAATCATACATACCGATGTTTGTGGTCCAATGAATGTTGAGGCACGCGGGTATCGTTATTTTCTCACCTTCACAGATGATTTGAGCAGATATGGGTATATCTACTTAATGAAACACAAATCTGAAACATTTGAAAAGTTCAAAGAATTTCAGAGTGAAGTGGAAAATCATCGTAACAAGAAAATAAAGTTTCTACGATCTGATCGTGGAGGAGAATATTTGAGTTCTGAGTTTGGTTTACATTTGAAACAATGTGGAATAGTTTAGCAACTCACGCCACCGGAACACCACGGAGAAATGGTGTGTCGAGCGTCGTGTCGTACTTTACTAGATATGGTGCGATCTATGATGTCTATTTCCGATTTACCGCTATCGTTTTGGGGTTATGCTTTAGAGACGGCGCATTCACGTTGAATAGGACACCGTCAAAATCCGTTGAGACGACGCCTTATGAACTGTGGTTTGGCAAGAAACCAAAGTTGTCGTTTCTTAAAGTTTGGGGCTGCGATGCTTATGTAAAGAAACTTCAACCAGATAAGCTCGAACCCAAATCGGAAAAATGTGTCTTCATAGGATACCCAAAAGAGATGTTGGGTACACCTTCTATCACAGATCTGAAGGCAAGATTTTCGTTGCTAAATTCGGATCCTTTCTAGAGAAGGAGTTTCTCTCGAAAGAAGTGAGTGGGAGGAAAGTAGAACTTGATGAGATAAGCAGTATCTGCTCCCTTATTGGAAAGTAGTTCATCACAAGAAATGGTTCTGTGACAACTACACCAATTAGTGAGGAAACTAATGATGATGATCATGAAGCTTCAAATCAAGTTACTCTTGAACTCGTGAGGTCAACCAGAGTGAAATCGCACTGTGAGTGGTACGGTAATCTTATTCGGAAGTCATGTTACTTGACCATGGCGAACCCACGAACTATGAAGAAGCGATGGTGAGCCCAGATTCATAAAATGGCTGGAAGCCATGAAATCTGAGATGGGATCCATGTATGAGAACAAAGTATGGACTTTGGTTGACTTGCCGATGATCGGCAAGCCATTGAAAATAAAAGGATCTTTAAGAAGAAGAATGACGCTGATGGTAATATAACTGTCTACAAAGCTCGACTTGTTGCGAAAGGTTTTCGACAAGTTCAAGGGGTTGACTACGATGAGACTTTCTCACCCGTAGCGATGCTTAAGTCTGTCGAATCATGTTAGCAATTGCCGCATTTTATGATTATGAAATTTGGCAAATGGATGTAAAACTGCATTCTTGAATGGATTTCTAGAAGAAGAGTTGTATATGATGCAACCAGAAGGTTTTGTCGATCCAAAGGGTGCTAACAAAGTGTGCAAGCTCCAACGATCAATTTATGGTGCAGTGCAAGCCTCTCGGAGTTGGAATAAGCGCTTTGATAGTGTGATCAAAGCATATGGGTTTGTCAGACTTTTGGAGAAGCCTGTATTTACAAGAAAGTGAGTGGGAGCTCAGAGCATTTCTAATATTATATGTGGACGACATATTATTAATTGGAAATGATATAGAATTCTGGATAGCATAAAAGGATACTTGAATAAAAGTTTTTCAATGAAAGACCTCGGTGAAGCTGCTTACATATTGGGCATCAAGATCTATAGAGATAGATCAAGGCGCTTAATTGGACTTTCACAAAGCACATACCTTGATAAAGTTTTGAAAAAGTTCAAAATGGATCAGGCAAAGAAAGGTTTTTACCTGTGTTGCAAGGTGTAAGATTGAGTCGGACTCAATGCCCGACCACAAGCAGAAGATAGAGAGAAAATGAAAGATGTTCCTATGCTTCAGCCATAGGCTCTATCATGTATGCAATCTGTGTACCAGACTGACGTATGCTTAGCTGTAAGCTTGGCAGGAAGGTACCAAAGTAATCCAGAATGGATCTTTGGACAGCGGTCAAGAACATCTGAAATACGAAAAGGACTAAGGATATGTTTCTCGTATATGGAGGTGACAAAGAGCTAGTCGTAAATGGTTACGTCGATGCAAGCTTTGACATCGATCCGGACGATTCTAAATCGTAAACCGGATCGTGTTTTATTAAGCGGTGGAGCTGTCGGTTGGTGCAGTTCTAAACAAAGCGTCGTGGCGGGATCTACATGTGAAGCGGAGTACATAGCTGCTTCGGAAGCAGCAAATGAAGGAGTCTGGATGAAAGAGTTCATTTCGATCTAGGTGTCATACCTAGTGCATCGGGACCGATGAAGATCTTCTGTGACAATCTTGGTGCAATTGCCTTGGCAAAGGAATCCAGATTTCACAAGAGGACCAAGCATATCAAGAGACGCTTCAATTCCATTCGGGACCAAGTCCAAGTGGGAGACATAGAGATTTGCAAAATACATACGGATCTGAATGTTGCAGACCGTTGACTAAGCCTCTTCCACGAGCAAAACATGATCAGCAACAAGACTCCATGGGTGTTAGGATCATTACTTTGTAATCTAGATTATTGACTCTAGTGCAAGTGGGAGGCTGAAGGAAATATGCCCTAGAGGCAATAATAAAAGTTATTATTTATTTCCTTATATCATGATAAATGTTTATTATTCATGCTAGAATTGTATTAACCGGAAACATAATACATGTGTGAATATATAGACAAACAGTATGTCACTAGTATGCCTCTACTTGACTAGCTTGTTAATCAAAGATGGTTATGTTTCCTAACCATGAACAAGGAGTTGTTATTTGATTAACAAGGTCACATCATTAGTTGAATGATCTGATTGACATGACCCATTCCGTTAGCTTAACACTTGATCGTTTAGTATGTTAATGCTTTCTTCATGACCCATACATGTTCCTGTAACTATGAGATTATGCAACTCCCATTTACGGAGGAACACTTTGGTACTACCAAGCGTCACAGCGAATCGGGTGATTATAAAGGAGTACTACAGGTGTCTCCAAAGGTACTTGTTGGGTTGGCGATTTGAGATTAGGTTTTGTCACTCCGATTGTCGGAGAGGTATCTCTAGGCCTTCTCGGTAATACACATCACTTAAGCCTTGCAAGCATTACAACTAATGAGTTAGTTGTGAGATGATGTATGATTGAACGAGTAAAGAGACTTACCGTAACGAGATTGAACTAGGTATTGGATACCGACGATCGAATCTCGGGTAAGTAACATACCGATGACAAAGGAACAACGTATGTCGTTATGCGGTTTGACCGATAAAAATCTTCAGTAGAATATGTAGGAACCAATATGGGCATCCAGGTTCCGCTATTGGTTATTGACCGAGAACGGTTCTAGGTCATGTCTACATAGTTCTCGAACCCGTAGGGTCCTGACGCTTAACGTTCGATGACAATTCATTATGAGTTTATAAGTATTGATGCACGAAGTTTGTTGAGTCCGGATGTGATCACGGACATGACGAGGAGTCTCAAAATGGTCGAGACATAAAGATTGATATATTGGAAGCCTACATTTGGACATCGGAAGGTTCCGAGTGAAATCGAATTCTGAGAGTACCGGAGGTTACCGGAACCCCGGGGACTACATGGGCCCATAGTGGGCCTTGGGGGAATCCTACTCCCGGAGGGAGTAGGACTACTTAGCGCGCCCCCTTGGGCGGCCACCTCCCCTTGGCTCCTTTATATACTGGGCGGGGGCACCCCATAACACACAAGTTGATCTACGGATCTTTCCTTAGCCGTGTCGGTGCCCCTTCCACCATATTCCACTTGGTCATATCGTCGCGGAGCTTAGCGAAGCCCTGCGCCGGAGAAGTCATATCGTCGTGGAGCTTAGGCGAAGCCTGCGTCGGTGGAGCATCAACATCGTCACCACACCGTCGTCTTGTGGAACTCATCCCGACACTTTCTTTGGATCGAGTCCGGGATCGTCATCGAGCTGAGCGTGTGCAGAACTCGGAGGTGCCGACGTTCGGTGCTTGGATCGGTCGGATCGTGAAGGCGTCGACTACATCAACAGCGTTGTTATAACGCTTCGCTTCGGTCTATGAGGGTGCGTGGACGGACACTCTCCCCTCTCGTTGCTATGCCATCACCATGGTCTTGCGTGATCGTAGGAATTTTTTTGAAATTACTACGTTCACCAACACAAAACACCAGGCATAAGGCCGAGCCTTCCACCCTTTACCAAGTATATTGATGCATTAATTAAATAAGATATATTGTGATATCCCAACAAGTAAACATGTTCCAACAAGGAACAACATCTCCATGTTCCAACAAGGAACAAACTTCATCTTCACCTGCAACTAACAACGCTATAAGAGGGGCTGAGCAAAGCGGTAACATAGCCAAACAACGGTTTGCTAGGAAGGGTGCAAAAGGTTAGAGGCTGACATGGCAATTTGGGATGGCTTGATAAGCAGGTAATAGGTAGCGCAGCATAGCGATAGAAACGAAGCAACTAGCATAGCAATGATAGTAGTGAGATCCAGGGTGACGGTCATATTGCACGAAATCCCGCTAGGAAGAAGAACGAGTCCATGAAGAAGGCGAGCGGATGAAGCCGAACCAAGCGTGACGAACGAATCCTCACGATCGCAACGAAACAGGAACTAACAAGAAGAAGCACACAACATAGTAAACACACCACACATGAACATGACAAGATGCACAACAAACATGATGCATGACAAATCTAGATGAAGCTAATCATGTCAAGAGATGATGCGAACAAGAGCAACACATCAAAGCAGGTTTAAATGAGGCCGTGAACAACATACAACAACTCCGGTAAGTCCTCATATGCAAATTTCGAAATTGGTCCAGATCTGAATAAACCTTATGTTCAAGTTGTTAAACAGCAAGTTAAGATGCACCACGATGATCTACACGAAATTCTAGTCAAGCTACATATAAAGTTCATTAGATTGAGACTCGGCCTAGAAGATATGAGCAAAACAAGATAAGCATGGCATTGATGCAAAATGCATACAAACATTAAGCAAACACCTCAAAACAAGGATGCAACATGATAATATGAAACTACATGCAATTCTAAGCAAGTTTCATATAGAGCACACTCAAAACGGAGCAACGGTTCAACACATACACACAATACAAGACATGACAACAATCTGTCCAAAACAGCAACTAGGCATATTGCAAGCATCAAAACAACATGCTACAGCACCCCAACATAATAACAAAAGGCATGGGCATGATGTGCAGGTAAAGCATGACAAAACATGAACACTGAGCTATCTCCGGAAATCACTAGAACATGCTCAAACACACATGGCAAGATTGCAAATAATAATAGTTTCAGACTTAGCAGAAAATAACACCAGGTTGCAATGTTTAGAGCTATCAAACAACATGTTACAGGAACTTAACATGGCAAACAAAGGCATGGCATGAATCTATTAGTTGCATAGAACAGAAGTCCTTTACTGACCATGAGCCAAAAAGGATCAGAAAATATGATGGCACCCATGCAAACATGGCAAGTTATATTACAGATTCATACATGGCAGGAACAACAACAAGTAGGCATGTTGGTGAGCTTGAACCACTCACCACAGAGCAATACATGGCATGGCAAGGCAACTCACAGTAAGAAGACATGGCATAGAAGCTATACATGGCAAGAACAACATCATAGGGTGCATGGATCGCTAACAACAACCTTGGCAAAATTGAATAACATGTAAACAATGTGCCAGGAAACATTTTATAGCAAAAGTAGAGCTCGATTGACTCAAGCTATAGCACTCCATAATTGCACAAAAGGGCTTGGATGGATAGAGCAGGACATGTAGAACAAAACATCCTTACTGAAGTATCTCAAAATAAGCATGGATCTCTCGGTAGCATCAAGTTAACATGGCATAAAAATATCGCAGAATCAGGCTGAAATCAGCAACATCATGAAGCCTAGTTTGCATGCTTGTGCTAGTCACCACAGAGATCACAAAACTACATGGCATACACCCCTGTAAAGATGGCATGGCATATTACAAAACACATGTAGGACTCAAGTTCATAGGATGCACACATCAATCATGGCAAAAATGACAAAAGTGCATGTTCTGATAAGAATCTTAAACTAACATCACATAGCACTCTTGCAACAGCATTTCGGGCATCAAGATGAGCTCAAATGAAAATGATGCAATGAGATGAAATGATGTACTCGTCGAGACGAACAATTTGACATATTATACGCACGAAACGGAGCTACGAGGGCAGAGTTATGGCATGATGAAAATGCATGAAAATAACAGAAACTTCGGGACTTGGCCATTTTCTCACCCCGGGGAAAGTCAACGCGGGCGGGAACCGAGGTGGATCCGGGCGCAGCGGGTCGGGTCCGGAGCGGATCGGGTCGGGGCGGACCCGGACGGCAATGGCGGCGGTCCGGCGAGGAAGTTCGCCGGCGGGGCGACAGGACGACGGCGTGGGCCGGTCCGGCCGTGGGACCTCCGGATCCGGCCGGATCTGGGCACGACGAGGCCGGGCGGCGAGGATCGGCGAAGGCGGCGGCGTGAGGTCCGCGAGGCGGACGGGAGACGAGGGCTTGCGGCACGGCGGTCGGGGCGGAGTCCGCGACGGCGGCCAGCCGGAGGGCGGCGACATGAAAGCGGCGGAGGAGGCCATGCAGCCCGGGCGGCCAAGGTGAGGCGCTGGCCGAGGGCGCTTGGCGCAGAGGACGGTCGAGGCGGCGAGCGAGGTGCAGTCGGGCGCGAGGCTCGAGCGGTCGGGGCCTGGGCGGCCGGGGCGGGCTCCCTGGAACTGGCGGGCTTGACGCTGGGAGAGAGTGGGGGCACGTGGTCGCCTGGTTGGCTCAAGCGGCGGGACGGCAAGGCCGGTGAGTGGAACAGCGACACTTGGCGGCGGGGAGTGCACCGTCTTTGAAAACGAGGAGGAGTGGCGGTGGCTGCATGGGAATTGATGAGGGGTTGGTAGGAGGCCAAAATGGCGGGAGGCGTCTATAAATAGAAAAGGAGGCTAGGGTTAGTGGTTTTGCTCCGTTTGGACCCTCGGATCACGATCGGACTGGCTCCGGACACGAGGAGGAGTTAGGAGACTCCAAATGGAGTGCGGTTTTCGCCCACACGATCGTGATCGAACGACCGAGAGCATGGATGGGAGTTAGATGGGTTTTGGGCCACTTTAGAAGGGGTGTTGGGCTGCAGTACAAAATAGGCTTTTACGGTACCCGGTTAACCGTTGGAGTACCAAACGACCTCCAAATGTCGCGAAACTTGACAGGCAGTCTACCGGTGCTATACCAAGGCCGCTTGACAAACCTCGTTCCATTCCGAGACCGTTTAACACCCGCACATGAAAAGAGGTAAACGGGGGCGCCGGGAGACATAGGAGTGCCGGATTGCAAAACGGACAACGGGGAAAATGCTCGGATGCATGAGACGAACACGTATGCAATGCAATGCATTTGATGGCATGATAAAATGCAGATGATGACATGGCAGAGTGCAACACGCAAGCAAATGACATGGCAACGACGGCGAATAACTGGCGGACACCTAGCGCATCGAATCCGGGGCGTTACACTAGGCAAGGAAGGTTTTTACATATTTGACGAAGATATGACCCAAAGAATTTATGAGATCTTTTTGGGAATTTTGGGAATGACAGAAATATAGGTTGCTTCACAACCTAGGGCAAAAACTGCCACATGGACATGACACATAGGCAAAACTGATGAGGTGGTGCCTAGTCATAGCAACCCACCACAATTTACAAGGCTATGACCATCTATATTGATCGTTAACAACTAGAAATAAGGCAGCGGACTAGCGCTGTTAGATTTATGACCATTTCATGTAAGGAAATTATGACCTTTCTGACGAAAATGGTCGCAATGGTTTAGGGTTTGGAGCCCCTCGAACAGCTTTTGACCAATTGGTCTCAAATGGTCATAAATCTATGACCAATTCTTCCAGGGTCACTGACAGAAGGTCATAAGTTGACATATTTCTTGTAGTGACTACGAAGAGTTAAAATCAGTTATTCTCATGTTCTTTGCATGTCTAAAGTATTATTTCTTGGTCTCTTACATGACTTTGATTATTTTTGGCACTCTGCATCAAGATGATGTGCATGCAACCCATAGATTACTGGGATTTTTTCGGTGCTATCGCACATAGGTGAATTTCCTCCTGATATTTCAACAAGAACCTGACTGGGCCCGAGATAAATTCTTTCCCAGCTCCATGCACAATATCGTCCCTCATAATCCAAGCGCGCCAGATCATGAGTAGAATTGTTGTCCGGATCTCCTCAGTACATGTGTTAAGGAGAACTTGTAACCAATCATTTCCTGTGAACCAGATGGTTTCTTCCTTTGGCAGATTCCAGTGAACTCGCAATTCATTCTGCAATGCTTTACTCTTGGTGCAAGAAATGATAGCATGGTACTCATTTTCCTCGTAGACGTCGCACATGCTGTTCGTAATCGTTCGTTTACACTTGTTTTGTTTTGTGGGCAGCGAATTGCTGGCTACCCTCCATCCAATTTTTTTATTTTCTCTGGGATCTTGACTTTCCAAGTGAGATCGCAAGTACTCCGGTAATTTAAGTTGCAGTGTATGAGGAGGTACTGGTACTCCCCTGAGCCAATGGCATTGCCAATTTGTAAGCACTCTTCATAGTGAACACCTCTGTTTTCTTGTAGTGCCAAGCCACACAATCTTCCACTTCCCTAGCGTATTTTGATCTTGCATATTCCAGCCACATCAAAAAAGTTGAAGATCTGTTTTATGAGCTCCAAATTCCATTCACGGGTTTCTGGATTAATGATTTGGTTGACCCATTTTAGTCTCAAACGGCTAATGAAGTTTTCTGCATTTAGACCCTCTCTCCTTGGGATCCATTGATCTCTTTGGATTTGGATTTTCCTCCCATTACCAACTCGCCAGGTTAGGCGTTTCTTAAGTAGTTCAAGCCCATGTTCGACCCCCCCTCCAGCCCAGTGAAGCATCTGAGTCAAACACAGTGTCTAGCAGGTCACCGTTGGGGTAATATTTAGATTTAAGGACTCTCGCGCACATGCACTCTAGTTTCTGAAAAAGTCTCCATGCATGTCTAGCCAATAGGGCCTGATTGAAGTACTGCATATCTAACAAGCCAACTCCTCCCCCCGTCTTGGGCTGAATCATTTTATCGCAAGCCATCCAATGAACTTTCCTATGTCCCACGTCGTCCCCCCATCTAATGAAGTTTTAGGTGTTTTATTGAGTTTTTTTTTAGGGTTTTTGTCCTGTTTAGGAAGGCGAGGCGGGGACGGCTCCCGAAAGATAGAATAAGGTTCTCTCTGCCTAGTCCCCACCCTAGTGGTGCGTCTGGCATCATCAGAGGGCGTGTGGAAGTGTCTCTGTGGCGGATCTTGCTGGATTAGGTCGGTGGTTGTCTTCGATGAACTTGTTTGGATACATATTGGTTTGTTTGCATTCATGTGTCTACAATTGGATCCTTCCGATTTACGCTTCTCTTCAACGACGATGGTTGTCGTTCTGGTGTGTTGTTTTTTATGGCTTAGCACGACGACTTCCTGACTAACTACTACAACAAGCTTTTTCCGGCTTTGATGAAGGAGGGGCGATGACGGCTGTGTGCCTTCGGCTCGCTCCAGTGCTTGTAGTCGTCTCCAGGTGGTCTACGGGCATTTGTGCGCGCGGGGACCGGAGCTCCTAGTCATGGAGGCAGAATGCGGTGCGTAGCTATACGGCGACGGATCTAGGCTGGGAAAGGGGGGACACAGGAAGGAGCTCACTGTGAGCGCAATGGTGAGGTCGGGGACGCCTGGGCGGTCACGTGATGTGGATCGATAGTGAGGTAGTAGCGGCGTCCGACGAGGGGAATCGACGCGGGCGATGGCGAGGCAGCGTCTCAGTCCAAGTTAGCAGGCGCATGCGACGTGGACGACGATGGAGGTCCTCCGGGAGATGCCCGGGCGGCTCGAAGTGGATGATGGTCGCGACAATGACGACGGCATGATGATGGCAGCATGCGGTTGAGCTCAGAAGATAGGGTGTGGGGGTGCGAGGGGGAATGGAGTGGCCTAGGGTTTCCAGGGGGTTGACGGGCACTTGTAGGTTGCCGGATGGCTGGTACGTGGCCATCCGTGGCTATGGATGCGTCTGAGTCGTCCATCATGCCTCTGATGAACAGAGGTAGGGGATGACCTGGCTGGTGGGCTGGGCCTCACGGTGCACTTGAGGCCCAAGTGTATAATGGGGGCTGCTATTTTTCTTTTATCTTTTCCACCTCTTTTCTCTCTGCAACATCAACACGGTAGACCTCTCGTGTATTTCAGTGTGAATAAATGGATAGGAACACACACACACACACACACACACACACACACACACACACACACACACACACAAGTGACACATATTTCATGTGTGGCCTGGAATTCCTACAACGGGTCAAACCCGTGTTCTCTTGTGACCAAAACCTACGAGCCCAGTTGCGAGTCGAGGGGTGGCTTGCTAGTTGGACAAAAACAACTATGCGCCTAGTTTGCGAGTCGAGTTGGGACATGCAACTGTGATAACAACAACAGAAAAGGGCCTAGTTGCGAGTCGAGGACGGACATACAACTGTGATAACAACGACAAAAAATAGGCCCAGTTGCGAGTCGAGGGCATGCTTGCAACTGGGGCAAAAACAACTACAAAGCCCTGTTGCGATTCGACGATAATTTGGGTCGATTGAGGGTGGGATTGAAATTTTGAAGAAAACAACTATAGAGGCCAAGTTGCAAGAGACTGGCATGGGCTTGCAACTCGCACAAAAAAGTATAAAAAATAATCAGGTGCCTAGTTGCTGGTTGATGGTGGACTTGCAATAGAGACAAAAACAACTATGGGCCAAATTGCAATTCGAGGGTGAGCTTGCATCTAACAAAACACAACTACATGCCCAATTGTGAGTCAAGGATAGACTTGCAACTCGGGCAAAAAAAGCTATGTGGCCCAGCTACGGGTCGGGGCTAGTCTTGCAACTAGGACGAAAACAAATACGGTCCAGTTGTGAGTCAAGGATGGGCTTACACGTGGGACACAACACCTACATGGCCAATTGCAGAGTCCGGGGTGTGGACCTGCAACTGGGACAAAAAACACAACTACGGGAGCAATTGTATGACTATGATGGGCTTGCAACTAGGACAAAAAACAACTAAACTCAGATGTTAGTGTGATGGAAAAAAATGAGACCAAAACTGAGAACGTGCGTGAGAAGGAAAACTTTAAGTTGCCTGCGCGGGGATTCGAAATTTTCGAGCCAGCCCATTTAACTGCGGTTCCACACCAGCCTAACCCTAGTACCCTTCTCCCATCTCCTCGCGTACCAACCATCAACCGCCGCCACTCCACCTATCCTCCTCCTGACGCTCCATGTCGGCACATAGATTTAAACATCCTTTGAATTTGTATGTGCGCACAGATTTCAGCCGTTGATTTCATATTTCAGCGGCCTTTATGCATGTCTTCTGATTAAGATTTAACTTCATGATGATTTCCCTCCTATATGACAAGTGTATAATCTGGCATAAAACCAGGTTTCCTTGGCCTGGAGAAGTTTGTGCTACCGAAGTGTTTTATCCGTTTTGCCGAAAGAACTGCATCATTTTGGCTTTTTACTGCCATATAATAGTTGATAGCCATCTTACTAGCCATAAACTAGTTCATTTGATGTTTGGGTGCTTAGTTATCTTCATCCTAATCCTTGTTGTGTTTTGTTTGAAACAGAAACGCCGTCTGAAGAACACCATGAAGGATAGCAAGAGGAGCTTGGATGATGTCTATGTGAATGACATGGACGCCGTGAAGGGAGACCAGTGAGCCGCATTTTCTCTCGCAGCTGATAGCTGAAACTCGTTTAGTAGGGAGTTTATGAGCAATATTTTCTTATTTGTTGAGTGGTAGTGATCCGAGGTCAGAGCATGGTGTGGTATGTGACTGGATTAGGATATGCTATGTTATGTGAGTGGAGCAGATAGACTTGTTCGGTTTAGTTGCTTCTTCTTCTTCTGTTAGCGAAAAGGTGACTGCATCAGGGATGTCGACCAAGCTGCAAATTACATCAGGAAAGTCCGAATCTGGCATGATCCAGAATTAGAAGATGATCACCATTTTCATTTATATTGTATCAAAACTCAACTGCTAAGTTTACACCTCTTTGAAACCCTGTCTGCGTTGAGACTTTTTTCGAAGAAGTGTTTACACCGTTATATTAAATGATACTGTTACAAACCAAAGGCGGGGGCAAGCCTAGGATGCCTGCCTTTTATACTCCCTCCGATACATAATAAGTGCCGCAGTTTTGAACTAATGTCGAACTAATCTTAGTTCATAGGTGCGACACTTATTTTGAATCGGAGGGAGTATCATTTAATGGTGTAATTAAACACTTCCAAGAGCAGTTAAATTTTGTGAGACTTGGTAGCCCTCTCAAAGAGATCAAACATGAGAGCAGGGCATGATCTTTTGAGGTGTGCGTACCCTTTGCCTGCCACCACAGCATTCAATCTGTTTGAAGAGAGGATATATTCAACACAAGCATCTTTCAACTTGCTGCAGTGATGCTGATCAGCTAGAGCCAACGTGGCCGCCACAGTCTCGACATCAAGGTTCTTGCATAGAATATCTTCACACATCATCTTCATCCTGTCCATGGCATACCTATCGGCAGCCACGAGCAAGTGCTTAACCATGTCTTGACTCTCACCATCATCAACGTCATCCATAGCAGGCAGAGAATCCGTGTAGATGAAGTGAAGCAACGCCTTGAAAACAGGAGGCTCCATGTCTTTGACGATTATGTTCTTACTCGTAGCACCAGCATCGCTCAGGGGTCCATAGAGTTGAGCGTCGAAGACCGGCGATCGCGTGGCGAGCATAATCTTGTGAGCAGAGAAAACCTCGCCTTTAACCTCAAAAGTCACATCTGCTCCTCTCTTGCCATCCAGCAATTTCCCGAGATGATTCGGCAGGTCCGAGGGTGGCACATCCTGCACCTCAAGTTTTGTTATAGGATTGATAACGAGGACCTCACACTCAATCTCCAGGCAGTCGTCCCGCACGTACGGTTTTACCTCCTGCTGTTTCATAAACCTATGAGCTCCATAGCTAGCAGGATCTTCATCCGGGTCGACTGTGTTGTAGTTGTTAGTAAACAGATGTGTCACTGGCGACGGCGGCAGCGCGCTGCCCGAGTCGACGAGCCTGAATTCATACTCAGCCCTAACCTTGGCGTTCCTGGTCAGGAGCTCAAGGAAGATGGAGACGTAGCCCCTGCAATCCTGGGTTTCTCCGTCGGGGTAGTAGCGAACGCACCAGTCGTAGCCGCCGATGGCGAAGGTGGCTGACTGTATGTACTCGCCGACGCCCAAACCCTTGCGTATATGGTAGTCGGCGATCCTGAACACGTGCTTGCCCGTCGCCGTCTCGGAGGTGCACGTCGACACAGCCATTGGCACCGATGATTCCATGGCTGTAGTTTGTGCGGTGGCGGCGGAGAAAATCCAGCCTTATTCAAATTGTGTTTGTGTTTGGATCAGGGAGGTGTAGTGCCTTTTGCAGGCCAATACGCGAGCCTGGTATTTATTTGGTGGTTTCCTGGTTGAGAGTCCGATTAGGATTCAGTGTGATCAAGGTTGTCGGGTCATTAGTCTAGGAACGTATCGTGCATGGCTTGTATGCCATAGTTGTGTACGACTCGGATAGTTAGGGCTAGTTATGGCATCTCACGCCGATCCCCTAAATTAAATAATAAAGGAGTAGTAAATAGAGGAGTACTCCATCCGTAAAATAATATAAGAGCGTTTAGATCACTATAAAATAGGGGTGCCGCTATGCGTCGGCCGGCAGATCTTTTGAAAAGATCCGCCACCTCACAAGCCACCGGATCTGACGGATTGAGTGGCCGAGCGTCACCCTGTACCATCGCAACATCGGTCGTGTTGCAGAAATTTTCTGCAACATGAGTCATGTTGCAGAAATTTTACAACACAGGTGTTGCTACAGTTTTTTTCCTTGCAACGGAGGTCTTGTCGTAGAAATTATCGTGACAAAAGCCTTGTTACAGAAATTAAGTTAGGAAATTTACGGAAATATTTCGCAACAAAGGTCTTGTTGCAGAATTATACCAAAACGGAGGTCTTGTTGCGGAAATTAATAGTCTTCTCACAATCGATACTCGTGCGAGCCGAGGCCCTACTGTTCCTGGTTGAGACGGAGAGCGATAGGATCGAGATGTTTCGGGGGAAGGAAAGGTGAAAAACGGGTGGGGTCACATGGACATGTGGTAGACAATGGAGGCGGTTGACGTTTGGGAGCAATCCGGCGGTGGATGCTAATCATTTCCCATAAAATAGTGATCTAAACGCTCTTATATTAGTATTAAGAGGGAGTAACTCTTAGTGAAGTATATTTATACTGCTCTAAATAAAAGCCGTTTCTAATTGAACTCCCAAATTTAGCGGAGTAAAACAAAATCGACGCAAATCCGGTGCAAATTAAACCACATTCGTTGCAAATTCAGCTACATAATTTTAAATTCGGTGCAGATTTAATATATTACATAGAACTAAAACTAGATTCGACATATTTAGATAAAAATCTAACCTAATCCGATTCATCGGATTCTTCCTCGAGCTTCTTTCATTCCCTTCTAGACATGCCGCCAATCATCAGGTCCAACCCGTCGCTGCCGCCATCGTTGGAGCCGAAGTCATGCTTGTTGACATCGCCTTCGCCCTCGCCATCTTCATCGCTGCATAGGTCACCTCGGTCCTCCCCACTGCGTACTCCGTGTACAGTCATCGTTCTGCCTCTACACGCTCCGGGAAGCGGCAGCGCAACTCGGCCATGTATGCCTTGTTGGAGGCCTCCGCCGCGAGCAGCTTGCGGGCCACCCGGTCCTCGCGCCTCTCCCATGCGTTGGCCACCCGATTATCCACAGGTGGCTCCATAGGCGGCAAATATCCATTGGGGAAATTACGGCGGCTGGCGGCACCATAGAGGTGCACCGACTTGATGTCGTACGCACGCGGCGCCGCCTCCGCCGAGTGGAAGGAGCCCAGCCAGTGACTCTTCCACCGGCCACGGGCGTGGGAGGAGGAGGTGGAAAGGCTGCGGCCTCGGACCGGTGGTTAGGAGCGGCCGTGGCATACGGGTCTGCCGGCCACGCGCTATGGATCGGCGGTGGGGAGCGGCAGCGGCCTCCGGATCCGGCCATGTCGCCTGTGGGGTGAGTGGATGGGCGACGGGTTGCGGATGTGGCGTGGATTGGGTGGCGGCGGCAGAGGATTGAGCGCCGCGTGGGAGGGGAAGAAAGGGGAAATTTTTTACTCCTTAGCCAAGCGGGCGAGTATATTTACTTCTCCGTCATTGCTCCAAGTAAAATTTATAGTCCCGTATGGATTTTAGGAGATCAGCTAGGTCCGATTTATACTAGTATACCGGAATTTTTACTCCTCTAACCAGATTTAGGGGATCGGCTAGAGATGCCCTTAGCTTCCAGAGGCGAAAACCAAGAAAATTTCATTCAGCCTTTTAATTTTCAGAATTTCAGAAAAAAAATCAGGAAAATTAATGTTTGTTATTTTGGATAAATCCGAATTTGAAGAATTGAATAAGCTAGTAAAAAAATATTTGCAGGCCACACACCAACCACGAAAGCCCATAGAGTCACCCGATCGACGATCCATTTAGCAGTATCCATCCATGAGACCATGACCGAGATCCAGCCGTAATGGTAACAGACTCTAACCTCTATCCTTGCGTCTCGGCATCAATCAATGGAGACCAGGCACGCATGATCTTGTGCAAGGAAAATCGCTAGCCGCCATGGGCTGTGTCATGTCCAGCTCCTCCACCCTGACTCCCTCCGCCGCCGCCGCCGCCGTCAAGCCTGAGACCGTCTCACCCAGGTCAGGCTCGCCCGTTCTACTTCTGTACATTAACGTGTACCCGACATACCAAGGGCTCGGCAACGGCAAGTGCGTCAAATCGGAGACCTTCCTCGCCGGAGGCCGTCGCTGGTACGTTGAGTTCTACCCCGACGGCCATGGCCCGCAGGACGCCGGCTGGATATCCGTCTTCCTCTTCCTCGTCCCGGCAGGCGCCTTCGAGGTCGTCACGACGCAGCTCAAGATCAGCCTACTCGACGCGCACGGGAAGCCGGTGCCGTCCTACGGCTGCAGAGGTGCGTGGAGGTGCTGCACCTTCTCCAACAATGAAGGGCCGTGGGGTTACTCTCGGCTCATCACCAGGGCTGATCTCGAGAGATTAGGTCACGTGTCGTGGGAGAACGGTGGTTTCAGTGTCCAATTCGACATCATTGTGTCCAAGGAGAGTTCCACAGAGTACGTCCCAGGCCGGAACCGTGATCGCATGCTGCTGCCGCCGATGGATATTCTCCATGATCTCGGTCAGCTCCTCTCCTCCGGTGAAGGGGCGGATGTCACGTTCGAGGTCGGCGGTGAGATGTTCGCCGCACACAGGTGTGTCCTTGGCGCTCGTTCCTCTGTCTTCAGGGCGGAGCTTCTGGGTCCAATGAAGGAGAGCACATCAATGTGCGTGCAGATAGAGGACATGGAGCCAAATGTATTCCAGGCATTGCTTCATTTTATCTACACCGATTCGGTGCCTGAGATCGACGATGCTGACGCAGTGGGGATGATCCAGCATTTGCTTGTTGCCGCGGACAGGTACAGCCTCAAGAGACTGAAGTTGACCTGCGAAGACAAACTATGCAGTTACATCAACACTAGCACAGTGGCCACTACAGTGGCACTCGCCGAGCAACATGCTTGTCCTGCACTCAAGGATGAATGCTTCAGATTCCTCGAGTCCTGTAACAATAGCATGCTGGATCTGGTCACACGGAGTTCTGACTTTGAGCATCTCGCAAGAAGTTGCCCGTCTATTATGAAGGAGCTTATTCCCAAACTTGCTCGCAAACCCCCTTGTGTAACAAACTATAGCAACATGTAACTAGCTATATATTGAGGAAGTTGCCAAAGTCCGCATTTAGTGATCAACTGATGTTGATGAGGATGCACATGATGGCCAAAGAATGTACTGGACTGCTATCTTTTTGCTTGGTCACGGTGCACAAACACACCTTTTTATTTTATGTTTGAGTATTACTATGGAGCCATTGATTATTTGAATCATCGAATTTTATGCTGTGCTGCCAATGATCTAGGTATCACTGAGTTTGCAGCTGATACATCAATTATTATTAAATTACATGACTCAATTGGATCCCAAGGGGGTTAGTTTACTTCTGTTGCTTAAAGCTTTGTGCCTATCTCTATCATTCTTCTATGTGTCATCCTTTCAGCTAGTATACATTGTTCATCCGTAATGAATTCCACACAAGAAGAAGATGGCATACATTGTTTCTCTGTAATGAATTTGACAAAAGAAGATGAAAATTGCATTTATTCGATTATCTTTGTTGTACTAATTCCTCTTCGCCTAAAGATGTAATCTTGAAAATCTATCACTGATATGAAGAAGGTACTATGATGTTATGCATTTGTACGGAGCTTCTGGCAGAAGGTCTTTGCACTAGTAAAAATACGACTTTTAGTACCGGTTCGTAAAGACCTTTAGTACCGGTTCTGGAAATCGGCACTAGAGGGTGGGGACTAAAGGTCCCCCCTTAGTCCCGGTTCAACACGAACCGGGACCAAAGGCCCACCACGTGGCACGAGGCGCGCCGTGGTCTGGGGACTAAAGGATTTTTTTGAAATAAAGCAAAAACAGCCTGCCTATTGGGCCGGCACGGCCTGCATACGACTAGAAACCCAACCTCTAGTTGGGCTAGGATGCAGGCCCGTACGGCCCAGTACGCCCCACAAGGCAGAAGACTTGCAATAGGCCCACAAAGGCCTGCTTAGAGAGGAGCTCGACACGGTAGCCGCGGCGGGGCTTATAAACCGGTGCGAGCTCCTCTCAACTAGCGAGGTGGGACTAAACATTGTGCAGTGCGGGTGGCAGCTCACCACCTTTAATACCGGTTGATGGCTCCAACCGGTATTAAAGGGGGGGGGGGGGTCTTTAGTACTGGTTGGAGCCACCAACCCATACTAAAGGTCATGACCCCTTTAGTACCGGTTGGATCCACCAACCGGTACTAAAGGTCAAAAATGAACCGGGACTAATGCATAGCCGTTCGAACCGGGACTAATGGTACCATTAGTGCCGGTTCATTTACAGACCGGGACTAATGTATCTCACGTAAAGTAGTTTTTCTATGAATTGCTAGTACCGAAGACTCAACGTGATCCTCCACATGCCATACATATTAAATTTGTCTTAATTACTGTGTGGAAAATCAGAAGATAGATACATAGCAGACTTAAGGATTCAATCCAATTGAACCTTCATCTCCCCAATCCAAAACCCATTTTGCGCTGTCAATTCTATTTGGAGATGGTAGTTGTTAACTCTGAAAATTGGTGCACAATATGCGGTTTAGATCAGATTCTCGGCATCCAAGCTTAGCATCGATGATGTGTTGGATGTGTAGGTAAACATATACTACTATATTTTTTGGTTTGTACGTATGTTGTGGTAAGCTGGTTTAGTACAGATGTATCTCGTATAGTCAAGGCTTGCCTATGTATCCTAGAGATGTATCTGGCATCATCACATATACAGATGCACTTGGTACCTTTGTAGGAAGGTACATTTTTTTGCGAATAGTAGGAAGGTACATTTAATTCATGATAACTTAGATTAACACAACTCACATGAGAGTAGAAATATGGTTTTGTGACGAAGGTGAAACAATTTAAAGTTTTCGTGCCCATTTGCCAAATTGGGATATCTGAAATTGTCGTAATGATTTTGGTTTGTACAAGGTAGGAGTTTCAAACTTCTTACATGTCATGTGCCACTCGGGTGCACTCACTTGGAGATGATAGTAATGTAGTTTTTGTGATAAGGTGGAACAATTTGAAGTTTCTGTGCCCATTTGCCAAATTGGGATATTTGAAATTCACGTAACGATTTCGGTTTGTACAAGGTAGAAGTTTCAAACTTCTTACAGGTCATGTGGCACTTTGGTGCAACCACTTGGAGATGTGCTACGTACGTTCCATCAATTTGGATGGTGATCTAGCAATAGAATTTGTGACGTATAAGTGTGCCATGTGAACATTTTTTTTGCTGATCGACATGGCCTATGGCGTACTTACTTTGCATTTGCTAAGGATCAGAGGATGTTTAAAACTTCGTAATAAAGATGATTGAGAATATATAGAAAGGGGTCTCACACGAGCTGCTATATTTTGTTCACAAGGTAGTGAAATATAATAATCGATCCAAATTAAAAACTAACAATAATTAATATAGGATATTTTGCAAAAAGGATCAGATCTATAAATAAAGAGTACCAGAAGTACGATGCACCTCAAACATAAATTAAATACATTAAGGTCCATGACCACCAGACGACCACAGTCGCAACAAGAACGAGCCACCGACGTGTCGCTGTTGCCGCTCCTATGTCAGAGCCGGCTTGACCTTGTCGATGATAGCAGAAAAGCCTTCATGCAAGAATTAGCGCCCCGAGCAGCAGTCATCGTCGTTGAATCTGTGAATCGATTTGAAAAAACGGGCACCAAATCTCGCCGCCCCGGGGAGCTCAACACCAAAGCTCCATCTAATCCGTCACACCAGATGAACTTGAGGACGATTGGAGCTCGAAAGACTAACTCGAAGAAGCACCGCCATCCCTTCGAACGTCGCCCCTACAAGGAATAAAACCTACCTGTCAAGACCCCGATTCTAAGTCACATTGACCTAGACGGTAACACCTCATATCACTTTGCGGCCTCACGCACGGTATTCCCACGGGTGTCGCCTTACCATGGCCCGGGACCGTTTGCGCCTTTTGGCTCACGTATATGATAGTGTCGCTAGCATCCACATGACAGAGAACCCGGGCCGACATGGCTAGTCGTGAACCCAAAGCGGCGCTAACCCATGGGGACATGCATACATGAATCACATCGAACATGTCGGTCATCAACGTATGAATCCGGGCTGTAGCACTGGGCTAACAGGACTCCGGTAACCCGGGCTGTAGCAAGCTAGGCAGGACTCCGGATGTCACCGCGTGACATTTCCCCGAAGGGACAGACATAGGAACGAAGTGAAACACATGCCGGCCAGTCAAGTGTCCAAAGCAGTAGTGCTGGGCTAGCAGGACTCCGGTGAACCGGGCTGTAGCGGACTACTATCGCTCGGGAAGCATTAGACTACATTTCCCCATATGAGAGGCTGCCAAGGATAAACAACTAGATTGTCGGATCCCACACATACCAAGCATTTCAAACATACACACAATATGCTCAATATGTGTAAATACAACATGGCATCACAACATAACTCTACGACTCAAATATTTATTCATTAGGCTCCAAGGAGCGAGATATTACAAACATGGGTCTCATGACCCAACACTCAGAGCATACAAGTCAAAGCACAAGCGAAAGCTTAACATGTCTGAGTACAGACATCTACAAATGAAAAAGGCTGAGAAGCCTGACTATCTACCACATCCTGCCGAGGGCACAAGATCGTAGCTGAGGTAACAAGCTAAACGTCGAAGTCCAAGCGGAACTACTAGCGAGACTGACGTCTCTCTGCAAAACATAAAATAAACAAACGTGAGTACATCAGAACTAACTACATATGCATCATTATCAACAAAGGGGGTGGTGGAGTTTGACTGCAGCAAGCCAGCTTTGACTCGGTGGCTATCCTGAACTACGACTGCAAGTAACTCTTTTAAGGTGGCGCACACGAGTCCACATATTCACCATATCAATACACCACTATGGACCCGCTCCCGTCTCCCTACGAGAACGCCATCCATAGCACTCACGCTTATCTTGCGCATTTTAGAGTATCCACTTTCACTTGTCTATGAACTGTTATAGGCAACCCAGAAGTCCTTTTCCGTGGACACGGCTATTCGAATAGATCATATTAACCCTGCAGGGGTGTACTTCTTCACACACGCTCTCGCCACTTACCGCCATGTACACGTCATGTATCTTGGCAACCTTCAAGCGGAAGCCTGGCGAGGGTGTCGGCCACGGCCTACCTAAACACTCAAGTCCCTAGTCCAGGTTTATCGCCTATTCGGGTTCCATCCGCAGGGAGTCCGGCCGAGGTTTCCACTAACGGCCCCGAACGATGTGTGCAGGGTTCCCGAGACACCAAACGGGCGAATAGGTACACCGGGCCACGGTGTATCTACCGCATCATAGCCCACCCCTAGGGTCAGCGCTACGCACGACCTCCAACACATATTCTACAAACACCAGAAACTAGTTGCAACTCCTGGACAGAGAACAAGGGTGGTTAAGAAGCCGAGAGAGTCAATTAAGGATCCCAATGTGTGGTAGTAACTGTTTCATGGATCACAAACACAGAACTCAGTTCCTGAGGACGACTGCAATGAGACAACCCACCATGTACTCCTACATGGCCTCTCACCGCTACCTTTACCAAATCGTTTTCACACAATTAGCTCTCAACAGTAGGACATGTTCACCCACCTCTGATTCATCCCCGATGAATCGGACCTGACTCAACTCTAAGCAGTAGCAGGCATGACAAACAAGCATGAATGAGTAGGCACAACAGGGCTCAAACAACTCCTACTCATGCTAGTGGGTTTCATCTATTTACTGTGGAATGACAGGTCTTGCAGAGGATAAAGGGGTTCAGCTACCGCAGCAAGTAACAGATGAATCGTTGTTGTCCTAATGCAGTAAAAGAGAGCAGGAGCGAGATAGTGAGATTGTATCGGAATGAACAAGGGGGTTTTGCTTGCCTGGCACTTCTGAAGATAATATAGTTCTTCATCGGTGTCATCGAACTCATCGTCGGTACGTCGTCTACTGAGAGGGGACAGTCACCGGCAAGAGAGGAAGAACACAATCAATGCAATGCGACAATATGATGCATGATCATGACATGGCAATATGAATGTATTTTGGCCTAATGCAAGCTAGATATTGTTAAATGGAGTTGGGTTGAATCCAAGATTCAAATTCAAACTCCATATATGGCATTTCAAATGCCATTAATTCAAATTGTCTTATACAGCAAATTAAGTTGTTCAAACATGCATGAAAATGGTACAGATGGATAGATTGGATATTTCTGATCATTTTTCATAGATAAATCATTTCAATCTCAGTTATAGATTAATTTCTATGATTTTTAGAAGTTTTAGCTATTTTCTGGAATTTCCTTAATTATTTAAATTCCAGAAAATCATTAACTGCGTCAGCATGACGTCGGTGTGACGTCAGCAAGTCAACAGGGGCGGCCCAGGTCAAACTGACCAGTGGGTCCCGCGTGTCAGCGTCATTAGCTTAACTAACTAAATTAATATTAGCTTAACTCCTAATCTAGGTTTGACCAGGGGCGGGGCCCACATGGTCAAATGGGTCAAACCCACCGGCTTTTAGCCGCCGGCGACGACCAGACGCGGCGGGGCAGCGCGGAATTAATGCTCCGGCAACCAAAAGTACGGCGGAGGCCATCTAAGTGATGCGGGCGCTCCCCCGCATCGAGTGGTGGTGGTGGTGGTTGGACCGGGGGTGGACGGAAACGTCGCCGGCGACGACTTCGACGACTGCCGGAGCTCGGGTGAGCTCGGGGTCGTCGCTACGACGGCAGGGGCAACTCGTGCGGGGCACCTACGTGCTCTACGCAGCGCGGTGAAGAAGATGGATGTGACGGCGGAGCCATTTCGTGGCCGGAGCCACGCCGACGGTGAGCACAGACGGCGGCGGGTGCGGTGAGCTCGGTGTGGTGCGTGCGGTGCACGAGAGAGGGAACGGAGAGGGGGAGGACGGGCAGCAGCTCACAGTGGTCTCGACGAGCGGGTCAGAGAGGTCGGGGAAGAGCTGGAGTGGTCACGGCGGCGAGGGGGATCTCCGGCAACGGCGGATCGGGATGGCTCGGTGCAGCGTCTCTGGGGCGAGCGAGCGCTCGGGGCTCGGTCGAGGCAAAGCAGCGGACGATGGTGAAGCTTCTGGGCACGGAGAGGCGATGAGTGGATGGCAGTGGCTGCGGCTTTACGACGGCGCGGGCGCGGCTGCGTCGGCCATGGCGTCCAGGGAGCGAGGGAGAGAGCAAGGGAAAGAATGGGGTGTCGGCGGGGTCGGGGCGGCGCCGAGGAGTGGCTTCGAGGCGTCGCCGCGCTGTCCAAGCAAGGCAGGCGGCCAGGGAGCTGCGTGGCGAGCTCGGGCACGCCGGTGCTCACCTCTCTGCCTGCCTGGCGAGAGGAAGCAGCTGACTGGCCATGGGCGAGCACAGTGCTGGGCCGCCAGGTGGGCTGGCCAGCTGGGCCGCGACAGGTAAGCCAGGTAATTCTTTCTCTCTCTTTATTTAAGTTTCTGTTTTCTATTTTCAAAGAAGTTTTGATTTAATAAAAATACTAAACCATTTGTTAAAATGCTGAAATTAATTGTGGGCACTTGTAAGTTTGTTTCCAACAGCCCTCATTTAATTTCACATTTATTTGAGCACTTAAAATAATTATAGGAATTAAATGCCCAAATTCAAATACATAATGATTTAATTCAAAAATCCAGAATAGCCTCCAAAAATATGAAACCATTTTTGGCAGAGGGTTTAGCCAGGACCAAAGATGGTGAACATTTATGAAGGGCATTTTGGGTTCATTGAAAAGTTTTAAGTTTTAACCTAGTTGAATTCATTTGGTGCTAGGGTTTCAACATCCCCATTTCAAGTTTCTTAGGAATTTAAACATGATGACATGATGAGCAAGCGAAGTCAAGCAAGGCTAATCTGGGGCTGTGACAACTCACCCCCACTAAACAAGAATCTCGTCCCGAGATTCAAGACATGAGGTAAGAAGACAGAGGGGGCACAAGGTAACACGGTCTTCACGATCCAGGTTGCACTTCATAAGAACGTTGACACGACCACCATCTTTGTCTTGATGTCTTACTCTGAGAACTCCAACTAACATGACAATGAGAGGAAAGGGAAAACTCCAGAACGATCGATCTTCTCGAAGATCGAACAACTCAGGATCACTCATCAAGTGAGACATTGAAACATCTCTCGAGCTGAGACACGAAACACATCGAGAGGGGTGGAAGATCAACGACAGGGTTTGATTTGGTGGGCAACAATTCCACGCCTAGAAAGATGGTGGATGGTGTCAAGGTGGCGAGGAAACAATTGCCATGATCCCATAACGGGGCACCTTGGAAAAGGTGACGCGAGGAACTATTCCCTTAAGTGGCAAAAAGAATTACTTTTGATCCATTGATCATTGGAACTCTTCATACCAGCCTAAGGCAATTCACAACGATCGTTTGGCGGAGTGCAAAGGAATGGTACGCCCGGACTAGAATGGATGATGTGGACTACCTTGTTGAAGACAGCGCAATGGATGATTTTTTCTTATCATCAGAGGTGGAGGGGACCCATGGTAGGACCACTTTTGAGGATGATCCTAGACATCAATTACTGAGAGGGGCAGCCCATTGAAATTGGCACAATGGGGTGCAAGCTCGGAACAAAATGCAACTGTTGGGAATGTTCCAACCATCATATCTACCTGAGATTCAGATCCGATTGGTAATAGGATACTCCAGACTCAGCATGTCTGAAAGGAAAGTTTGCAACACAATCGACGAGATGACGTTGCGAGATTCTCGGGAAATGAACTACGATAGCAAGCTCCAAAACATGAGCTGGTTCTGCTAAACACATGTGAGCACGATGTCCCAGACAAACATGACCACATAGTAGTCTTATGATAAAACACTACCGAGTTCTGATTAGGAACCATCATTGCGGATAACGAAGTCCTTACATAAGTCCGGATTATCTCTTAGGAAGGAACTTCTTCTCCTTGAACAAATCAATCAGTGGCTTGGGGTGCTAGGAGTTGCATATGGAATGAAGATGATCAGTCTATCAGACCATAGAATACTGTGCACAGGCATGACTGACTTGGGATGACTCCAGAGGAAGCAAAAACAAACTTTCTCAGATCCACGGCGACAACTTACATCAAATGCACGTGAATTAGAGGAAGTCACTTCTTTCATCCAAACATAGGCTTCATGAACGAAACATGAAGATAATGCTTACAAAGTTTCCAACGCTAGGTTGATGTTCGACATGAATCATGGGGGAGACAAAATGCTACTGATGGGCTCAACAGCAACTCATTGGAATTTCCATATCACTGGACTTCCACCATCATGTGAACACGGTGATAGCATTGGTCAGACCAAAAGATGTAATGGTGTATGCTCGAGGGGTCAACCACGAGTAAGACAACATTACGAGCATCGTTGGTACTGATTTGATTTAAAGATAGCCCATACTCAAGTCAAAGGTTGGATAAGACAATAGCACCGACAACTGATCACGAGGATCAATCAACGAAGATATCATCTTTCTTCAACACAAACACACACACACACACACAAGGATATCCCTTAGTGATGAACTAGGTCGGACAAGCTTTTATCTTCCAACTCTACAAGTTATTGTCTAGCTTAACCAACTAGCTCAGGGATATCCAACATAGATTCTTGGAGAAAGGGTGGTCCACAAGAAACCAACTTGATCACGAGCTCAACATAACAGTCAGAAAACAACCCGGTAACACTTCCAATAAGATATTTGGAAAGTCACGAACCACCGGTATGTTACTAAGCTCGAGAACAATCTTGCTTTTGAGGGCAAGACGATATGATCAAATAAGCGAGGACTTGACAAGATCCTAACTCATCAATCAAAGTGTGCACCAGAAATAAGGACTAGGTAGCACGATCAATCTTAGGATGATGATTTAATAACCAACACGCTAAGAATGAGGATATTGTCCATTAGCTACCAAGCAACGAGGTTGCTAGGAGTATCGATTTCACACATCACCGTTCACTTGTCGGCATTCCGTTACAACAACACGGGACCGAGGAATGAACGATGATGGCGAGGGTATCACTGCATCAAGAATTCATAAGAGGTGGTGCAATTCTCATGACACTCTTGACATAAAGATGGTAACACTCCAAGGTAGAACAGAACAAAAACTGGATTGGCATTTTAATCTGTGGAATACAACTGCTTGACCCAATCCTAGATATGGACGAGGTACTGAAGTTTGTTTCTCCTAGTCATTCCGGATAGAATGGCTTGACGGACCACAAGAGTAAAAGGCATCGATGAACACAAATGCACACATACTCTTGGTTATCAACTGATAGAGGAGGGTCGGAATACAACTAAAGAGAACAACCCAAAGGAACGTATAATTTTCTGAGTTGTGGATGCACAGATTAGTATGTCGAGCAAAGCTCAACATTTCTTCCGGATAATCCATGCAGAGAAGGTAGAACTGGCAGAGTCACAATATAGAATGGAGTACTCCTCAAGAGCACCCTGGTTGTGATCTTTTGGCTCAAAAGAACTTCTGCCATAAGCAGTTCATGGTATTTGGAAGAAGGAAATACCACGGACCTCGAGGACTATTGCAAGGTTACTAATATCCTAAAGGGACTAGCAAACACTATCAACATGAAGTAAGTAGGGTGAATCTTGGGTCAGGAACCCAGGAGTAGAATACCTACTAACTAAATTGCATCACGGGATGCTTTCGAGAATGATGGCCAGAATCATCACACGGGGAACACAATGTTGGGGAACGTAGTAATTTCAAAAAAAATTCCTACGCACTTGCAAGATCATGGTGATGGCATAGCAACGAGAGGGGAGAGTGTATGTCCACGCACTCGTGAGACCGAAGTGGAAGCGTTATAACAACGCTGTTGATGTAGTCGACGCCTTCACGATCCGACCGATCCAAGTACCGAACGCACGGCACCTCCGAAGTTCAGCACACGCTCAGCTCGATGACGATCCCGGGCCCGATCCAGAAAGCGTCGGGGATGAGTTCCACAAGACGACGGCGTGGGACGATGATGATGCTCCACCGCGCAGAGCTTCGCCTAAGCTCCACGACGATATGACTCTACCGGCGCAGGGGTTCGCCTAAGCTCCGCGACGATATGACCGAAGTGGAATATGGTGGAGGGGGGCACCGCACACGGCTAAGGAACGATCCGTAGATCAACTTGTGTGTCATGGAGTGCCCCCCTGCCCCCGTATATAAAGGAGGGAGGGAGGAGGAGGCCGGCCCTAGGAGGGGCGCGCCATGGGGAGTCCTACTCCCACCGGGAGTAGGATTCCCTTTCCTAGTCCAACTAGGAGTCCTTCCATGTATTAGGAGTAGGAGACAAGGAAGGGAAGAGAGAAGGAAGGAAGGAGGGTGCGGCCCTCCCTTAGTCCAATTCGGACTAGGCCATGAGGGGGCGCGGCCTGCCCTAGGCAGCCCTCTCTCTCTTCCCGCAGGCCCAATAAGGCCCAATACTTCTCCCGGCGAATTCCGTAACTCTCCGGTACTCGAAAAATACCGAATCATTCGAACCTTTCCAAACTCGAATATAGTCGTCCAGTATATCGATCTTTACGTCTCGAACATTTCGAGACTCCTCGTCATGTCCCCGATCTCATCCGAACTCGAACTCCTTGGTACATCAAAACTCATAAACTCATAATATAAGCATCATCGAAACCTTAAGCGTGCGGACCCTACGGGTTCGAGAACTATGTAGACATGACCTAGAACTATTCTCGGTCAATAACCAATAGCGGGACCTGGATGCCCATATTGGCTCCTACATATTCTACGAAGATCTTTATCGGTCAAACCGCATAACAACATACGTTGTTCCCTTTGTCATCGGTATGTTATTTGCCCGAGATTCGATCGTCGGTATCCAATACCTAGTTCAATCTCGTCACTGGCAAGTCTCTTTACTCGTTCTGTAATGCATCATTCCGTAACTAACTCATTAGCTACATTGCTTGCAAGGCTTATAGTGATGTGCATTACCGAGAGGGCCAGAGATACCTCTCCGACAATCGGAGTGACAAAACCTAATCTCAAATACGCCAACCCAACATGTACCTTTGGAGACACCTGTAGTACTCCTTTATAATCACCCAGTTACGTTGTGACGCTTGGTAGCACCAAAGTGTTCCTCCGTAAACGGAGTTGCATAATCTCATAGTTACAGGAACATGTATAAGTCATGAAGAAAGCAATAGCAACATACTAAACGATCAAGTGCTAGGCTAACGGAATGGGTCAAGTCAATCACATCATTCTCCTAATGATGTGATCCCGTTAATCAAATGACAACTCATGTCTATGGCTAGGAAACTTAACCATCTTTGATTCAACGAGCTAGTCAAGTAGAGGCATACTAGTGACTATATGTTTGTCTATGTATTCACACATGTATTATGTTTCCGGTTAATACAATTCTAGCATGAATAATAAACATTTATCATGAAATAAGGAAATAAATAATAACTTTATTATTGCCTCTAGGGCATATTTCCTTCAGTCTCCCACTTGCACTAGAGTCAATAATCTAGATTACACAAGAATGATTCTAACACCCATGGAGTCTTGGTGCTGATCATGTTTTGCTCGTGGAAGAGGCTTAGTCAACGGTCTGCAACATTCAGATCCGTATGTATCTTGCAAATCTCTATGTCTCCCACCTGGACTTGGTCCCGGATGGAATTGAAGCGTCTCTTGATATGCTTGGTCCTCTTATGAAATCTGGATTCCTTTGCCAAGGCAATTGCACCATATTGTCACGAGAAGATCTTCATTGGTCCCGATGCACTAGGTATGACACCTAGATCGGAAATGAACTCTTTCATCCAGACTCCTTCATTTGCTGCTTCGAAGCAGCTATGTACTCCGCTTCACATGTAGATCCCGCCACGACGCTTTGTTTAGAACTGCACCAACTGACAGCTCCACCGTTTAATAAAAACACGTATCCGGTTTGCGATTTAGAATCGTCCGGATCAGTGTCAAAGCTTGCATCGACGTAACCATTTACGATTAGCTCTTTGTCACCTCCATATACGAGAAACATATCCTTAGTCCTTTTCGTATTTCAGGATGTTCTTGACCGCTGTCCAAATGATCCACTCTGGATTACTTTGGTACCTTCCTGCCAAGCTTATTGCTAAGCATACGTCAGGTCTGGTACACAGCATTGCATACATGATAGAGCCTATGGCTGAAGCATAGGGAACATCTTTCATTTTCTCTCTATCTTCTGCTGTGGTCGGGCATTGAGTCTGACTCAATTTCACACCTTTGCAACACAGGCAAGAACTTTTCTTTGACTGTTCCATTTTGAACTACTTCAAAATCTTGACAAGGTATGTACTTATTGAAAAACTTATCAAGCGTCTTGATCTATCTCAATAGATCTTGATGCTCAATATGTAAGTAGCTTTACTGAGGTCTTTCTTTTAAAAAATTCCTTTCAAATACTCCTTTATGGTTTGCATAATAATTCTACATTATTTCCGATCAACAATATGTCATTCACATATACTTATCAGAAATGCGGTAGTGCTCCCACTCACTTTCTTGTAAATACATGCTATATATAGAAAGGGGTCTCACACGAGGTGCTATATTTTGTTCACAAGGTAGTGAAATATAATAATCGATCCAAATTAAAAACTAACAATAATTAATATAGGATATTTTACAAAAGGATCAGATCTATAAATAAAGAGTACCGAAATAACGATGCACCTCAAACATAAAATAAATACACTAAGGTCCATGACCACAGGGCGACCACCACAACAAGAACAAGAACGAGCCACCGACGTGTCGGTGTTGCCGCTCCTATGTCAGAGCCGGCTTGACCTTGTCGATGATAGCAGAAAAGCCTTCATGCAAGGATTAGCGCCCCGAGCAGCAGTCATCGTCGTTGAATCTGTGAATCGATTTGAAAAATCGGGCACCAAATCTCGCCGCCCCGGGGAGCTCAACACCAAAGCTCCATCTAATCCGTCACACCAGATGAACTTGAGGACGATTGGAGCTCGAAAGACTAACTCGAAGAAGCACCGCCATCCCTTCGAACGTCGCCCCTACAAGGAATAAAACCTACCTGTCAGGACCCCGATTCTAAGTCACATTGACCTAGCCGGTAACACCTCATTTCACTTTGCGGCCTCACGGACGGTATTCCCACGGGTGTCGCCTTACCATGGCCCGGGACCGTTTGCGCCTTTTGGCTCACGTATATGATAGTGTCGCTAGCATCCACATGACAGAGAACCCGGGCCGACATGGCTAGTCGTGAACCCAAAGCGGCGCTAACCCATGGGGACAGGCATACATGAATCACATCGAACATGTCGGTCATCAACGTATGAATCCGGGCTGTAGCTGGGCTAACAGGACTCCGTAACCCGGCTGTAGCAGGCTAGGCAGGACTCGGATGTCACCGCGTGACATTTCCCGAAGGACAGACATAGGAACAAGTGAAACACATGCCGCCAGTCAAGTGTCCAAAGCAGTAGTCTGGGCTAGCAGGACTCGGTGAACCGGGCTGTAGCGGACTATTATCGCCAGAAGCATTAGACTACATTTCCCCATATGAGAGGCTGCCAAGGATAAACAACTAGATTGTCGGATCCCACACATACCAAGCATTTCAAACATACACACAATATGCTGTAAACACAACATGGCATCACAACATAACTCTACGACTCAAATATTTATTCATTAGGCTCCGAGGAGCGAGATATTACAAACATGGGTCTCATGACCCAACACTCGAAGCATACAAGTCAAAGCACAAGCGGAAGCTTAACATGTCTCGAGTCTGAGACATCTACAAATGAAAAAGGCTGAGAAGCCTGACTATCTACCACATCATGCCGAGGGCACAAGATCGTAGCTGAGGTAACAAGCTAAACGTCGAAGTCCAAGTGGAACTACTAGCGAGACTGACGTCTCTCTGCAAAACATAAAATAAACAAACGTGAGTACATCAGAACTAACTACATATGCATCATTATCAACAAAGGGGGTGGTGGAGTTTGACTGCAGCAAGCCAACTTTGACTCGGTGGCTATCCTGAACTACGACTGCAAGTAACTCTTTTGAGGTGGCGCATACGAGTCCACATATTCACCATATCAATACACCACTATGGACCCGCTCCCGTCTCCCTACGAGAACGCCATCCATAGCACTCACGCTTATCTTGCGCATTTTAGAGTATCCACTTTCACTTGTCTATGAACTGTTATAGGCAACCCAGAAGTCCTTTTCCGTGGACATGGCTATTCGAATAGATCATATTAACCCTGCAGGGGTGTACTTCTTCACACACGCTCTCGCCACTTACCGCCATGTACACGTCATGTATCTTGGCAACCTTCAAGCGGAAGCCTGGCGAGGGTGTCGGCCACGGCCTACCTAAACACTTAAGTCCCTAGTCCAGGTTTATCGCCTATTCGGGTTCCATCCGCAGGGAGTCCGGCCGAGGTTTCCACTAACGGCACCGAACGATGTGTGCAGGGTTCCCGAGACACCAAACGGGCGAATCGGTACACCGGGCCACGGTGTATCTACCGCATCATAGCCCACCCCTAGGGTCAGCGCTACGCACGGCCTCCAACACATATTCTACAAACACCAGAAACTAGTTGCAACTCCTGGACAGAGAACAAGGGTGGTTAAGAAGCCGAGAGAGTCAATTAAGGATCCCAATGTGTGGTAGTAACTGTTTCATGGATCACAAACACAGAACTCAGTTCCTGAGGACGGCTGCAATGAGACAACCCACCATGTACTCCTACATGGCCTCTCACCGCTACCTTTACCAAATCGTGTTCACACAATTAGCTCTCAACAAGAGGGACATGTTCACCCACCTCGATTCATCCCGATGAATCGGACTGACTCAACTCTAAGCGTAGCAGGCATGACAAACAAGCATGAATGAGTAGGCACAACAGTGGCTCAAACAACTCCTACTCATGCTCTGGGTTTCATCTATTTCTTGTGGAATGACAGGTCATGCAGAGGATAAAGGGTTCAGCTACCGCAGCAAATGCAGATGAATCGTTGTTGTCCTAATGCAGAAAAGAGAGCAGGAGCGAGAGAGTGGGATTGTATCGAGAATGAACAAGGGGTTTTGCTTGCTGTCACTTACGAAGATAATATAGTTCTTCATCGGTGTCATCGAACTCATCGTCGTGACGTCGTCTCATCGAGAGGGGACGATCACGGCAAGAGAGGAAGAACACAATCAATGCAATGCGACAATATGATGCATGATCATGACATGGCAATATGAATGTATTTTGGCCTAATGCAAGCTAGAACATGTTAAATGGAGTTGGGTTGAATCCAAGATTCAAATTCAAACTCCATATATGGCATTTCAGATGCCATTAATTCAAATTGTCTTATACAGCAACTTAAGTTGTTCAAACATGCATGAAAATGGTACAGATGGATAGATTGGATTTTTCTGATCATTTTTCATATATAAATCATTTGAATCTAAGTTATAGATTAATTTCTATGATTTTTAGAAGTTTTAGCTATTTTCTGGAATTTCTTGAATTATTTAAATTCCAGAAAATCATTAACTGCGTCAGCATGACATCGGTGTGACGTCAGCAAGTCAACAGGGGCGGCCTAGGTCAAACTGACCAGTGGGTCCCGCGTGTCAGCGTCATTAGCTTAACTAACTAAATTAATATTAGCTTAACTCCTAATCTAGGTTTGACCAGGGGCGGGGCCCACATGGTCAAATGGGTCAAACCCACCGGCTTTTAGCCGCCGGCGACGACCAGACGCGGCGGGGCAGCGCGGAATTCGCGCTCCGGCGACCAAAAGTACGGCGGAGGCCATCTAAGTGATGCGGGCGCTCCCCCGCATCGAGTGGTAGTGGTGGTTGGACCGGGGGTGGCCGGAAACGTCGCCGGCGACGACTTCGACGGCTGCCGGAGCTCGGGGTCGTCGCTACAACGGTCGGGGCAACTCGTGCGGGGCACCTACGTGCTCTACGCAGCGCGGTGAACAAGATGGATGTGACGGCGGAGCCATTTCGTGGCCGGAGCCACGCCGGCGGTGAGCACAGACGGCGGCGGGTGCGGTGAGCTCGGTGTGGTGCGTGCGGTGCACGAGAGAGGGAACGAAGAGGGGGAGGACGGGCATCAGCTCACAGTGGTCTCGACGAGCGGGTCAGAGAGGTCGGGGAAGAGCTGGAGTGGTCACGGCGGCGAGGGGGATCTCCGGCAACGGCGGATCGGGATGGCTCGGTGCAGCGTCTCCGGGGCGAGCGAGTGCTCGGGGCTCGGTCGAGGCAAAGCAGCGGACGACGGTGAAGCTTCTAGGCACGGAGAGGCGATGAGTGGACGATAGTGGCTGCGGCTTTACGACGGCGCGGCTGCGTCGGCCATGGCGTCCAGGGAGCGAGGGAGAGAGCAAGGGGAAAGAATGGGGTGTCGGCGGGGTCGGGGCGGCGCCGAGGAGTGGCTTCGAGGCGTCGCCGCGCTGTCCAAGCAAGGCAGGCGGCCAGGGAGCTGCGTGGCGAGCTCGGGCACGCCGGTGCTCACCTCTCTGCCTGCCTGGCGAGAGGAAGCAGCTGACTGGCCATGGGCCAGCACAGTGCTGGGCCGCCAGGTGGGCTGGCCAGCTAGGCCGCGACAGGTAAGCCAGGTAATTCTTTCTCTCTCTTTATTTAAGTTTCTGTTTTCTATTTTCTGCAGTAAGTTTTGATTTAGTAAAAATACTAAACCATTTGTTAAAATGCTGAAATTAATTGTGGGCACTTGTAAATTTGTTTCCAACAGCCCTCATTTAATTTCACATTTATTTGAGCACTTAAAATAATTATAAGAATTAAATGTCCAAATTCAAATACATAATGATTTAATTCAAAAATTCAGAATAGCCTCCAAAAATATGAAACTATTTTTGGCATAGGGTTTAGCCAGGACCAAAGATGGTGAACATTTATGAAGGGAATTTTGAGTTCATTGAAAAGTTTTAAGTTTGAACCTAGTTGAATTCATTTGGTGCTAGGGTTTCAACATCCCCATTTCAAGTTTCTTAGGAATTTAAACATGATGACATAATGAGCAAGCAAAGTCAAGCAAAGCTAATCTGGGGTTGTGACACTACCTATCTAATAGCCCAATTGAGAACCAGGATTTTCCACCCTGCTACCGGCCGTCGGAGCGGCGGATAGAGGGGAGACGAATCCACGGGCTCATTAGCAGAGATCAGGGGGAGGAAGGCTTTCCTGTAGTCGCCTTGCCAGAGGTGAAAGACAAAAACATAAATATATCACTTACCTTGTACTAAGTGTCATGAATTAGCAGATGTTTAAAACTATGGTAAAGATGATTGTTTGTATTAACTGATGTAGAAGCCAGAAAATAATTGCCTTGTCAAATCAAAATTTATAGAGAGGTTGCACTGGATGAGATGCTAGTTTCCATATGGTAGATGATATAATAGTGACTACAAATTACAAACTAAAAAGTTGAATATATGTCTAGAAAACATCTGCAAAACATGAGAAAACAGAAGAGAAAACAGCGGCGGCCATCGGATGCATCATCATCTTGGGTTGCCTTGGTCCCGAGCGGTGAGGCTTCGCCAACCCGATATCGGAAGGGTCTTCCGTATCCGTTGCGTGGCCGCCAACGACGTTGTTCTCGTGCTTGCACATGTCCTCCTGAACCATGCTGCTGCAGGGGAGCTCCGCCTCCTCGAGATCATCACACGCATCCGCGGCCGTGCTTCCCACCACCCTAGCCGCCGACGTGACGACGACGTCAATGTCGCACCGGACGATGAAGCAGTCGTCCACGACGTAGCCCGACTTCTCTAGCTGGTCTCTTCCCATGAACCTAGATCGTTCGCCGATGACATGCCCGTTGAACTTGAAGACGCCGCCGAAACTGGAACGGTAGTGCATGTGCTTGGCGGGCGCCGGCTTGTTGCCGTCGTGAGGGACGAGAGAGAACCGAACGTTTGCGTTGACATGGCTGAGGACGTACTTGTCGGCGATGCTGAGGGCGAGAGAGATGCCGTCGGCGTTGTTCCACCATCCCCCGTTGGGGTAGTAGTGAATCCGCCAGCGGTGGCCGGCGGCTTCGAACTCGTCGGACGGGGCGGCCACGCCGTTGCCGAGGAGCTTTGTCTCCGTGTAGCCGTTAATTCTGAGGACGTGGCTGCCGGTGGTCACCGTGGTGGTTAGGGTCGAGGTGGAGGCGTCGTCGATCATCATAGTCGATCGCAGTGCATAGGTTGTGGCGATGGATACCGGACGGAGCTACATATATTCACATGATCACATCACCCCTGTCCGTGTAGGCGTCGGTATATATTTCGATCCGGATAAGGCTATATATCCTCTCCGACTCCGATTGTCACCGTGCTGTTGTCCCATCGTCGATGTATTTTGTTGTGTGTAAATCCTTAGGTAGCTACTACGTACTAGTAAAGACTTGTACTCACGCTATCTTTGCTGCTACTACGTGCTAGTATGTAAGAGCATCTTCACTAGAAAAATGTAGATGCAAAAATAATTAACTTTTACACATGTGAGGCCCAAAAGGCACCTCCAACAGATGATGTAGATATGTAAAAAGAAATTACATGACCTGCTCCAAATGATGTAAAATGCAACACTTAGAGATGCAAGTTTGCATCACCAATCCCGCCCAGGTGATGTAAAACGCCAACCACGTGCCAACCGCCCAACTGTCACTTTCCCTCTACCCCCACCCACTGCTTCCTCACCTCCACGCCTCCGGCCGCACACCCACCGCCGTGGCGCCCCGCCCACCGGACCCTGCCACACCCTTTCACCGCCAGATTCGGCCTCTCACTCCCGCCGCTGCCAGTTCCACCGCTTTTTCCGCTGCCCCCCCTTAGAAATTTGGCTGCTTTTCGCAGTCCCGCTGCCTGATTCTAGTCCCCCGCCACCTCGCCGCCCAATTTGAGCCGCACACATGCCGCCGCCCGATTCGAGCTTCTCCTGCCGCCCTACTGCCGCCAATCCACTACCTGGTCGATATCCTGCTGCCACATTTGAACCTAGATGCCAATCCGCTGCTCAGCTGCCAGTGCTCCTCTTGAAGCTCAGACGACGCTGCTCAATACGCAATTGCACCGCTGCCATGCCGCCGAAGAAAATCTCTAAGAGCAAGACCGACTTTTTCAGGCCGTGGAAGAAGTCGTCCAGGAATTTTGGCGTGGAGTTCCAGTGCGATGGCTATCGCTATTGGATCGGCACGTTCGAATCCGTTGACATGGTTGAGCATCCGTACGACATTGCCCCATGGCGTTTCCGCTTGCCGAGGAATGATATGAACTTCCCGAGGTCGAGTCTCAGGCGGACGTAGAGCTATCGGGCCGAAGAATCTCAACATTCGGCGGATAGACGAGAAGGAGGAGGAGGAGAAGAAGAAGAAGTCGGCGATTCTCATAGCTTCCGGTGATAGTGACGAGGCGGCGATGGCAAGGTTCACGGGGGAGCATCCAAAGTATGTCCAGGTCGAGCGCGAGTTCTTCTGAAAGCACGAGGCCAAGCAGAAGAATAAGGTGGCGAAGAGGGAGGAGGAGGAGGCCGGCCCCTTGACGATGATCCCTGTCGAGTCTGACTTAGAGGAGGACGGCTTAGAGGATGAGGACTTCGAGTAGTACTCGTTGGACGAGGCGTTCTGGGAGAGTTATATTGAGTAGGTTTATGATTTATGTACTATGTTTGCTTTAAATGAACTTGCTATCTTTGAAATGATGTAGAGTTGAACTAGTTTTACATCTTCAATTACATCATCTGTTGGAGTAGTAGTTTTACAACACCAAATATACATCAACTATTGGAGTTGGGACTTTTTGGAAGATATAAAATGCACTTTTGGATGATATAAATTATACAACACTACTTTTACATCTCCTAATATACATCTTCTATTGGAGATGCTCTAACCGATGGCCCGGTCTCTAGTATTGCACTCACGTTCACAACAAAATAGTCTAGCTACATAGACAAAGGTACACATGCAGGACAATCAACAAAATAGTCTAGCTACATAGACAAACGTACTAATAAGGAGAAGACCTTCAACAACTAATTCAGGTATTTATGTTTTTTTTGTCTTTCAAAACGTACATACTTCTTCCTACAACTATCTTGGCTAACCCATATATTTTATTTAGTCTGATATAGTACATAAAAACATCACATCTCCTGCTATTTTGAACTACAACCACGACATTTATTTTGAAACGGATGGAGTACATCTTAATCTAAGATAAATGGTGCCCAAATGAAATCTATGAGTTGCCTTATGTCGTGGTGGTACCATGAGCACATATAGCGTGACAACCCAAGGATTAATGATAACAAAAAAATCTAATATAAATAGACAGTTTACATAAATTTGCCGTCTCTACTTCTCACATCCAGAATGCAGGGGGCATATTGATACTGGAAGGATCATAGCGGGGTATTAGGTAGGTGCGACCAGGTCGGCATGGCGTGGCCATGAGCTCGCCATTCTTGCCGTACCTGGCATCAAACATGGTGACCTGGAGAAGATGGTCATCATCCAAGAAGGAGCACCTAACCTTGGTCCCCTTGCGCCGTGTGATTTCGACGAGGCAGAACCTGCCACGCGCAACGTGCACGAGCGTGCGAGACATGGCACTCAGCGGGGCCTCCAGGAATGTTAGGGTCTCCTTGCAAAGCTTCGAGTCTGGTGGCCGTGGCACAGGGTCCCCACCAAGGGCTGGCACGTCACATGAACAAAGATGGTAACAGTTCTTAATCCCACCGTCTGTACCAACGGAGTGTTGGAACCCAACCCAAGCGTCCAAAGCATGGTCGTAGTATGCCTGGCAGATAAAGGGTAGATGCCAGTCTCCGCGGCGTGTCCACTCGTCGCTCCTTTGACTAGTGTCCCAGGACAAGGTGCCTGTTATTGTACCGGGGAGACGCCAGTCCACCACGGACATGAAGATGGTGTGTCTATCTGGATGAACTGCACGGTTAAGGACATAGGAGGAGCTATGTTTAATGGAATGTTCATCGTCCCCGGTGAAGGGAATGGATACAGGGCTCCTCTTCCAAGTCCATTGCTCCTCATCCTGCGCTCTATCATCGTCGTCCTCATCATCACCATCATCCTCGTTGTTATCACCATCATCACTGTCATCATCATCGTTGTTATCACCACCATCGCTGTCATCATCGTCGTGGTTGTCATCGCCATTGTCATGATTAGATTCAAATTCTGGTTGTTCCTGTGCATTGTCGAGGTAGTGGAGCGGGAGTCTTGTGGGGCAAAAGGCGTAGAGCTTATCGCGGGCAACAAAAGTTCCATACCAAGTTTGTAAACCGTCCGGAAGGTATTGCCCAATCTCCTGCGTCCCAGTCTTCGTGTCATAAACAAGGGTCAGCGATTTGGCAGCTTCGTGGTGGGGGTCTTTGCCGGCGGTTCCGGTGACAACGATGTTGCTGCCAAGGGCATTGAAGTGCGCGTGTTTGCCGAACGAACGGAAGCCTAGGCGAATCACTGGCTCGGGGAGGCGGCGCAGATCCTCAGCGCCGGCGACCACGTCCGAGTCCATGTCCGCGAGGTCGTCGACGTTGAGCTTGTACAGAGCGTACCCCTTGGATCGTCCAGGGCCACGTAGAGATGTCGCTGCCCCGGCTTGGACTGGTTGGGATTGGGACGGCCGTCATGCAGATGCGCATGCAGACTGCACGTCGACAAAGTCCTCCTGCACGTAGCCGATCCGATGTCGCCCGGTTTGCCATGGCTCCCTGTGATGGCGGTAACAGCGGCGGGGCGGCGGACGGGGAGAAGGTGGTGAGACCGAGCGAGAAACGATCGCCACATGGTGCGCCGGCCGGCCGGGGATCCAGATGGGTGCAGGGTTTTGGTTCGATTGTGAACCCAGGAGACGAGATGGAGTAGCTAGGCGGATTATATATGTACGTACACGTATATTCTGCTGGCTCCATATTACGTATTCCCTCCGTCCGGAAATACTTGTCATCAAAATAAACAAAAACTCTTTTGTTTATTTTAATGACAAGTATTTCCGGACGGAGAGAGTATATACTAGTATTAATTAATTTGATCAGGAAAGAAAGATATAGGAAAAGGAATATTGGTCTCCCTCAAATTTCTATTTCTTTCCTTTTTAATTTTCTTTTTCTTTAAAGTTCTCTTTTAAGTCAACATAGTTTCCTAATAATTCGGTTAGTCAACAGAATCTTGCTTGGATAAGAAACGGCAAAATAGATTTGACCCATGCGTTAGCTTAGGAAAAAATTACAATCATCGTTTTTTATAAACTCTTTTTAATTTTATAAAATCTAAATTTTTTTTATACCCTAAATTACGCTAATCTTCTATCTATACCAGTTTAAAAAGAGCGAATTCAAAAGATCGACAAATCTCAGCCGCTCAACGGCATCTATCCAGTGCTCTACGTTGCTCCGGCGTTTATAGCGTTATAAACATGCTTATAGCACTACAAAACACATTTAGCAGTCTTCACTACTGAATATCATGGGTCCGCATTTTTTTTCTTTTGAAAAACTTTTAATCTATTCATCTTCAATCATGGTGGTACAACGATCACCAAAAATAATAAAAATGACATCCAGATCCATAGACCACCTAGCGACAACTACAAGCACTGAAGCGAGCCGAAGGCATGCAGCCGTCATCACCTCTCCCTCGTTGGAGCCGGGAAAAACTTGTTGTAGTAGATAGTCGGAAAGTCGTCGTGCTAAGGCTGCCTAGGACCAATGCACTAGAATAGCAACCGCCATCGATGAAGAGTAGCGCAGTTCGAGAGGATCTAACTTGAAAACGCACGAATATAGACGAACAACGACCAGATCCGACCAAATCCACCGAAGACAGATCTGCCAGACACACACATCACCACTAAGCAGGACCTTCCAAAAATCGATCGGAAAATCGCCTCTCCCCTTCCATCTCGGCCAAATCTTTTTCTTTCCAATCCCAAATCTTTCCCAGTCTTAACCTCTTCCTATCCGATCCCACTCCCAGTATGCCTCCTGACCGATCCTTTCCCCTTTCTGCCTCTCGCTATATATACATGTACGATCCAAAGGCAACGGCGGCGTGATCGCCGCCTAATTAGCGTGGACGGGAGGAGACGAGGAGAGACACGGCAACGACCCCAGCGACTAGCTAGCGTGGAGAATTATCAAGACAGGTAAGTGCATGCATGCCCCTAATCATCTTTAATCGATCTTCTCTTGGTACGTTACTTCTGTACGTAGTCAAGTCGACCCCTGAACTCGTTGTGTGAGGTTAATGTTAGCTAGGATTCACCGAGTTTCCTTCCATGTATAACTCAGGGCATCTCCTAAATAAGTTATAATCCCTTTCACCCGTATGTACATACATTCATCTCTGTGAAGTATGAAGAGTGTTTTAAATAGCGGGTTTTGTCAAATAGGGGTGGTCCTTCAAATCAGCTATAGCTAGGTTGTAGCCAACTATTAACGGACTATATTTAACATGAGTACCATTTAGCGGCACGATGCTCAAAACACTATAGCGAGGTTATATATAGCCGATTATTTAAAACTACTAGTAAGTGTGCACGTGCAACGCACGTCTTGACTAATTTAAATGATAACAATCAGACAAATTTATAAACTATATATTGGATGTTGTACAGTATTGCCATAACTTCAAATATTGTGTGAACTAAAACTGATTTTCATCTATTGTTTAGATCATATAGTATTTGTATAAACTCCACTGATCACATAACTTCAAATATTGTGTGAACTAAAACTGATTTTCATCCATTGTTTAGATCATATAGTATTTGTATAAACTCCACTGATCACATAAAAAGTAATAAGTATGCTCATTTCATAATGCAATGCAACTTGTGTTAAGGACAAACCGGAAAACCTTGCTCATATAAAGATAATCCAGAAAACTTGTTGAACAGTCACAAAATCAAGAGAATGAATGAACGAACAGGTCCTCTAATTTAGGCTCCAGGCAATGTGGAGGTAGCTTCGGTAATACTTGTTCGGCTTCAGTTGCGCCCAACTCTTCTTGTTTGTCCTCTTAACTGGCTACAAAGTGTAGTTAACCACATCAGATGCCTGTATGACACTATCTCGTCATCTGCACCATCAGCACGACGCCCAACCGCACCAACTTTACGCTCTCCATCATTTCGTCACCGGCAAGAACCCGTACCCTGTTGTACCCTGTCCAACCATGCCACGTACCGCCCTTGGCATGCAGAGCCACATCATAGTGGGACGTGCACAATACTGATTCAGGCGTGACCGTACAGGCGAGCACAGTGCCAACGCTACAGTTATGGGCATTTTACAACTGGAATATACATCTAACAATATGTAAATTACCAAAGAATGATAGTCAAAGTACCAGATCAGAAATGTAATTGTCGAAGTCCAGTGATACCGATCACTTTATGACAGATATAGGGGTGTTCAGTCCACCTTGAGGAAAAATGATTAAATAAAAAATAAAGTATAAGCGTTCACAATGGTACATTCTTCCTAGAGTGAGGCATATTGTGCCACTAAAATATTGATGTTAAGAAGGCAGTTAAAATTATTCTCTGAGCGAATGTAATTTTGCATATTCCTTCTAAATAGTACATTAAGGCAATGTTATTGTGGAGGCCAAGGCAGAGTACATCTATTAACAGTGCACAGGTGAAGGCAGAGTATGACAAATTAGAATTTAAATGCATGTCATAGAATCTTCCTTTTCAAAAATACCCATCTATACTTTTTAGTGTGTTGATTTTTCCATCAAATAATTTGAAATTTCCCACATTATTCAAGGTCATAGAACTGGATTGTTTTATATCTCTCATAAACATACTACTTTAATTTAAAGAAGCAACTATTGTAGACCTATATGATTAACTTTAAGGAGGTATCAAAAAAATTACACACCAACAAACATGACTTACGGGTTCAGGTGTCACCCAAATAAAACTATTAGCAATTAGGGTATTCCAGTTCGGAAGAGCAGAACAAATAAGTAAATTGGCTGCGATATGATAGTCAGTGTCCTTACTCAGTTTCCATTCAAAGTTGTGCACCATTCAATGAATGCCGCTCTCTTTAAGCAGCAAAAAATATGATGACATTCTGCTAAAAGAGTGCATGGAAAGCAAGAGCAAGATAGCCCTATATGATATATATGAATTTAAGAGCATAAAAGGGAAAGGTCAATTCTAGCGATCAATTATACATAACATAACTATTATCACATTTGAGTACCCAAAGTTGCAAACTATCCCTCGAGATGTTGGACTCTCATCCAAGAGGGATAACCTTTACAGTTTAAGATCATGGTGATAGATTTCCTGCATTTCCAGCATCAGTTCATGGGCAATTGTTTTCTGCATTGGTTTCCTTCGACAATTTTCAAAAGAAAAGCATACCAAGAATGGCAGTAGAAAACCTTCAAAAGTTGTTGCTGAAAGAAGTATCTGTTTGTTGAAAAGAAAAGGCATAAAAAGTTAAATGATTACATCATGCGAGAATAAATAAATAGAAGCACCTCCGATTAAATTTATTTTAAACATAAGTATTGTATATCAGCCACACAGGCTGCAAAGTAATTCTCAACATTCAATTCAACTGGAATCACCAAGTAATAAACATATCATAAAAATAAACTTTCAGCTGGTCAATCTGTATTAAGTCTAATGTATGTCTCGCAGGAAAATAACTGAAATACTGTGCTTGCAGTTATACTACTGTGTGAATTGTCCTAAAGTAACAAAGGGCTATGTGCTAACAGAAGGTTCAGCTAATTAGTTCAGAGAAAGCATGCACTTGCAGATATACCACAGTGTGAATTGCCCTAATGTAACATTGGGCTATGTGCTGACAGATGGTTTACCTACAAGGTTCAGAGAAAGCATTGGGTTTGCAGGTATGCTACTGCGAATTCTCGTAAAGTAACATACAACTGACTGAAAAAACTCAGTCGTGAAGACTGCAGAAGGAAGCTATTCCATCATAAACAATGTCGGCATTCCGAAAGAAAAACAATCATAAACAATGTCAGATTACATTGGAGACCTAAACAATCTCCAAAGCAGTGTGAACCAAATTATAATTAAATTGTAATGATGTATAAAATGGAAAAATACAGAAATTTATTACATCACTAATAACATCAAAAGAGAGGTATTTGAACCGGCAATGACCTCGAATATAAATTTGGAAGTCGTACATGTTACAAAATTTTACTTTGTTACATCTACTTATTTTTATCTGATTCCTTTTATTGTAAGGTAACAATGCTGCAATTTTAGCATGTACATGTGTAGGGGCAGTTAGTGGCAAGGTTAAAAACCAATATACCGCAGCTTCAACATATTGATGTGAACTATATGTTCAGGAATTAGAACACATGCCATGTTCTCTAACAATTTATGCCTTTAAATCATTTAGTTAAGCAACCACCATCCCAATTGTTATGCATTGAAAAATCTGATGCATAATGCTTATCATTATGAAACATTACCGGTACAAGATGTAACTCATGCAGAAATCAAGGTTATCCCTCGCCATGCTGTAAGCTCAGTCTGAAGTTTACATCGGTGCAGGTCGGCCTTATCCACCGTAACAGCTCTCACGGAAAAACATAGTAGAGAAATAAATGCAAGTTTAGAGATCTATCAGTAGCACACACACGAAAGAGATCATATTAACCTTTATGACTTGATTGCACTATGTACTGACTTGTTGGATGCTTGGTTCGTTGCTTTATAATATAAAGCGGGGGGAAACCCTTTTTCTCAAGAGATCATATTAACAACTTCATTCACACCTTATCGGCAATTCCCTAGGTTGACTTATCAAAACAAATTCAACAACAAACTGCTGAAAGATCCAACCTTTGATGTAATCCATCTTCTAGTTATTCTAGAGAGTCGGATGAACACCGTGAGCCACAGAAACATAGTGATGACCCATCCACCTCTTCTCCAGCCTTCGTGGCCGCCGCAACCACAAGTCAGATACGCCTCCCTTAGCGCTCCTATTTGCGGCAATGCATGCTCAAGTTTGGAGAAGCACAAGAATTTGAATCAGAAATTGATAGAATTTCCTCACTATAGAGCGCTAAGAAACCATTAAAAATCCTATGAATCTGATTCCTACAAATCAATCGACCCGGAGAGCTCATGTATTGCACAGTGAACCGTTGGACTCCTCCAGATTCAAGCAGGAGCAGGAGCAGGAGTGGGATATAGCTGGTGCATCTGCGCAAACGCTTGAAGAATCGTGTGTTTCGTCCTAGGAGGAGTTGCTCCAAACTACTACATTGGAAAGGGAGGTCATGACTCATGACACCGTTGAAGCCCCACCACCATCAGTGTGTCACCCTGAAACCATTTGGTTTGTGCGACCCTATGACTTGGGCATTGCGTTTTACATCAGGATGGATCGCGAGGGGTCTTTCCATACATATATCCTCATGTGGGTGGGCTGTTTCAGAGCCTCCAGGAAACTCACAATGCTATTCATCGCTATCTTTATGACCGCGAACACCCAACCATGTAAGGCTCTCAACTTAACCTCTAGATTGCCCACCAGTCCGTTTCTGAGAAATTAAATGTCTACTAATCATATAAAATGCTCCTTTTCTAAACTAGGTTTAAGCCTGGGCCTTCTCTTGTGGAGATGGGTGTACAACTTTGTCTTTACTGGCCCGACGGCAGTAGGAAGGTGGCTTCTAAATCCCATCCAATGGATATAATCCATAATTGGACACACAAGTTGGCTCAAGCTCTGGTAGACAAGTATAATGATGATCACAATCTTGTGGGGGTTAGCTCTCTATCCCTCCCTTCAAACACTGTCTTATCTAATCATTACTTCTGACCGGGTTTATGCTTTTCACTTTAGGATTTTGCATATCAACTCAAAGAAGTCATGCGCTGCCAAGCAATTTGCGAGGGTGACCTCCTTAGTTTGTACTATCACATCAATTTCACTGCAATGGCACGAGGAGTTGACCATGGCCTGGCCAAGCTCTTTTTTGCTGAACTCACATCTATTAAGGGAGAGCATGAGAAGTTGGTGCCCCACTGTTTACTCATGCTTCAACCTACTGATAATGGTAAATAAAATATACTCTTACCTTGAATGAAGTTCTTAATATCTCAAACTCAAACTGGTTCATGAACACATGTTTTATTACCTCTTAAATGCCTTTTCGTTTTTCATTGAAAGGTACCTGCCATGGTTGTCAAAATAATGGAAGTGGCGAGTATATGAAGCACCCGAACCAAGTTTTTCTATTTGCTTATGGCCACGTGAAGGACGCATTTTTGCCATTTGGGACACCTGAATTTCCTCTTGGGACACGATTTTGGGGTGCCTAGCTTGCCTCCCATGGCATACCCTGGAGGCGATGATTATGACGTACGAATGATTGACTTATTATTCCTTGTTATACTAGTGTTTTAATGTTTCTGTCCCTCATTGGTCCATTGCTAATTAACTGTGTGTTGTGTACAGTTGGAAGCAGCTGCAGCTGAGGAGGTTAGGTTAAGACTCATGTTGAGGGTAAGGGAATATATATACCTGTGCTGCACGGTATTTGCAATCCCCAGATGTTTATTGATTGCTTCCTTGCTTGATGTCTAGGGCTTTGACGAAGAAGGCGCATTTGACAAGTACAAGATTCCCCCAGCGGGCACAATATGTGCTACCGAAGAAATGCGGCGAGCGTGGGTGGCGATGGGAGATCCCTGAAGCTAAGAATGACACACTGCACTTATAATATTACGGGATATATAGTTCGCCATCAGCAGAAGTGCAGACTTTATTAATCTTTTGGTGTCTGTGGACCCATGTAAATTGTTATTTCCTCTTTGTAGCATGTTGGCTTGAGATTGTGAGTTATGTATACCACTTAATATCTAGTGAGATGCTATGTTTGATGACTGGACTTGATATGTTTGGTTGTGCATAGCTTGTGTTGCAACATAAATTTAGTTGTGCATGAAGTGGTTGTCGCTGGTTCACTTATGCCATGGTACAAAGATTGCTGAAGTGTAATTTGAACTGGTTCGCCCGTTGGCCTGAATTTTGGGTTGGTCAAATGATGGTTTCATTGAGCTCTGGTTTCGTGATTTCCCGCTTTTTGGTCTTGAAATGATATCGTGAAGTGTCTGATGACATGCTAATTAATTCTTCGGAGTTCACACTTCCAAAAGTGCCTATCGACAGCTCTGCAACAAGGAGCTGCTTATGATCTAGCGCTCGTTTAGTCGATGTGCAAATTTTCTGCCACCGGCGAGGATGTAACCTCCTTCACCACCGGCGATAGATATCTGCGATCTAACTGAGTGTAGTGAACATGAAAACTTAATCTTCGGATAACCAACCAAGCTGAATGTAGTAGTGAACATGAAGACCTCTTGGGATATGTTAGGAAGGAGATTGCATGGCCGACTTGATGCAATGTGCAAACCTTTCGGTTAGTGTGATTTGCATGGCACCCTCCGCGTCGTTCTTGTGAATCAAACTTTCTACCCTTGGCTCCCTCAAAAGAAAAAACTTTCTACCCTTGCCCACGTAACATTGCAATCTACTTTTTTTTTTGAGCGATTAAACCAAGCTTTATTCAGAAAATTCCACATGGTGTGGGATACAACGCTGATCATGAAAAATTATGTGCCTCTACATTGACGGCACGAGATTCAAAAGTAAATGTAAAGCTAAGTAAAAAAGATAAACTGTTTATCTCTGCTACAATTGCTCCATTCGAACCCTGGCCCGAATTATTGATAGCATTCACAACATCCTTGGCATCCGAGGCCACTAGCACCTCCCGGAGGTTTAGGTCTTGGGCTAGAGCTAGTGCTTCCCTACATGCTATCGTCTCCAGGATTGTCGGATCATCGACACCAGCTATTCCAAGGGCTGAGCTCCCCAAGAATACTCCATTAGCATCTCTGCAGACTGCCGCTACAACACCACCTGTGCCCCTGCGACATGCGGCGTCAACATGTACCTTGGCTACACCCGGTGGAGGAGCTTTTGGTCGTTGGTTTTGTTGGACTGCATCCGCTCCTCGTCTTGAGGTGCTCTGCCCTGGTTCTCGAACCAGATCAAGCTCTTGTATAAACCTACCAATGAATACATGTGTGCTTTGTGGGCTCTGAGATATTCCTTCATGAATGGCTTTGCGCCGCGATGATCAAATAGCCCACAGCGTAACAGTGAGTTTAACGAATTGATCATGTGTTAACAGCTCCATGAGAGTGAACAACCACTGCTTCGCGCTTGGTTCCGTTACACCTGCTAGCTGCTGAGAGAGATCCTCATCTACTAGAGCTCATATGCACCGTGACGTAGTGCACTGCGGCAACGAATGCCTCCACGTGTCCCGCTGGCCACACATAATTGCAATCTGCTGGATCAACTGATCAAGGACTAGACGTCAAACCACGTGTGTGTGGACCCACGCTTGGGCTTTTTGGGCCGCCAGAGCCCAATAGTCATTGCCCTTTCTGCCATCCACTACCTTCGCTCCTCAACTCTCAATCCTGTGCGCCATGGCGTCGCCGCCGCCGCCGCCGGCGAAGAAACCCTCGCAACTCCACCCAACCACCATGACCGACCTCGACGACGACACCCTGCGCGAGATCTTCCTCCGCCTCCCCTCCCTCCCGAGCCTCGTCCGCGCCGCCCTCAGCTGCCAGGCCTTCCTCGACGCCGTCCGTTCGTCCCCCGCTTTCCGCCGCCAGTTCCGCGCGCTCCACCCGCCCCCGCTCCTGGGCCTCTTCCTCGGCATCCAAGACACCGTAACTCCTACCTTCGTGCCTCTCCTCCGCCGCTCCGACCCGGACACCGCGGCCGCCGTCCGCGGCGCCGATTTCTTCCTCACCCGCCTCCCCGTCTCCGAGGACGACAAGGAGGTTGCCGGCCCCATCCCCGTCCCCAAAGACGGCGGCAGGGATGTCGTCTCCGTCCCCGTCCCCAACCCCGAAGACGACGGTGTCTCTGTTCCCGTCCCTGTCCCCGAAGACGAGGATGCCGACTCCATCCCTGTCCCCGTCTCTGAAGACGACGACGACGACGAGGATGCTGTCTCTGTCTCCGAAGACGACGACGACGACGAGGAAGCCGTCTTCGAGTGGTCAATCGGCGCCTGCCGCGACGGGTTCGTTGTTCTCGACAACTGGAGCACCCGGCAGGTGGCCGTCTACAACCCGCTCAGGCGGACCATGGACCTCTTTCCGCTGCCGCCGCACGGGGACGACTGCGAGGGCTTGCATTTTGATTACCACATTCTCGCCGAAGAAGAAGACTGCCGGCCGTCGTACCGCGTCATGTGTGTATGGCATGGTGAACGCGGGGCGCGTGCTGACGTCTTATCATCGGACACCAAGAAGTGGCAAGTCTTGCCATGGACAAAAATAGATGGGTTCTGGCCTCAGCATGGCAAGCTGGTGAATGGTCGCATTTACTGGACCGTTGGTAGGCCATCGGACGCCCGTGTGCTTAACACGGCCACGATGCAATTCTGTCGGATGGACATGCCGCCGAGCAGCAGAGTTAATGAAATGTTGACGGCCGGCGAGACCAAGGATGGAAGGCTTTGTGTGGTCTTCGCACCTAATGTAGAACTGAATTCCAAATCCGCGCTCGTTGTTTGGACATGGAGAGCCGATGATGACAATGGTGTCGAGAGATGGATGCAGGACAAGTCGCTTCCGTTGCAGGAGATCCTTGGGATTGTTCGGTGTGATTTCAGAGATGATGTTAAGAGAATTGAAGTGAGTGTCAAGGCGATCATCGACGGCTTTGTGTACTTGTCTGCCTATTGTGGGAGGTGGCAGCATCATCATTCAACTTGCTGGCTACTATCCTTCTGCATGGAAACAGCGGTGCTGAACAACCTTGGTCGTATCCTCCATGGGTCTTCCTATCCCTACATCATGCCATGGCCTCGTTCTCTGGTACACAGCAAGGTGAGCCCTTGACTCAAGGTTCCTTGGCTAGGAGGGTGAGATTTAATTACTAATTTACCATTAAGTTATGAACTTTTTGTTGTCTTGCTATAGTAATTCAATTTACTCATCTAAAGAATAAGGCAACATGGTGAGGTGCTGTTGAGAATTGCCAATCATTTCCAAACCTTTGAGCATACTAAGTTACTAACAACCATACTTCTGCTCTCTCCATATTGGAAATGCATATAATTAAGATGCTTCCGAAGTCTCTACAAGAACAAAAGAAGTAATTTACCAAAGATTCCCCCTCAAAGAATAGCTAGAAATATCTTATTATAATATAACAATGTTAGTATATCCAAATAAGTAAAATAACTTCATCCCTCCTTTTTTCCCCTGATCATTATAGTCTTATTTCAGAACTTCAAGAAAACAGACTATTTTTAATGTTGGGCCAACCATTCTGTAACAGTTATTATAAATTGACCATGGTGTAGTTGGAAAGCTAAATACGATGTTCTTTATATATTTTTATTTTCTTGGTTGCATCGTTTCGTAAACAGATATGGGAATCTTCAGCGCCTTAGAAATTCTAATGTCGTCTCCTGCCACTTCTTCTTTCTAGATAAAGACTTTCACATACATTCAATTTGGTGAGGCTGAGAACAGATCTTAAATAGATTTTGAGCTATATCTCCTATATTTGTGTTTGCTGTATCTGATACTACTATCTTTGTCATCTCTGTGAGTAAAATCACTACTCTGCCACTCATACCAAGCTTCAAAGAATTACCGTGTTCAGTGTTTTGCAAATCAAGATGAAGCTTCCCTCCTGCAGAAGTATTTTTAGAAGAATTTATCTTTTATGCCCTAGCCATATATCTTGACATCATGGTGCATTCATGAACCAGAGCATAGGCTTAATGGTTTGTGGCATTTAGGGGCTGTTTGGATTGATGCACTCATACGCCAGACCAAAAAGTTGGCGTTGACCCGGCCCTTTTGTACTCATTTGGATGGATACCAATATTTTGCTGCGCCCAAGCCCTCCACAGCATGCTAGTTCAATCCTCTGCCAACTTTTTGGCGATCCGTGGGTGGTGAAAACGTTCGCCAATTATTTGTCTAGCCCACGGTTGGCAGGGGCGGTGTTGTTTTGAACCAAATAACCCCTTATTATCTCTAAGTAGTGGCAAGCAGTAAGATTTCTACTCCCTTCGTCCCATAATGTAGGACGTTTTTTGACACTGCGTTAGTGTCGAAAAACGTCTTACATTATGAGACGGAAGGAGCACATTGTAAAAGGGGAACAAGCTTATTTCATGGAGTTTATTATCTTCAAATGAGTATTTTGTGGCGATCATAAGTTCTCTTGTTCATTTTGTGGCGGTCAGTAGTGTAATTATTTATTTTCCTCAGGTGCATGCCATTTGAATTACTAGAAAGGTTTGTAGTGTAATTAGAAAGGTTCGTAGTGTAATTGTTAAGAGGCATATTGGTCCCAGCAATATATCACTAACGCCCTCTGTACTAGTATACAACTGAGCTAGATGAAATTAGCAATATATTCGACTCAAGTGTGCGTGATTAGGAATCCATCTTTGTGATGCAACCTGGAGCAGTTCAAGATTGAACAGGCAGGGTGAGATTCTCTGATATGCTCATATGCATGCCAGAAGTCAGTAAAAGTCCATGTTTTTCTGGTTTTGCAAAACCATCTTATCCTGCATGGCTGATTGTGTTGGTATCTCTTTTACAGCCAACCAGCTTATCCAGTTAAAGGCTATGTGAGCTACGTTCAAATATCATGGAAGTGATATATATTAAGCCGAATCATTGGATTCCTCGAGGCAAGGATGCAGAGAAGAACATTTGTGCCCTTTGTACTGGAACACAGGTCGTTCAAACCAAACTACAGATCTTGACTGGGGAATACCAAAGGAGCGGGCGGCAAGTTAGCAAGCTGAGCTTAATAGATTTTGAACTATCCAGGGAATGAAACACCAAACAATCACTGTGTTTATGTATTCAAATAGTTGTTGCAGAATGGAGATGTCATGCAGCAGTGCAGCATGCATGCACAAGATTTTGCTTTTCTGGAAACATCATAAGCAGGGCACTCCTACCCTTTGTAAAATGTTGCGCAAACCATTTGCATTTTAAGTATGGATTAGTTGAAGTACATTTCTCTGAAATGCATTTGAGTGTCGTGCTTTGAAATTCAGCTTCCATGCAATGCGGCCTTAGAGTGTCGTGCTTTGATGAAAGATTTTGCTGGGCTTTCCATCCCAACGCACGACATCTTCTTAGAATAATCCCAGCAAAAATCGTACCAGTAGTTCAAACACTTCAGAATTACAAAGTTTCAAGACAGCAAGCACATGTTGGAGAGCCATTTTGTGGCTAGTAGTGGCCTAACGGGATGCTTAAATGCAGGCACCATTCATGTCAATATTACTGTAATAGTTTTGTCTACACTTTTATGCATGTCAGTTATGTTGTCTACTGTAACTTACTTTGTACTGCTAATTGTTACAAGCGTAATAAACAATTAAATGCCAAAATAATGGTAATTGTATCATCACCTTCGCAACGAGTGAATTGCTGGAAACCGCCACTTTGAAAGCTATGTTTGCAGAAAACATTATGTTACATCTTTTCGACAAAAAACACCATGTCCTGTGTAATCCTTTTGCAAATAACACTAATCGGCGGATCTGGCTCTATTAAGTGAGGTTATGACAGAGGGGCCCGTCAGTCAGGCTGACGTGGCACAAATTTTTCACACCGTTACATTGAACTGTTTTGCTGCACATGGCCCCATTTGTCAGTATAACACTCCTCTCTTTAGCATTTTATCGAGCAGCTGGCGTGCAACACACAGGCCGGCGGAAGAAATGCATGGCGGCCACCGTCGCGCGCCTCAGCCTAGCACCGGAGGTGGAGGATGATGCCGTGGCGAAGGGTCCGGTAAGGCAATGATGCCGTGGCTGTTCCAGTTTGGAGTCGAGACCGAACGCAGCTAGGGTACGTCGGGCGTCGAGGCCATACCGACTCGAGCAGCAGCAAAGGCAGGTGCGGCAAGCAGCAGCAGGCGCAGTGAGCGCGGGAGCGGCGAGCATGGGCGCGGCGAGCGCGGACGCGGCAATAGCAGGCGCAGCGAGCTGGGGCGCGGCGAGCATGGGCACATTTCCTTGTTGTGTTGCTAGTAGTGGGCTAGTGTGATGTTTGCATGTGGACACCATTCAGATATCATTTTATCAGGGCTGTCAGAACACCCTTCGTGAAAAAACAAAGGGGATCAGAAGTGGTTAAAGTTAAACACATGCACCCGAACAGTGATGTGCAAGGTGAAGCAGCAACGACAACAAGGAAATGTCCACAATGTAGTTCGTGTGTCCCAAACGTATGCTTCCTGGTGCCATCCATTCATAATCTACCATCCTCTACTCTCTCTCGAAAAAAAAAAAAAAACATGTTTCTTCTACTCCGATCAGCATCAAAGCTAAATCCCCGTCTTTCTTCACTATGGGTATGCAAGAGAGTCGAGAGAGTCCAGGGCTAAGCAATATGGTGTGAGCAATGACATGGACAAAGTATATGGGGTAGTAACCTGTGGGAACTCTACTTTGCTCACTAGTATATGTAGCACTAGTAACCTTTGTGTGGAGTAGTACACACTACGTGGCTCCCACTACACATTGATGAGAGTAGTAGATGTTGTACTTATTTCATTCAAGTTAGTGTATTACTAAATACTCCCTCTACTTCTAAATATAAGTCTTTTTAAAGATCTCACCAACTATAGACTACATACCGAGCAAAATGAGTGAACCAATACTCAAAGGCAACTATTTACATCCGAATGTAGTCCCTATAGTGGAATCCCTCAAAAGACTTATATTTACGAACAGAGGCACTAGTATATATACTACCTAATGATAATCGTAGGTGTGGTGTTGATGAGAGTAAGTATGCAATGCAACGAGAAAATAAAAGGATGTGTGCATGCATTCCTTCGGTGATGGTGCAGACTCTTCAAAGGAGTATTTCTGAGTTCTGACCACATGTACATGTTCGTCTTCTTTTTTACTCCGGGGTTACTCCCCAGCCTCTGCATCTGAGAGATGTATGCGGCTATTTGGCCACATACCCAGACCTCTCACCTAAGCCTAACATCTTCCACTGGTCCATCTTCGGAGCAGATTGAGGTGTCAACCTTGGCAGGTCCTCCGCCATCGACGCCACCACGACGCCAAACGACGACCTCCACCTACGCGGTGGACGCCACCACGACGCTAAACGACGACCTCCACCTACGCGAGTCCATCTCCAAGCAACACAAGTAGATCCATGCTAGGATAGGTCCGCACCACCTCCATCGCCCACCACCCACAAGCGCCACCCAACCCCAAGGTTTCCAAAGCGGCGCCTTCAAGAAGGAAACGACGCCGTGAGCGCCGCCGCCGCCCAACAAAGTTAGGGCTTTCGCCCGGGATACCTAGGGGAAGGGGAAGTGAGGAGATCAGTCCATACTGACGCCTCCAAGGAGGGGAACGGCGCCCTAGGCGTCACTGTCGGCGCGGCCGGCCAGGGATTTCGCCCAAACTAGATCCCCGCCACCACCAGCGCCTCCTGTACAGAAACGGCGACCAAGGGAAGCACGACCCGACCAGACTGGCCCGCACGCCGAAATGGGGAGGAAGGAAGGCGCCAGATCGCGCGCACCGACCGCCGCAGAAGCCGCTGCCAACCGCCAACGACCACCGGGATCCCGCCGCCGCCCAACAAAGTTAGGGCTTTCGCCCGGGATACCTAGGGGAAGGGGAAGTGAGGATATCAATCCATACTGACGCCTCCAAGGAGGGGAACGGCGCCCTAGGCGTCACCGTCGGCGCGGCCGGCCAGGGATATCGCCCAAACTAGATCCCCGCCACCAGCAGCGCCTCCTGTACAGAACCGGCGACCAAGGGAAGTGCGGCCCGACCAGACTGGCCCGTACGCCGAACAGGGGAGGAGGGGAGGTGCCAGATCGCACGCACCGACCGTCGCAAAAGCCGTTGCCAACCGCCAACGACCACCGGGATCCCGCCGCCGCCCAACAAATTTAGGGCTTTCGCCCGGGATACCTAGGGGAAGGGGAAGTGAGGAGATAGTCCATACTGACGCCTCCAAGGAGGGGAACGGCGCCCTAGGCGTCGCCGTCGGCGTGGTCGGCCATGGCCGACCAGGGATTTCGCCCGAACTAGATCCCCGCCACCAGCAGCGCCTCCTGTACAGAATCGGCGACCAAGGGAAGCGCGCCCCGACCAGACTGGCCCGCACGCCAAACAGGGGAGGAGGGGAGGCGCCAGATTGCGTGCACCGACCGCCGCAGAAGCCGCTGCCAACCGCCAACGACCACCGGGATCCCGCCGCCGCCCAACAAAGTTAGAGCTTTCGCCCGGGATACCTAGGGGAAGTGGAAGTGAGGAGATCAATCCATACTGACGCCTCCAAGGAGGGGAACGGTGCCCTAGGCGTCGCCGTCGGCGCGGTCGGCCATGGTCGGCCAGGGATTTCGCACGAACTAGATCCCCGCCACCAGCAGCGCCCCCTGTACAGAATCGGCGACCAAGGGAAGCGCGGCCCGACCAGACGGTCCCGCATGCCGAACAGGGAGGAGGGGAGGCGCCAGATCGCGCGCACCGACCGCCGCAGAAGCCGCTGCCAACCGCCAACGACCATCGGGTTCCCGCCGCTCGCACGGCCAGGACGCCAGATCCACCGCCCGCACAACTGCTCGCCGGAGCCTGCCGTGCCTCGCCAAAGGAGCCGCCGCTCCAGATTCGAGACTCCCCACGCAGAGGCAGGGCAGCCGAGACCCCGCCGCCACCATCCTTGACGCCCCGGGATTGCCCGGCGAGGAGGTGGGATGAGGTGGGGAGAGGACCGTGGCGGCGCGGCTAGGGTTGCCCCGCCGCCGCCGGGGGAGGCGACGCGGGGTTCGCGAGAGGAGGAAGGAAGACTCCGGTCTATCTAAAGCAATCCATCATCATAATGCATGTTTTGAAGGTGAAAAAAATACAAATTATTTTCATTTGATCGCAAATGGCATGGTATATATATAAAGGAAAATTTTCTACTTGAGCAGGATGAGGGGACCATTGTTGGACAGGATTTATTTTAACAGCGTGGCATTTTTTATTTCCATGTAACTAGTTTTGTGATAATAGATGCTACTAGGCCGATGAACATACAATTGGATGCAAAATTCTAGAATTCAGTTAGAGAGAAAGATAAGATGAAATTGGCTTCCACTAACAATTGATGTCGAAATAGCTTTTGCTTTGCTTTATATTAACTAGCAAAAGAGCCCGTGCGTTGCAACGGAGCAACAAAATTATGTTTTTTCACTTATCACAATTGCTCCGCCTCGTCATTGGCATCAACCTATTCATCCTTCCGCCTTTTTGCAAGTTTTATTATGTACACGGCCTTGTGGTTTCCATCGTCATACTGAGCAAATGCCAGTTAGAAAGGAGAGGTGGAGGTCAAGGCCTACTTTGAGTGCCATCTTAATAACTGGAGCATCGATCTGTTTTACTTTCCTTGTCAGCACAGTTAATGATTTTGATTTGCTTGTATCTGGGTTATATAACCAAATGCTCCTCGTGGAGCTAGTGTCCACATCCCTTGATGGTAATAATTATAGCCGCAATAGAAGGTTGTGATGTTGCATCGAATATATTTGGGTGGGATGATGCACATGAAAATATTTGGTACCATCGGCGATGTAGGGTAAGAAAGATGTAGGTTACCTACAAATATATTCAACATGAAAAATAGTGCTTCCTCTATAAAGAATTATAAGAGCATTTAATTTTTACAGAGGGAGTACGTGTCAAATACTGTATGGTCTCGTAGAAAGCATCTACCTAGCTTTTGCGACATCCATTACTGCAGGTGTTGCTGCAGTTGATGGATAGTTGGTCGGCAGGCAAAGACATGTACATCAACTTGAGCTCTGAGTCAATGAAGATATGTGAGTGACTGATTCAACGTTGATGGCCGTGTCGGCCTCCCAGTCAGAGAGTTGCTTCTCCTGTGAGCTCCCACTCGAGGTATGTATTTTGAGTTAGTGTTTGAAATATAAATATTTTGAAGACCATTTTAATCTGTAGATGTAAAAAAATCGGCTAGCGAAAGGATTTTTCAGGTATGTATTCATGTATGTATATTTAAAATTTGTACACCTTTCTCACTTTTTTTCATATATAACATGTTATATTTTGAGCTGGTGTTTTTTCTCAGTCTTTTTTTTTCATATATAGCATGTTATATTTTGAGTTAGTGTTTGAAAGATAAATATTTCGAAAATCCTAGACGCACGGATAGTTACGGGCGTTTCACGGGGTCAACAACGCTAATTAATCTCTCCCCGACTCCCCTCCCCCTGATTTTTAGTGGGATGGGGCGCTAATTAATCTCTCCCTGACTCCCCTCCCTCTGATTTTTGGATCTGCGCCCTCCTCGTGCTCCTACTTCATCCTACGGTTGTCTTTTTTCTTTTTTTCTTTCTAATCTAATCACCTCCCCTCCTGATTTTAAGGGGGTGGGGCCGGGCCTTATTTTGTTCCAATCAAATCATGCCACGTATGCGGGTGCACGGATAGGCACACACGCGGGGAGCAGACAAGTCTCGCCCCTGACTTTTAGTGGGATGGGGCCGCTTCTCTCCTACTCTCCAATCAAAAAGCTCCACGTAATCATAGTCCATTGAGTCTGTAAAAACTATCCCGTGTGTGTAGCATTGCTCTAATTTTTTTGAAGATCATTTTAATCTGTCAGGGAAAAAGAAGAAAAATGTGAGAGAGCCGGGGCTCCAAACCCGCGTCTCACGGATACAAGACCAACACTCCAGCCAATGCACTACTTGAGTCATCCTACTATACTTGAGACAACGCATATAGATAAACCAGGGACCACCGCCGCGAAAAAAAACTGAAATGTTTTCCCTCACTTAGAGGTGGCATTAGCGGGTAATATTTAGCAACTTTGAGGGCAAATTAGGTGGCGTACCACCTGATGCTTTATTACTAGGGGAGATAAAGCCACACGACCAACTGATACAAGTTATTGAGAAATCCTCGAGAGCTGACAAAGGAAAATAGAAGACAAAGCAAGCCGAGAACTGTAAAACAATGCACAAACATGAAATGCCTGTAGTGCGCTAGCAAGGAAAAACTCATAAGACATGTCGTCCCACCCGAGGGATCACTGCATTCATCAACGACGCCCCATGAGGGACACGACATGAAGCATCGCCACTGCCGTGCCAACGATAGCGGACAATAGGTTCTCACCCTCAGTGTCAAAGGGTAAGGAGAGGGTCAAGGCAGTGCCCCAATAGAATAACGACCCTACAGGTATCGTCGCCACCGACGCCGAGGTGTAGAGCATTCGCTCGACCTCCCCTACCAGCCACGTTGAAGGGACAGATCGTAGAACCTCTCCGACGGGGTGCACTGGGGACTCAAGATCCGGATCTAGGCTTGGCTGCCACCGCCGGCGACAGCCTCACTAGGATCACCCTCTACAACGCGCCTTGCCACCCACATGACTGAAGCAAACCACCAACACCCGATGCCTTGTCGCTCGCTTGGGTGCAAACCTGAACGCTCGTTGTTGTTCCGCCGAGCACCATGCGAGCTCAACGCCTCTGCCTAGCCAGGCTGCCCCTGTCAACCACCCGCGAATAGAGGGAATAGGGCCCCGCCGCCAACCACCATGAGTGCCTTTGCCCAGGTGGCTCCAGCCGGCGGCGATGACGAAGAGAGGGAGCAAAGGTGAGGGAGGAAGGAGTCGGCGCCGCCGCCCGAGTCACCGCGGGGAAGAAGCATGGTTTAGGGTTGGTTTTTTACTGTAGACTCTGCTTTTGTTCCCGACAGTTGATCCAGTAGTGAAGGAATGAAAAAGGGCAGTTAATAATCATGAAAGTGTTCTAATGAACCTCATGACGGTCGATGGTTTTATTGGTTTATCTAGCTTATTATGTAGGCTCGTTGTAAGATGTAGAAGGTAAGCATAGTGTTGGATTTCAACACTAGATAATTTGATTTTCTTAATTATGCACTGGTGTGAAGTGTGGTAATGTGAAGCAACTTGACAGCATTCCTTTTTTTTTGGAAAAGAATGCTTGCCCCCGGCCTCTGCATCCGAGAGATGCATGCGGGCATATTATTAAAAAGTTTGAACCAAAGTCGTAGTCTTAAATTCGGTATAGCTCACAAACGGAGCAAAGAGATAAATAAAACTAAATGAAGAAAAAGCAACAACCGGCACGATCATCATAGGAATAGATGACTAGACACCTATCCTAAGATTGAATCGCCATCCACACCGGTTGAAGATACCCCGCGCTACCATCTCCCACCGGTTCCACCCAGTAACCAAATGCTTCCTGGAGTCCGTAGGAGTGAGTAACGACTACGTACGGATCCAGGCCGTAGCTCTGAAGATAACCTGCAAGAAATTTGAAATATTTGTCTGTTGAAGATCATAACATTCCTGCAGTTCCATATAACCCAAAGTAATGCACATATTCCAATACGAATACGTGCCGCAGTGACTAATTCTATTCCAGCTACCCACGTACCAAATAATGAGTCAATGCTAGCCGACAGTGGCGGAGCTTCATGGGGGCCAACCTGAGCGGTGGCCCCCCAGCTCAAAGAAAAAATTGCATATATATCTATGTATTTGATCAATTTTTTCACTAAAAATCAGCATATTGTGATTTCGTTTGCCCCCAGCCAATGGCCCCTCCATGATTTGAGCCCAAGCTCCGCCACTGCTAGCTGAAGGAGTGATGTTAAAGGCTATATGAATAGAACGGCAAAGGAGCTTCGCGAGAGGGCAATCTAAGAACAGGTGTTGTATTCTTTCATCTTGGTTACAAAAACAACAACGTGCACTCCCTACCCATGCTTCCAAAGCAAATTTTTAGCAAATCAAATTAGCTAGGTAACCAGCCGGTCATCTGTTCTTGTATTCTTGCTTCCACACATTCCAAATCCATTCTTGCATCCAAATGGATGAATTTTATACATGTTGTTTACCCTGATGTGGGACAACAAATGAAAAATAGGTAACTACCCATGTTTTCATTAGTTAAGCATTGGAACAATTCAAACGAAGAAAAAATCATCTGTCATGGTCAACAAATTGTTATGGTAAGTTCTGGCCACATCCCAAACACCCAGGCAGCTTTGCTAATATGTATGATACAAACATAACACAAGTGAACAAATGGAGATGCAATAGTAAGTAAACCTGCGGCAAATAAACTAATCAGGACTATAGGATTAACCACAAGATTAGCCAAGCAAGCATTTCTCAACACTTGAAATCTGGAAATGACACATAGTGTTCCCAGTTGTTTCAGAACAACGTGAGATGCTTCAGAATCTGCGTGAGCTGAGCCGAGCCGAGATAGTAACATTATTAAAGACACATCATTGGCACTAGAGTAGTGCTAGGCAACTAGACAACGACGATACACATTCCAGTCACAGTGTCTAGGAGAGTTTCCACGGTGATCAGGATGCTAATCAAGTTCCGGGGCACTAACTTTTGAGCTGCTTACCTACGCCCAGTCCAGCAGAGTTGCTACGGTTGTGCTGTGCAAGGTTAAATAGCAGCGACAACAAGTAAATTTCCACGATGTGTTCGCCATGTTCTAAATGTATGTTTCCCGATGCCATCCATTCATACTCTACCATAGTTTACTCTGATCAGCATTATGGCTAAATCCGCATCTTTCTTCCCTATGGATTTGTAAGAGAGGCTGGTGCTAAGCAATATGGTGTGAGCAATGCGATGGGAAAATTATATGGAGTAAGTAACCTGTGGCGCTCTACTTTTCTCACTAGTATTTGTAGTACTAGTAACCTTCACGCGGGGGTAGTACTCACTGCGCAGCTCCCACTACACATTGATGAGAGTCATGGATGTCGTATTGATTTCATTCAAGTCGAGTTGGTGTATTACTGAATAAGTGGTAATATATACTCCTTGATGACAGTAGTTGGTGTGGTATCATGAGAGTAAGTATGCAATGCAACGAGAAAACAGAATGATGCATGTATCTAAGGATTGATAGATTCATAAAAAGACCCGACCCTATCGTGGTTCGTGCGGGCACATCGATTTCCATCATTCACTATAGATAGATCGAAAAAATACATTTCTTGATGCATCATGTGCAGAGTGCGACCTAGTTACTTGTATAAGGATTAGGAGAAAAAAATGCTAGTGTTCTTAGAGTGTGGTTCTTTGTTTTTTTAATAATATATGTTGCACGGTGCTAGGCAAGTGCAAGATTATCGGATTGCATGTTTTTATTTTTAGATGGGCCACATGTAAATTTACTAAACCGAAGATGCCTAATAAGATTTGTTCGGATTTTCATCGATACCATGTTTCCTTCTCCAGCTCAACGAAGTCACTAATTCTTGACCACCCCATCCCCCCCACCCCTGCCCCCGCGCATGCTCGCATACTTTTGTAGGTGTGTGTATATTTACTGGTGCTTGAGTGGAGTAAACATATTTTCCTTGCCACTCGTTAGAGCCTCTTGGGATTGGCAGAGATTGAGAAATATGATAGGAGTTGACCTATATTCCGTTATTGCAAACATTTCTTGATTCTCCACTTCCAAAAAGTTTCCTTTGTCTCCCTGCAAAAAAAAGTTCCCTTCGTCATCTTAAAACCGTTTTTAGACATGTTTGATTTCTTCTTCTTGCAAATTACATAGATTTGTGGTTTCTTTACAGAGACAAAGTTGAGTAGAGTTAATTATACTTTGGATTTACTTAATTAATTGCCATGATTGACTATTTATGATGGTCACTAAGTCTGTTGTATTTGACATATGACAGTTGTATTTGACATATGGCAGTAAAACTTCAACTTGCACACTAATCACTAACTACTGTAAGATGTGGAAAGATCCTTTTTTCATTGTTGTGATGTAGATATTGACATACTTTGATGGCAATGGGGACATAACAAAGCTATACACTATGAGAGAATCACTTTCATTTCATATAAAGTTGGTCACCAGCAACCACTCTAGAAGCTATTACAGTCCGACCACCAATCATCACCATGCCCCACTCCTTCTCACCTTATTTCTTTTCTTTCTCGAGATATCATTAGTTTTTACACATGGGATTACTCCCGTACGTGTCAATCACAACAGGTGTTTTGTAAAAAAAATGCATCTTGATGTTCCGTGCAATGCACGGGCATATTGCTAGTATTGTAACTACATACTAGAACTAGATTATAAACAGGAGAAGGCGAGCTTCACCACTTCCTCGCCGACCTTTTGCCCTTCTGGTCGCCGGCGCGGCTATAGGAGTCTGTGGCAAGAGGTGGGTCCACATTGGAGCCGTCGGACCCGTCCTCAGAGGAGGAATAAGAGATGATGATGTAGCCTTGCAAGCGCCAGCCGATGTGGTCTAGCTTGCACTTCAGCTTGGCCACCCTCGCCGTCTCTGCCGGAGCTGCTTAGCGTTGATCCTCTGGAGCCGTTGGGCCTTCGTCTCCGCCTCAGTAAGTGATCGACAGTGCACCCACTCGAAGAGACGGTCCTCATCGTCAGACACCGGCATCACGCGGCGACGGCGGGCGCACTGCGCAGCCGCGTCGGACCCGCCCCCATCTTCCTTGCCCTCTGCCTCTCGCGGTGGGGCGGCACGTGCCTCCGACTCCGGAGTCCGCATCCGCGGCGTCGGCGGAGCGGGCACTAGAACCCACCGCTGCCCCCGCGCTGAGCAGCGGCCAGAGGTGGAGGAGGCCGTGGGGCGGGAGGAGCAGATCGGGCAGGCCTCGCAGATCCATGTGCAGGGCGGGAAGGGCCGGTGCTGGGGCGATGGGCGACAGGTGGCATCGCACCAGACCTGGAGCTGCCGCCCGTATCGACCCGTGAGTGCTCGAGCGCGATACGGAGCGCTAGCTGCTCCTCGTCTCCGGAGCTACCGTTGGAGTGGCCCCCGGTGCTGGACATGCTCGCCGACGCTAGGGATTGGACGGATTGTGGAAATGGGAGCGTTGGGGAGCGGAGCGGAGCAGAGTGAGCTAGGGTTTCTTCCGGACGGGAGATTTTGTGCGGTCGGGGTGGGCCATTGGTGGGCCGGGCTGACGTAACGGGGCATGCCGCCTCATATCCGTCAAACATTTGGGACGGATATATATAAGGGGTGCTGATCAATCCGGGCGTTTGAGAGCTCCGGTTGGGTCAATTTTTTGTGACCGGTTAGTGACCGAACGGCCTGCCCGGACGTTTAAGACAGATGTAGGGCACCCGGCTGTAGATGCTCTTAGCCCTTCACGGCTCACCTTCTCTCCTGCATGAGGCATCGTGAGATCAAAGCATATGCCAACCAGCCAGTCGATGCTCCAACGGCCCTTCTTGATCCTGGTGGCTGGTACCCTCACTCTTCTTCCTACTTCTCATCCACAAAGACCAAATTTTAGAAGACCTTATTTTGTGAAAACCGAAAATATTATTAGATCGAAGAATTACACTGATCAGCTCCCCCCTATGTGAATGCCTAGGCCTACATTCTTAACTCGTACACCCTCCGTTTTCATCTACTCTGCACATTTGTTTTTTCTCATGTCAAACTCTGTTAAATTATAACAAAGTTTATGGAGATACCAAATCAACAATTGAATATATCTTCACAACATAACTTTTTTTATTGTAAATGTTCATATTATTTTCTACAGAGTTATTGAAACTTTATAAGATTTAGCTTTTAATATACATAGTAAATAAAAAAAAGATAATAAGTAAAAACAGAGAGAGTACTATACATAAATTCAGAGGTGGTTCTTTTAGCAAAATGTACTGCTGATTTTTTTTTTGAGAAAAAAAATTACTGCTGGTTCTGTGCACTGATGGAGATGTTGTAGCAAGTGGGCCAAGATCTCAAGTTGATGGGCCTCCGCTTGTGCTTGCTTCTTGTAGCTCTTCTGTGCCTCGCATTCCCCATTCCCTCTGAAAATATCCCCACCTGCGCCGCCGCCGCCGCCGCCGCCGCCGCACAAACTGCAGCGATGGCACCACCGCTGCCAACGACCGTGTCTACGTGCACCTCCGAGACGGCGAGGGGCAAGCACGTGTTCAACATCGCCGGCTACCATCTGCACAAGGGTATGGGCGCCGGCGAGTCCATACGGTCCGCCACCTTCGCCGTCGGCGGCTACGACTGGTGCGTCCGCTACTACCCCGATGGAGACATATCCCAGGAGTGCAGGGGCTATGTCTCGGTCTACCTCGAGCTCCTCACCAGGGACGTCGAGGTCAGGGCGGACTTCGAGTTCAGGCTCATCGACTCCAGCAGCGCTCTGCCGTCGATGGTCCGCGGGTTTACCAGCAAGTACACCCCCGTCGACCCAGATGAAGATCCCGATGGCTATGGAGCTGACAAGTTCATGAAACAGAGTGAGCTAGCATCGTACCTGCGGGACGACCGCCTGGTGATTGAGTGTGAAGTCAAGGTTATCAAGCAGCCGCAGGTGCAGGAGGAGGAGGCCGTCTCGGTCGCCGCACATGTTGAGGTGCCGCCGTCGGACCTGTCGAATCATCTCAAGAAGTTGCTGGAAGGGAGGAGAGGAGCAGATGTGACCTTTGAGGTTAAAGGCGAGGTGTTCCCTGCTCACAAGAATGTGCTCGCCACGCGATCGCCGGTCTTCGATGCTCAGCTCTATGGACCCCTGAGCGGTTCCGCGAGTGACAACATAATCGTCGAAGATATGGAGCCTCCTGTTTTCAAGGCGTTGCTTCACTTCGTCTACACAGATTCGCTGCCTGCTGCTATGGATGACCTTGATGATGGTGAGAACCAAGACATGGTTAAGCACCTGCTGGTGGCCGCCGATAGGTATGCCATGGACAGGATGAAGATGTTATGCCAAGGTATTCTCTGCAAGAGCCTTGATGTTCAAACTGTGGCGACGACATTGGCGCTAGCTGATCAGCATCACTGCAGCAAGCTGAAAGATGCATGTGTTGAATTCATCCTCTCTTCAAACAGAATGGATGATGTGGTGGCAAGCCAGGGGTATGCACACCTCAAAAGATCTTGTCCTGCTCTCATGTTTGATGTCTTCGAGAGGGCTACCAAGTCTCGCAGAATTTAATGTGCTAATCTTGAGTTATGCCTCAAAAATAGTCAGTTTAGTTGACATGTGGCCACCTGAAATGAACTACTAGTTTCTTATCTTGAGTTATGCTCATGTTGGGTTAACTTCTGGATGACTAGCCACCTGTCATGAATGAGTTCTTTTGGAGGAGATGGGTTGGTCTTGCAAGATGTACTGAACTACTGGTTGCCTCTTCATATGTATGAACCTACACTTGCTTATTAGTTTTCTAAATTATTTGATTTTCTGAGTTTTCAGTACCTTTACTGTTTATCTGTTATAGTTTTGCCCTTGTGCATCCATTTTCAGACTAAATGTTACCTGAACGGTCAGCATGATATTTTAACCAGATAACCCTTTGATTTAATTTTTGTTTAAAAACTGCGGAAATTCTGATTTCCAGGTGATTAGTTTTGTGGTAATATGTGGATGCTGAGTGCTAGATTTCAGTTGGAGAGAAAGCTAAGGTGAAATTGACTTTCAGACTGTTAATAATCATGAACTTGGGCCATCAGAGGAACTCATAACGGCTGGCGGTTTTGTTGGTTTTCCGAGCTTTTCCAGTCATTCTATAGGATGTTTGAAGGTAAGCATAATAAGCTGGTGGTGTAATTATGCCTTGCACAATTTTAATTTTCTTAATCATCTGCTGCATTAGCATTACCAGGCTTACCAGGGCATGCCAGGCTGATCCTCCTTACTCTCCTCCAAAATGTGCTAGTAGTAATATTGTTTCCACCATGAAGTGTGCTACTGTGAAGCAACTTGATCGAAATGCAGGTTGGCAGTGCAAAATTCTAGCGTACCGAATTAGCTAGGTAACCGATCATCTGTCTTTCAACTCTTGCTGTGCATGTTGCAAACCCTTTAGTTGTAAGAAATAGGATCAAAGTGTATATCAAACATGAAAGATCAAAATATTACACTACATAAGAGAATATCAGAACTAACTACCGTTTGAACAACCTAAATACCATAACATCTCATCAATGAATTAACATTTCAAATTGCAACCATGCCTTTCGTGCTTTTCAATATTGCAAACTGAAAAGCAAACATGGGAGAAGAGTAGAACAGTTATAATTCATAGATACACCATTCTTCATCAGAACACTAACATGGTGTTCAAGATAGCTTAGCAAACACCAAATGATGATAGCATAAGCGCTACTTCTTCCATCCTAATAGTTCAGTTCTACTACGAAATAGTAGAAAGAAGAAATAACAAAAGACATGGCTCATATGGATAGATACTCCAGCGGGCACAGCAAGCACGACGTCCTATGGAACTATGATGAACGGAGGCTCCTTGTTCACGTCGTAATCTTGTTGCGCCGCAAACAATGGAAGTGAAATCAAGCTCTCTTGGAGGCGATACCCACTGAATGTCAAGCTGAACTGATCCTCTTCCCTTTCCACATTTCCTAAAAACACACCGTCAATGTCACAATGTAACAGACGGTCAGGATAATGCATGACCAACAGCTCATGCTCGTCGATCATAGCCATGCTAGGGGCATATTTCACCTCCAAATTAAGCGGTGGCGATGCCTCCATCTCTAAGAAGCTAATCCGGTACTGCAGGCTCCATCTCGGCAGCATAGTCCCGCAACACCCAAACATGTATGTCACAGTCATCGGTGATGTGGCATAAAGCAAGATCGCTGGCCATCTCAAAAAACGACACCACATTGCCCAACTGTGTTGGGCGGCTCATCTTCCCGAATGTCTCGGTTACTGTGTCGAATACCGTTATGTCAAGGCCCAATGCCCAGTGCAGACTACCACGATGATGGATTGGTGAGTAACCGGGGCACCGGGTGACAAGAGGAAACCGTCCTTCCGGCCATTGGATACGTCTTGGCTGGTCCGAGCCCACGGCGAGGACGAAGAAATCAGGGGACAGAGATGCATTGTGATATTATAACATCCAGATGACCCTTTGTTCTCCGGAGCAACCGGAGCAGGAGGTCGAAGGAGACTGTGGAGGAGTCGTGGGACATGGCGGCGGAGCTTGCCGTCTTGGTTTCCCATCGCCAATATCCGCTGACCGACGACGTCGCTAAGGTTCCCATGACAGAAAATCTATGTCTATCCTACCCTCAGGAAATCAGCGGTCAGATTTTAATATACCGCTTCCTCCCCTGTTAGCAGTATAGGGTACCGTAAAAACTCTCCCGAAGATGTGGTGCTGGTAGAAGGCAAGGACTGTGACATCACTGAAGCCTGGTCGTGTCGGAGGAGAATATGGCAGGGAAGCACACTTGCGGGTGGGTGGCCGGGTTGCATACGTAGAAACTGTATTTCCGCGATAGGATGAGGAGGCCATCACATGCGCCGTGGTATTGACACCACGGGGCTGCACCGTGCGCTGTGTACCAGAGAACCGGCCATATCTTCTGCCCTCCGGCACCGGCAAGGCGGTAGATGCCCTGTACTGTACGTGTTCGATGATGGGGAGTGAGGGCTGGCGGCCGTGGTGGTCGAGGATGAACCTGCCGGTGGAAGTGCCGGCGCGGCAGCGGAGCACGTCCTTGGTCGGCAGCCGGACCAGGATCTCCTCGACAACAAGCCACTCCGGCAGGTCGTCCAGCACAGTCGCGGCGTTGCTGTCCTGCATGCTGTTCTTCTAAGAAATGGAAGAAGAAAACATTAGGCCAACTCCACCGCACGACCTCAAACGGACGTCCGCTTTGTCCGGATTTTGTCCGTTTGAGGTGGCGATGGGTGTCAAAACGGACATGCGTGTCCGGGTTTCGCTCGAGGCGCCCAACGCGGCCGGCAACCCTAAAACATTCGCGGTGCCTGCGCCTGTCGTCACTGCTCGCGCTCGGGCCCCGCTGCACCAGCAGCCGTCGCCACTCGCCGTGCGCGCCCCACTGATCCAGAAAAATAAGGCTCGAATCCTGGACACAAAAGATTCAGCCAAACTCTATTGGCCAACATGGTGAAAGCCAATGGAACAAGAAGTACTGCTTGCCAGTTTTTGATAGAAAGAAGTTTACATTTCAGCAATAGGATCAAGGTGTGTACTGAACATGAAACATCAAAATATTGCACTACACTACAGAAGAGAATATAAGAACTAACGATTTCAACAACCAAAATTCCATAACTTGTCATGGATAAATTAGAATTTCAAACTGCAACCGCCTTTCATGCTTTTCAACATTACAAACTGAAAGTAAACATGGAAGAACAGTGGAACAGTTCTCTAGCACAGATACTTCATCGTTCAGAACATTAACATGGTGTTCAAGATAGCATAACAAGCACCAAATGATGATAACATGATCACTACTTCCTCCATCCTAATAGCTCAGTTCTACTACGAAATAGTGAGAACAGCAAGCAAGGAGTCCAAAGTATCGTAGATGGAGCTAGCACGGCATCTTACAGAACTACGACGAACAGAGGCTCCTTGTTCACGGCATCTTCTTGTTGCATCTCAAACAACGGAAGTGAAATCATGCTCTCCTGGAGGTGATGCCGAGTAAGTGTCAAACTGCTTGCAAATGGACTCGAAACGCTTCCATGCTCTCCGATTTCCACATCCCCTAAAAACACACCGTCAATGTCACAATGCAACAGACGGTCAGGCAATGCTGAATCAACAGCTCGCGCTCGTTGATCACAGCCATGACAGGGACGAAACAAGTGACCATCAGATTAAGCGGCGGCGATGCCTCCATCGCTCGCAAGTCAATCCGGTATCGAAAGGCCCACGTCTCGGCATCATAGTCCTGCAGCATCCAAACGTCTAGAGTGACACGGTCGGCGGGCACACGCCGCAGAGCAAGGCCGCCGCCCATATCGAATAATGACACCCAGCCGCCCGGCGGCAACTGTGCTGGGCGGCTCATCTGCCGGAATGTCTCGGTTACGGTGTCGAATACCGTTATGCCGAGGCCCAGTGCCCAGTGCAGGCCACCACGATGGTGTACTGGTGGGCAATCCCAGGACCGGGTAGCGGGAAAATACCGTTTAACTGTCGGCCATTGGACGCATCTTGGCTGGTCCGATCCCACCGGGAGGACGAAGTAAGCAGGCGCCACGGGTGCCGAGAATATGGACCAGAGCACCCGATGCTCTCCGGATGCGTCGTGCCGGTAGAAGGCGACGACGGTGGCGCCGCTGAAGCCTGGCCGTAGCAGAGGACGCGGCAGGGGTGCGCGCTTGCGGGTGGCCGGGTTGCAGATGTAGAAGCTGGAATGCCGCGACAGGATGAGGAGGCCATCGCAGGCGGCGTGGTGTATCATGCTTGAAACTGGTTCCCGCCTCGTCGTGTACCGGAGGACGGGCCGTATCTTCTGGTCTCCGGCAGAGGCCAGGCAGTATATGCCCTCGTCGAGTTGTCCGATGATGGGGAGCGACGGCTGGCGGCGGTGGTGGTCGAGGACGAACTTGTCGGTGGAAGTGGCAGCGCGCTACGACTTGCGGACGGCGCGGCAGCGGAACACGTCCTTGGTAGGCAGCCGGACCAGGATCTCTTCGACGACGAGCCACTCGGGCAGGTCGTCCAGCACGGTCGCGCCGCTGCTGTCCGGCATGCTGATCTAAGAAAAGAGAAGAATAGTGAAGCAAACATTAGTCGTACGACGTTGGCGATCTACATACAAATCGGCAGAGCCGAGAGGACATACGTAGGTCGGAGCGGAAGCCGGAGGATGACCGGGCGAGAGCCGGCGATTTTCCGGCGGCGTTGCCTGCTGGTTGAGCCGTGCTGGCTCTTGGGACCTGGGAGCGAAAATCCGGATGCGAATTGATGCGAGGGAGAAAGACTTGGCTTGGTGAAGCTGGTGCCTCGTCTGTCGTGCACAGTAAAGGAGGAGAAGGATGGGCGGTGTGAGACGACGTGCACGCTCTGCCTCTGCTGCAGCGGGTCGATGGGATGGGACTGGATGAGCTGCGGGCGTAGCCTTTTCAGCCCTGGAGCCTAGGCTGGAATTGATGATGGAGAGAAAGAGAGAAGCCCCACTTCTTTAACTAAATCTTTACAGTTTGATAGCCAATGTTTTTCTGGTTTTAGAGCATCTCCAGCCGTTACCCCTCAAGAGGCGCTCCTCGGGAGGCGCTTAAAATCGCCGTCTGGGACGTATCGGCGCTAAACCGTGTGTTGGGGGCGTGATGCTCCCAGTCGCCGCGCCCACATTCTTTTGAAAAACAAAATCCGGCCACACATTCGCACAAACAAAGCGCAAATTTAACCAAACTTCGGCGAGTTCATAAAATATTTTATAAAAGAAGAAAAAAAACACTACTAGACCCGCCATCGCCGTCGCCGCCCGCCGCCCTGAAGCTCTACATGCCGAGGAGCCTGTAGAACTGCGTGTAGTCGCCGCCGCCGCCGCCGTCGTCGTCGTCATCGTCGCCTCCGCGGCCGCCGTCCCCAGAGTCGCCGAGGCGCGGCGGGTTGGACGGTCCAGGGGTGTCCTCGTCGTCGTCGCTGTCGAGGATCACCACGTCGTTCTCGTCCTCTCGCCCACGCTGGCGGGCGGCTATCTCCTCCAGGGCTTGGCGCTGCCGGACCATCTTGTCGCGGAGGTAGTCGTCCCGCGCCCACTTTAGGGCGGCCTCGTCGGAGAAGCCACGCCGGGCTATGGCCTCGTACTCCGCGGGGAGGCCGGACTCCACCTTCAGCCTGACGAGCCGGGCAGAGGTGGGGGAGGACTCGGCGATCCGGACGCCGCAGTTGCGGGTGCGCCGACTAATCGGCGCGTCCTGGGGCTCCGGCTTGACGGGGAGGAGGGAGGGAGAGCCGGACGAGCGGCCGGACGAGGAGGAGGACGCCGGGTCCATGCGTCTCGGCGTCCACGAGCTCCCACGCCGGCGGGAGAAGGTGGGAGGAGCGGGGTACTCCAGCCTCGGCGTGTTGCCGCCCTCGATGTACTCGAGGACGGCCTCCGGCGTGCAGCCGGGCGCGCCCCACCATCGGCGTTGAGCCTCCCGGAGGGCACGACGCCGTTGGTGGCCTCGAGCTGCTCGGCGCGGCGGCGACGGAAGTACGGCTCCCACAGCGTGCTGTCAGGGGTGTACCTCGGCCCTTCCCTCGCCGCATGCGGCAAAGAGGCACGGATACGGGCGATCTCAGGACGACGCACCGCCCCGATGGGCGGCGGTGGCACCGGGACCCCGCCGGCGCTTATCCTCCACACCCCGGGCACCCGCATGTCTGGCGGGACAGGGTACTCGGCCTCATAGAGAAGCCGGGCTTCGTCCTTGTTAAGATGGCGGCGGCCGAAGCCGTTCGCCGCCGCGCCATCGCCTGGTTAGCGCTCAGCCATTGGGTGAACGGCGAGAAGAGAGGGAGGAACGGGGGCGTCGGCGGTGGAGAGCGAGGTCTGTGCGCGGCTCACCGGTGCGGGAGGAGGCGAGCGACTTATATAGGCGGCGCCCGTGTGGCCGCCGTGTGTACGCGTGGCGGGTGAGGAACGCGCGTCGCCCCGCCTTCACTGCGCCGCCCGTGAGGCATCAATGAAGGCTGACCGGCGCGGAAGTGATACGTCTCCAACGTATCTACTTTTCCAAACACTTTTGCCCTTGTTTTGGACTCTCATTTACATGATTTGAATGAAACTAACCCGGACTGACGCTGTTTTCAGCAGAACTACCATGATGTTGTTTTATGTGTAGAAAAGAAAAGTTCTCGGAATGTCCTGAAAATCCACGGAGGCACTTTTTGGAATTTATAAGAATTATTGGGCGAAATAAATACACCAGGGGGCCCAGGGCCTGTCCACGAGACAGGGGGCGCCCCCCTAGGGCGCGCCCCCCTATCTCGTGGGCCCCCTGGACCTCCTCCGACCTCAACTCCAACTCCATATATTTCGTCTCGGGGAGAAAAAATTAGAGAGAAAGTTTCATCACGTTTCACGACACGGAGCCGCCGCCAAGCCCTAATCTCTCTCGGGAGGGCTGTTCTGGAGTCCGTTCGGGGCTCCGGAGAGGGGGATTCGTCGCCGTTGTCATCATCAACCATCCTCCATCACCAATTTCATGATGCTCACCGCAGTGCATGAGTAATTCCATCGTAGGCTTGCTGAATGGTGATGGGTTGGATGAGATTTACCATGTAATCAAGTTAGTTTTGTTAGGGTTTGATCCCTAGTATCCACTATGTTCTGAGATTGATGTTGCTATGACTTTGCTATGCTTAATGCTTGTCACTAGGGCCCGAGTGCCATGATTTCAGATCTGAACCTATTATGTTTTCATGAATATATGTCTGTTCTTGATCCTATCTTGCAAGTCTATAATCACCTATTATGTGTTATGATCCGACAACCCCGGAGTGACAATAATCGGGATACTTCTCGGTGATGATTGTAGTTTGAGGAGTTCATGTATTCACTATGTGCTAATGCTTTGTTCCGGTTCTCTATTAAAAGGAGGCCTTAATATCCCTTAGTTTCCGCTAGGACCCCGCTGCCACGGGAGGGTAGGACAAAAGATGTCATACAAGTTCTTTACCATGTATGACTATTTACGGAATACATGCCTACATTACATTGATGAACTGGAGCTAGTTCTATATCACCCTATGTTATAACTATTGCATGAGGAATCGCATCCGGCATAATTATCCATCACTGATCCACTTCCTACGAGCTTTTCACATATTGTTCTTCGCTTATTTACTTTTCCGTTTCTACTGTTACAACTACTACAAAAACCCAAAAACATTTATCTTTACTTTTGCTATCGTTACCTTTATTATCATACCACTTTTGCTACTAAACACTTTGCTGCAGATACTAAGTTATCCAGGTGTGGTTGAATTGGCAGCTCAACTGCTAATACTCAAGAATATTCTTTGGCTCCCCTTGTGTCGAATCAATAAATTTGGGTTGAATACTCTACCCTCGAAAGCTCATGCGATCCCCTATACTTGTGGGTTATCAGGACCAATTTCTGCCACCGTTGCCGGGGAGCATAGCTCTATTCTCTGAGTCATTTGAGATTTATATATGTTGATCACTATGAAGAACTTGAAAGATGATCGAACCACTATTTTGCCCTCAACTACGAGGGGAGGTAAGGAACTGCCATCTAGCTCTGCACTATACTAGTAGAAAAGGGGGCAATGGTCCAGGCCGGGTCAGCCCATTAGTCCCGGTTCAGTCCAGAACCGGGACCCTTGGTGGCATTGGACCCGGTTCGTGAGCCCCGGGGGCCGGCCGGGCCACGTGGGCAATTGGTCCCAATTCGTCTGGACCTTTGGTCCCGGGGCCAGGGACGAACCGGGACCAATGGGCCTCGTGACTGCCCATGACCATTAGTCGGTTTGTGGCACAAACCGGGACTAAAGGGTAAATCCTCGTCGCGCCAGAGTTTAGTCCCACCTCGCCAACCAAGGGCGCCACACCGGTTTATAAGTCCGTCCCTCTCTGCCTTGTTGAGCTCCTCTCAAAGTGAAAATAGATGCCCCTATACGAGAATTTGACCTAAATTCATAGTGAATTTCTCGAAACTCATAGAAATTTATTATGAATTTAGGTTGAATTTCTCTATAGGCGCATCTATGTTCATTTTTAGTAAAGTTAATCACAAACTTGTGATTCACACAAATTTCAAAGAATTCAAATTTTAACTATTCAAATTTGAAAACTAATGGCACTAACAGAAAATTTATAATTTTTCTAAAACTAATAGAACTAACAGAAAGTTTATAATTTTGCTGACCTAAAAGCAAAAGGAAATAAAAAATAAAGCAAAAAACAAAAGAAAATAAATAATATAAAAACAACACAAAAAACTGAAACAAAATCAAAATAGCAACAATAAGTATTTTGTTGTAATTAGAAACAATTAAAATAAATAAAGAAAGAAAGAAAACAAAAAACAAAAAAGTGTTTTCAAATTTGAAAACTAATGGCACTAACAGAAAGTTTATCATTTTCTAAAACTAAAAGCAAAAAGAATTAAAAATAAAGCAAAAAACAAAAGAAAATAAATAATGCAGAAAACAACAAAAAAACTGGAAAAAATAAAAATAGCAACAATAAGTAAAGAAAACAAAAAAACAAAAAGTGTTTTCAAATTTGAAAACTAATGGCACTAACTGAAAGTTTATCATTTTTCTAAAACTAAAAGCAAAAAGAATTAAAAAATAAAGCAAAAAACAAAAGAAAATAAATAATGCAGAAAACAAAACAAAACAAAACTGGAAAAAAATAAAAATAGCAACAATAAGTAAAGAAAGCAAAAAAAACAAAAAAGTGCCTTCTACTGGGGCCCCACGGCCTGAATACGACTAGAAACCCTACCATGGGCCAGGATTCAGGCCCGCAGGAGGCCCAGGAGGCCCACAGGCAAATAAGTTGCTTTAGGCCCGTAAGCCTGCATTTGAGAGGAGCTCGAAGTGGTCAGCGCAGCAGTGCTTATAAACCACTGTCGAGCCCTCTCGGCTAGCGAGGTGGGACTAAACATCCCACCGCACCGCGCCAGTTCCAGCACAAGGCCTTTGGTCCCGGTTGGTGCCACCAACCGGGACTAAAGTGGTGCATTGGTACCGGTTCGAGGCACAAACCGGGACCAATGCCCCCCTTTAGTCCCGGTTGGTGCCACCAACCGGGACCAAAGGTCGGGTGATTGGTCCCGGCTTGTGCCACGAACCGGGACCAAAGCCTTTCCTATATAACCAAACACTTGGGAAATTTCCCCCACCCGCCATTCTTCTCTCCAACGCCGCCAGGCTGCTACGCTGCTCCTCGACGCCGGGCCCTGCCCCGACGTCGCCGTCGCCTCCCCTAGCCGCCCAAGGTCGCCGTCGCCGCCGCTTCGCCGTCGCCCGTGCCCTCGTGTTTCGCCGTCGTCGCTGCCGCGCGCCCTCGACGAAAGCGTCGCGCCCCGGACTGCCCCGTCGTCGTCGCCGTCGCCCTGCCCGCCCCTTCCTCGCGCCGGCCGTCGCGAAGGCCCCGTCGCCGTCCTCGCCGCCGAACGCGCCCCTGCCCCGTTGTCGTCCTCGCCGCCGAACCCGCGCCCCTGCCCCTCCGTTGGTCCGGCCGGCGCCCCTCCCCTGTTTTTTTTTCTTATATTACATGCTTGTTTTTCTTTCAGATATATATATATATATATATATATATATATATATATATATATATATATATATATATATATATATGTGTGAGTAAATGTATTGTGTATATTGCTTCTTTTCAAAAAAATCATATATATGATGATTTGTATTTTGCTTTTTATAAAAATGTATATATGTTTGTATGTTCTCTGTGTATATATGTTCATATATGCAAAAGTTAGATTTATATATTTAGAAAAGGATTATCTATATATGTTCTCTGATTTAGTACATTTTAGGTTAGTTTAATTTTTAGAAAAGTTTTATATATTTAGGAGAGGAAAAAGGAAAATAAGAAGAGGAAAAAGGAGAAGAAGAGGAGAGGAAGAAAAGGAAGAGAAGAAGAAGAAAGGAATAGAGGAGAAGAAGAAAGGAATAGAGGATTTCTTCTTCTCCTCTTTTTTTTCTTCGATCTTCTCCTCTATTCCTGTCTTCTTCTCCTCTTTTTATTTCTTCTTCGTTTTCTTATGTTTTATCGGGTCTGTCGTCGTCCATATACCCCTCCTGTTAACTTCAACACGTGGGGGGTCGATATACCCCCTCCTCGATAATATTATTTTCCCATGTACGTATGTCGTCGTTGTCGATATAAACCCCTCCCGATAACTTCAACACGTGGGGGGGGGGGTCGATATACCCCCTCCCCGATAACATTATTTTCCCGTGTATGTATCTCGTCGTTGTCGATATTACCCCCTCCTTGAAGCAGCATCGAGGCCACTAATTAATATGATTCCTTACTGTGATTAGCTAGTTAGTTCTACGTTTGCCACTAGCTAATATATCCATCTATCATGTTTGAATAATAATTGCCATGTTGTAAATATTTGTAGAAACTATGGACACCCCCCCCCCCCCGAGACGAAGCACAAGAAGCGTTGTTGGGGGACATAATCGCACAAGGAAGTGATGCCGTCTTCTCGTTTCTGAACGACACCGATGGTCTGGAAGGACAGGGTGAAGAAGCAGGCTATGATTATGATGGCTCCGGTGACCCAATGACGGTGCAAGAAGGAGACCGTGAGGACGGCTCCGTGACCCAATGACAGTGCAAGAAGGAGACCGTGATGACGGCTCCGGTGACCGAACCGAGTCTGGCCAGGTTTATATATTAGTTAAGCCTGTGCTGACTAGCTAATTGATGCATTCATTGTTTTGGTATATGTACACATATTAATTAACTCTCGTCTTTCTTCTTTTTTCTAGCCCTCCGGATCGAGCACAACTTCGGTAAGGAGACGAGGCCCGAAGAAAAAGTTGAGCTCGGATGAAAGGTTTGAGATCACAGCAATCGCGCACGACGGTGAACCGATTGAACCCATCCGGACAAAGAACACATTTGCTGCTCAGTGGTTCTTATTAGGGACAGGATCCCGATCAGCATCCACCAATGGTATAAGCCTAAGAACGAAGACCCTGAGGTGTCTTGTGTCAATGATATGCAGAAAGATGATCTTTGGACTGAGCTGAAGGCAAATTTCACCCTACCGCCAGAGGAGGATCCGGAGAAGCCAGTTATAGAGCAATTAATCAAGTCTTTTGCTCTTAAGAAGATGGCAGGCCTATTCAGGAGGTGGAGGAAAGAGCTGAAAAAGTTTGTCGACAAAGAAGAGACACCAGAATTCATTGGCAAATATGAGAAGATTAGAGATCACTGGCCCGCATTTGTGGCCCACAAGACACCGGAAAAGAGTAAGAAGATGTCGGCGACAAACAAGCAAAATGCTGCGAAGAAGAAGTTTCACCATCGCACGGGGTCAGGTGGCTACCTCAAAGCCCGGCCTAAGTGGGCCAAGGCTGAGAATGATCTGCTTGATAAAGAGATCGAACCAAAGACAATGAACTGGCCAGACCGTTGCCGGACTTGGTTCTTCGGGGCTGGCGGAACCTTGGACCCTGTATCAGGGAAGTGCCGTTGGATGGACGAGCAACTGAAAATACCAGTCAAGAGGCTTCGGCACTATATCAATGCAGCACAGCAAGGGACATTCGTTCCATACAGGGAGAACGACGAGCTCACAATGTCCCTCGAGAATCCTGAGCACCTTGGACGGACACGAGGCACGCCAGGCTCCATTCTGTGGAAGGTTTGTTTTACGGACGCAGGGGGTTACAAAACCCAGGAGAGGAGGAAGAAAGTGGAGCATAGCCAACTGCAGGCACTGCACGCAAGGGTACAAGGGCTAGAGGAACGAGAAGCAGATCACATCAAACGACCTGCCAAAGCTTCCCCCGAAGCTACCCCGCCATCTCAGCGGAGAAGCAGCGTGGCTTCCACAGAGCTGCTTCAGCCGGAGCATGTCTTGACGGCTCCTGCTAGCTACCTCGTGGATTTTATCATGGAATCTCAAAATTGCCATCTTATGGCGCAATGGCAGAACTTAAAAGTCAAGGCGGTTGTCGGCTAAGTTTGACCTTCTGAACCCGGCGCAACTTTTCACTGTCGTCCGATTCCAGAAGGATATGCTAGGGTGACGGTGGACGAAATAACGGAGGGATTTGAGGACCTCCAGCTTGACCACCCTACCGGTGAAGGGGAGACTCGGCTGGGTTATGCTCTGAAGACTCCATGCCAATGGCGGAAGGAGTTCATCAAGCTTCCGAACTGGACGCCTCCCTCTCCTCCTCCGGCGAGTCAGGGCACTCCGCCTCCTCCTCCGGCGAGTGACGATCAGGGCAGTCGGCCTCCTTCTCCGGCGCGTGGCGACACTCCGCCTCCTTCTTCGCCTGCGCCGACGCGCCCGAGCAGCCAGCAGCCTCCTCCTTCTCCGCCTCGCCAGCAAGGGCGGAAGAGACCCGCCACCGCCCCGGCTGCTCCGGCGTGTCGTAGTCCTTCTCCTCCGCCTCGTAAGAAAGGAAAGACAGCCGCAGCCGCTCCGTCTGCTCCTTCGTCTAGCAGTACCGCCAGAGGCGGGAGGCAATACAGATTCGGTCCTTCTCTGAAGACTCCAGAGAAGTTACCATACGAGAGGAGCCTGGAGGAAAACACGAAGATCGTGCGAGCCGAAGTGAAGAACTTCTTTGAAGGGGTGAAAGCAAAGAAACATCCACCTCCGGAGGAGAAGATAGATCCGGTGAAAGTGAAGCGTACTCTGGCTGCCCTGAGGAAACCACCAAAGTCTCCGCCGAAAGGAAACTATGAGAGCATCCTTGAAAAGTCATTTGTCCAAGCGAAGCGATGGAAATCTTGTCACGATCAAAGGTTAGCAGAACGACGAGCTGGGAAAAAAATTGCCTAGCTCGGCGAACAAGAGAACCAATCGCTCCCCCCGCTCCAGGTGTCCGAAGATAGCGTCGCTAATGATCCGGGCGGGATGGTGCCGGGTTATAACAATCCTGCAGATTACCTGCCCGACGATGTACATTATGATTTCTTGGAGGCGGACGAACACAGATACGTGTACGGGAAGCCTCTCGTCAAAGATGAAAGATCTCTAACAACTATGATGTTCAGATTCCATAATTGGTACATGAAAACCTGCAGAGTCTGAGGGGAGGAATATTTTGACGCTGAGTGTTAGAGAGGAGCATGACCTCGTTGGAATTGAACAGTTGAATGTTCCATTTGAGGAGTTCTTCGCGTTTTTCAATCTAAAGGCCCTTGATAAATTAATGGTCACTTGCTACTGCCTGTAAGTAGTACTACTTCTGTCATTAATTAAGTCTCTATATATAGGTCAGCTCTTTCATTGCATGTATTTTTAATTATCCTCGCTATATTAATTATGCAGACTGAAGATCGCCGAATTGAAGAAAAGACAAGTTGGTGATATTGGGTTCATTAACACAAATCTCATAGATGCATTTATGGTTAAATCTCATGCCCAAGATACGGAGGCCAAGCTGCTATAATCGTTTGTATTAAATCAAAACAAAGCTATAATACTCTTCCCTTACGAAGTCAAGTGAGTGTTACTGTCTTGTGCATCCCTTATTAGTCGAGGTTGTATTAATGTAATTGATGAGTTATGCATGCTTGCGCAGGTTCCACTATATTCTGCTAGAGATTAAGCTTGAGCTGGGACAAGTAACCGTCTTAGACTCGAGACGAAAAGATCCCATGGAGTATGCAGACTTGACTGAAATTCTAGAGAAGTAAGTTAAACCGATCATTATCGCACCATATCGACAACTTTGTTCATTTCATGATATCAATTAATTGTTTTCTTTGTCTGGCAGGGTTTTGGAAAAATTCACCTCAAAAACTCCGGGACTGCCGAAGATGCTGCAATTTAGATACCCGAAAGTAAGTCCTATAGTAGCATGTTCCACGCATCTCCTAGTGATTCAAGCGCTAGTTTCATCAATACCATTTATCATGCTTGCTAATTATCAGTTTGATTGACCTCTATTCCTTGTAAAGTGGTTGTGGCAGGAACAAGGGAATGATTACTGTGGATACTACATTTGCGAGTCCATCCGCCACACGACCTGTGAGCGGGGCTACTCTGACAAAAAATATGAAGCGCGTAAATAATAATATTCACAATTTTATTTTATTATCATCATTTGTGTTCAGTTTCATTTATTCATATATATGTATTGACACCCTTCTTCAAATTAGATGTTTCGGATGCGGGATGAACTACTACCACCAGATCGTATGCAAGCAATTCAAGAGGAATTGGCGGCATTCTTTCTTGACCACGTGATCGCTAAAGACGGAGAATACCATGTGGACCCTTAGTTTGTTTGGAATTAGGAGATTATATTGTAAGAGATAATTATATTGTATATATGTAGCCAGTAGCGTCGGATAGATATACGAGAACTTGTTGTTCGACCAATCTCTCAGAGAAGGAGAGGTGGTCGATATCACTTCTCTCTGTATGCATATGTTCATGACGATCTTCTGTTTCCTTCATTTGCTTACTAGCTAGCTAGAGTGTCTAGTCCTCTGTATACGTATATATATAGTGCGTAGCGTCGACCAAGCACGAAGATAAGAGAGGACAATTCTCTCTATTAATTAGCTAGCTAACACAAACACCTAAATTAACCCCTAAAACCCCTAAACCCCCCTTCAAAACAAAAACAAAAACACCAGCCACTGAAATGCTGACGCGTGGAAGCCTTTTGGTCCCGGTTTATGTCACCAACGGGACCAAAGGCCCCTTCCTGGGCTGCTCATGGCGCCACGTGGATGCCCATCTGTCCCGGTTCGTGTAAGAACCGGGACTAAAGGTGGGAGGCATTAGTAATGACCTTTTAGTCCCGGTTCAAGAACCGGGACTAAAGGCCCTTACGAACCGGGACAAATGCCCTGTTTTCTACTAGTGCTAGATTCTCCTTCCGTTATTAGTAGGCTTGCTACACCTAAACCTGCTACTGCTATGAATTCTTATATGTTGCATGTTATTGATGATGCCACTTCTGCTATGCATGATGAAACTACTTCTGTGCGTGATACTACTTTGCCATTAGGTGAATTTCTTGATGAACAACTTGCTAAAGTTAGGGGGAATGAAAATATTGAAGAACCTATTATTGATGATAGTGAGGATGAAGGTTCCCCCAATGATAATGTTTTACCTGTTGTTCCTAAGGGTTATGTTATGAATGAAAAAGCTGCTCTTGAAATCCTTGCTTGCAATGATAGAAATGATCTTAAGAAACTATTAGCTAAATGGAAGCAGCAGTCTCTTAATGCTAGAATGAAACCCGATCATGCGTTTGCTACTTCACCTATCTGTGTTACTGATAAGGATTATGAATTCTCTGTTGATCCTGATATTATTACTTTAGTTGAATCTGATCCTTTTTATGGCCTTGAATCCGAAACTGTTGTGGCACATCTTACCAAGTTGAATGATATAGCCACCCTATTTACTAATAATGAGAAGTCTCGCTATTTATATATCCTTAAGATATTTCCATTTTCATTAAAGGGTGATGCTAAGACTTGGTATAATTCTCTTGCTCCTGGTTGTGTGTGTAGTCCCCAGGATATGATTTATTACTTCTCTGCTAAATATTTCCCTGCTCATAAGAAACAAGCTGCCTTGCGGGAAATATATAATTTTGTGCAAATCAAAGAAGAGAGTCTCCCACAAGCTTGGGGGAGGCTTCTCCGGTTACTTAATGCTTTGCCTGATCATCCTCTTAAGAAAAATGAAATACTTGATATCTTTTATAATGGACTAACCGATGCTTCCAAGGACTACTTGGATAGTTGTGCTGGTTGTGTTTTCAGGGAAAGAACAGTCGATGAAGCTGAAATATTATTGAATAATATGTTGACTAATGAAAATAATTGGACTCTTCCTGAGCCAGTTCCTGAAGTAATTCCTGAACCAATTGAGCCAACTCCTGAGCCTATTCCTAAACCCACTCCAAGAAGAGGTGTTTTATTTCTCAGTCTGAAGATATGCAAGAGGAAAAGAAATCAATGAAAGAAAAAGGTATTAAAGCTGAAGATGTTAAGAATTTACCACCTATTGAATAAATACATGGTCTTAATATACCGCCTGAAGAACTACATTGTCTTGATAACCCGACACAGGTAGTAAAGGTAAATTCTCTCTATAGATATGATAAAGTTGAAATACCTTCTACTAAATTTCATAGCCCATGCTTAGATGAATTTGATGACTTTATGGCTAGGCAAGAAAGTTTTAATGCTTATGTTGGTAGAGAGTTAAAGAATAATGCATTCGAGATAGGACGCGTAGATGATAATCTGGCTAGAGTTAAAGATGAACTTCACCGTGTTAGCAAATATGCTTCTATGGTTGCTACTCAAGCTGAGCAAGTACTTAAAGTTCAAAATGATTTGCTTGATGAATTAAATAATAAAAATGACTTTGCTTTTAGAGTGGCTACTAGAACTGGTAGAATGACTCAGGAACCTTTGTATCCTGAAGGCCACCCTAAGAGAATCGAGCAAGATTCTCAGAGAAATAATTTAGAGGCACCTAGTTCTTCTAAGAAGAAGAAGAAGAAAAACGATAGAACTCTGCATGCTTCTAGTGAACCTACTGTAGGCACACCTGAGAATCCCAATAATATTTCTATTTCTGAAGCTGAAACTCAATCAGGTGATGAACATGAACCTAGTGATAATGTCAATGATAGTGTTCATGTTGATGCTCAACCTAGCAAAGACAATGATGTAGAGATTGAACGACCTGCTGTTGATCTTGATAACCCACAATCAAAGAATCAACGTTATGATAAGAGAGATTTTGTTGCTAGGAAGCACGGTAAAGAAAGAGAACCATGGGTTCAGAAACCCATGCCCTTTCCTCCTAAACCATCCAAGTCAAAGCATGATGAGGATTTTGAGCGCTTTGCTGAAATGATTAGACCTATTTTCTTATGTATGCGCTTAACTGATATGCTTAAAGTAAATCCTTATGCTAAGTATATGAAGGATATCATCACAAATAAAAGAAAGATACCGGAAGCTGAAATTTCCACCATGCTTGCTAATTACACTTTTAAGGGTGGAATACCAAAGAAACTTGGAGATCCGGGTGTCCCAACTATCACTACTAGGGAAAACCCTAGCAGCAGCGCGAGTTTTGAGTGTAGCAGCAGCGCGGGTGGCCGCGCTACTAATAAGGCGCTACAGCTAACTTGTAGTAGTAGTGCGGTCCGTACCCGCACTACTACTGATGACGATATCAGCAGCGCTTTTTTCCGAACACGCTACTATTAGTTAGTTGTAGCGATTTCGCAGTCCCTCGCTACTGCTATATCTTTCTTCATTTTCCCTTTCAGTTTCCCTTTCAGACACTAGATACTAGGTACTGCTACTAGATATCAAATTCATAAACCATTACTGGGTAGTACTCCCTTCGTTCCAAATTACTCGTCGTGGTTTTAGTTCAAACCACGACGAGTAATTTTGAACGAAGGGAGTACTAGATAACAATTTCATGCATAGTCAATATGCATCCTCAAGCAGTACAAGGTCATATCAACGGCGATCATCATATGTAGTTCTAGATGATATCAACAACAATCATCATATGTAGTTCTAGATGATATAGCCACACACACATATGTAGTTCTAGATGATATAGCCACACACACATATGTAGTTCTAGATGATATCGAAGACAATCATCATCCTCAAGCTTGGGCGGTTGGTGTTCCTGATAGTAATTAGGATGGCCTGTCCAACACGAAGATTCTTGCCATCGAGGAATTTCTTCCACCCAACCGAGTTTAAGTGTGTGCGACCGTCCGTGTCCACGCGTACAGGTTGTGACGGAGCCCCTTGTAGTAAGGCGTAGTCCAGCTGAGCCTTCTTCATCAGGCTCGATACCATAACTCACAGATATGCTCTTTGCCAATTTCTGAATAAGAAAAACATATCAATTAATAAATAGCCTCACAAATAAGTACATATGGATTATCTACACTATTAATAGTTTCCTTAGATTCTACACTAATAAGCATGTGATCAAACTCTACACTAAAACATATCATCGACTAGATTCCGCACAACATACCATATCATTGGATTGTACACTAAGTATTTCATCGGATAATTTGCATTTGTAAGTATAACATACCATATCATGTCGATCAACCATGGTATTTGTCAGGCGGGTCACGAATGGCACCCCGACAAAGTCAGCACGTGGCGGAATTATGTCCCATAGGTTGGACACCTCCTCCTCGCTCAGCCTTGTTCTTTGAGCTACGATGGCTTCATGAAGTGGGTCTTCATCATCTTCATCGAGTGGGTCCTCATTATCTTCATCATCTTCATCATCTTCGTCATCTTCATCATCTTCCATCAGGTTGAGATAAATGACAGCCAGCTTGGGTCTTTCTGCTCTGAAGGAGAAGCTGATCAACTCACCACCAGTAAGACGCATGCGAGCGACGAAACGGGCCCATCCATCTCCTCCAATCTGCGACATATTGCGTCCTTTCTCGACCTCCATAGTGTACGCCCCCCAGGAGCCTCAAATGTCACAGTGTCTCCTGTCAGCTTGTTGAATTTCAACCTCACATTGCATGGGAAGATCTGTGTAAAATAAGCAAAATGACACAATGCAGTAATGCCATCACTAAAAATAAAATAGTTATTATATTTCATCTAATTTCTTACCGCCGCATGACGAAAACTCGGCTGGAAGTAGATGCCGAACAGCTTGCCAGTTGCAAGGCTGCTGGCGCAGCTTGACTTGCATAGTCGACATAGTGGTGGTGGTGGTGGCGCCATTTTTCCTAAAGCAATATGAGCAAAGGATTAACGATCCACTTCATAGGAAAGAAAAACAGTAGCATGTGATATTTTTGGTTCTTCCGCGAGAAGCAATTTGATGGACAATTATAACCCTAAGATCTACGTATTAGCATGTGATATTTTTGGTTCTTCCGGGAGTAACATATTAGATGACAAGGTACCACCTACATTTTGCCAAAAAGTAACTTATAAAAAAACAAAAGCAACTAAATGAACTAGTTTACTAAATCAACTAAATCAAAATGTTCTAAATCAACTAAATCAACTAGCCTACTAAATCAACTAAATCATATCAACTAAATCAAAATGTTCTAAATCAACTAGCCTACTAAATCAACTAAATCATATCAACTAAATGAAAATGTTGCATATGAACTAGCCTACTAAATCAAAATGTAGCAGGCAGGAGAGAGAAGGAGGGGCGACTCGAGGAGGGAGAAGAGAGTATACAGAGGAGGAAGGCGGAGCGAGAAGGGGCCGACCGGCGGCCAGTGGAGGCAGGACGGAGGAGGAAGGCGGAGCGAGGAGGGGCTGGCCGACGGCCAGTGGAGGGAGGACGGAGGAGGAAGGCGGAGCGAGGAGGGGCCGACCACCGGCGAGTGGAGGGAGGACGGAGGAGCAGGCTGGTACCGAGTCCAACAAGGAGGAGGAGGTGACGGCGGCGCAGAGGGAGGAGGGGCCATGGGGGAGGACCGGCGCGGAGGATTGAGAGGGGATCAGTGAGTGTGTGACTGTGAGTGGATCGGATTTTGTAGTAAACTTAGCAGTAGCGCTTATTGGAGAAATGCGCTGCTACTACGCACCATAGCTGTAGCGCTCGTCGTTATAACGCGTTGCTGCTATAACTAGCCTCGCGGCTGCCTCGTGGGAATTATAGCAGTAACACTTCTTTGGGCGGGCGCGCTACTGCTATATTTATTTCAGCAGCGAGTTAAGCTCGACCTCGCTACTGCTAATTAGCAGCAGCGCCTTATTTTAAAGCGTGCTGCTGCTAAGATTCTGTGTATAGGCTTTTCCCTAGTAGTGTATATACCTTGCTCTATTAAAAGAAATTATGTTAGAACTGCTTTATGTGATCTTGGAGCCGGTGTTTGTGTTATGCCTCTCTCTTTATATCGTAGACTTGAATTGAATAAGTTGACACCTACTGATATATCTTTGCAAATGGCTGATAAATCAACTGCTATACCTGTCGGTATTTGTGAGGATGTGCCTATTGTGGTTGCAAATGTCACTATCTTAACGGACTTTGTTATTCTTGATATTCCCGAGGATGATAGTATGCATATTATCCTTGGTAGACCTTTTCTTAATACTGCAGGGGCTGTTATTGATTGCAACAAAGGTGTCACTTTTCATGTTAATGGTAATGAGCATACGGTACATTTTTCGAGGAAACAATCTCAAGTCCATATCATCAATTCTATTGAAAAAGCTCCAACTATCATTTTTGGAGGTTTTAAATTTCCTCTCCCTACTGTCAAGAAAAAGTATGATATTCTTATTGTTGGGGATTTTCATATCCCCGTTGAGGTAACTTAGTGTTATTCGAAATTTCTCCGGTTCCGTGTTATTCGGAATGAGTTCGTTAACAAGACTTGATCAACCTTGTTAGTGGGTTCATTTTGATGATCACGAGATGGACGAAACTAGAAGGCACAACCTTATGTACCCTCTTTTTAATTTATGTTACTTAGAATAAATAAAGCAAAAATAGTATTATCCGTCAGTTTTCTGAATTATCCGTGCATTAAAATATAGTCCAAAAATAAAAGTGCTCCAAATACCCAGCAAATCTAGTATGATTTTTTCTGAAATATTTGAGGATTTTAGGCATTGAAAACACGGCAGGAGGGCGAAGCACCAGGCCACGAGAGAGGAGGGCGCCCCCCTGTAGGGCGCGCTCCCTGTCTCGTGGGCCCCTGGTGGCTCCCCTCCACTTATTCCTGCACCCACACACTTCATCTTCCACCCAAAAAAAAATCCCCATCCAGCTCAAGCACGAGTTCTAGCTCGTTTTGCTGCGATTTTTGATCTCCTTGCTCAAAGCTCCATTCACAACTGCTTTGGGAGATTGTTGCTTGGTATGTGACTCCTCCATTGGTCCAATTAGTTTTTGTTCTAATGCTTTATTCATTGCAAATTTTTGCTGCATAGGTGACCATGTTCTTGAGCTTGCATGATAAATTTTTGAGGTCCCAAGCAATTCCAATGTATGATATAGGCTCTAGGCACTTGTAGGAGTAGTTGCTATCAATCTTGTTTAGTTTTATTCACTTTTATTTTGAAGTTACTAAAATTTCAGAAATTTTCAGAAAATGTTAAGGAGGCTCTTTAAAGGCTCTTCTAGCCAAAGCTCTAAGGAAAAACAAGACAAAGAGAAGGAAAAACCCAAGTATAATCTTCCTCGCTTAGCGGAAGTACGGTCGTGCAAATGGGTATGCAAGGATTTCTTGAAAGAAGCCGGAATTCATGAAGATTTTTATGCTTTAATCGAGACTGCAGGCCTCACCGGTTTCATGAACGACCGAATCGATCAGTATCTCTTACTCACCAATACTTTCGTGCAAAACTTTTATTATTATCCTAAGAAATCACCGCCTGCAGTATCATTTCATTTATATGATGAATTCAAAGAAATGTCTTTACGTCATTTTTGTGCGGTATGTAGGATACCTTATGAGGGAGAATTAGTTGAACCCCGTCATGAAGATGTGGGTGGCTTTGTTAATACTATTGTTGTAGAGGAGCCAAGGAAGGGCTCCGAGGCGAAGGTCTCTAGCATACACTTCCCTGTTTTACGCTATTTTGCTATATTTGCTAGTAGATGGTTGATGGGTCGTGGAAATAGTGGAAATTTGAGTGTTCCAGATATTATTATTCTTCAACATGCTTTGCTGGGAGACAACACTTTTAGTATGGGTGCCGTCGTTGCTAAACGGCTAGCCCTGAATCGTACAAAAGGCCCCATATTTGGAGGTATCTATGCTTCATGTCTTGCTGAACATTTTCAGATACCCATTAGGCACCATGAGGAGGAGGATACAAAATTACCTCCTCACATTTTAGATTACAAGAGCATGGTAGCACACAAATTTATTGTTGACAACGAAGAGAAGATGCTCTTGTATAACCTTAGATTTAATAAGAAACACAATGAGACTATTATTTTGCCTGCGCCTCTGTTGTTTGATTTGACTGCAGATAATTTTCTTGTTACACCGAAAGCGGTGTACAATCACCGAGCTCAAGATTTTACTCCAGAACCTGAACCTGAGCCGGAACCTGAACTGGACCCTTATCGTGCATCATATGTCCAGTGGGATCCAGAGATGACCAGCCAGTGCTATCCAGACTACACCTCCCACTACACCGGGGAGAGTAGCGGCGGTCCTTGGTACTAGACCAACTTAGGCCAAAAGCCTAAGCTTGGGGGAGTACGTATTTCTCACCGACTTTACATTCATATTCACACACTAGTCGTCGGTGCTCATACTCTTTCATTGTATTATCCATGCTAGTTTAATTTTCTTTTTCTAGTTTTCTTCTTGTGTGTTTGATAAACCTTGAGAAAAACAAAAAAAAATTAGTTAGTTTAATTTCCATGCTTGTAGTAGAAATTAAAATGAAAACCCAAAAAGATTTCTAGTTCTTCTTTTTACTTGTTGGGAGCTTTCCCATGTAAATAGTTTTATTTTCTTTTCTTTCTTTTGGGGGTCGAGAAGACCATATTGAAAAATGCTTAGTGGCTCTCATATGCATGATTGTTTATTTAATTTTGAGCCCATATTACTTGTCTTCTCTCTTGAGTTGAATGCTTGCAGATTCCAGCTTAGTCCAATGCACATCCACTCTTATTATTATACACATCGCTCGGTCGTGCGAGTGAAAGGCAATAATGACGATATATGATGAACTTATTGGGATGAGAAAAGCTGGTATGAATTCGGCCTCTCTTGTTTTTGTAAATATGATGAGTTCATCGTTCCTGAGTCAGCTATTATGAAGTAAACATATTTGCAATGACATTTAAAGATTATAATTGCTTGTGCCATGCTTGATTAGCTATGAGTTATAATGGTTTGCCTTGCGTGCCAACATGCTATTAGAATGATTATGATGTGGTATGATGGGATGGTATCCTCCTTTGAATGAATTGAGTGACTCGACTTGGCACATGTTCACACATGTAGTTGAATCAAATCAACATAGCCTTCATGATATTTATGTTCATGGTAGATTATATCCTACTCATGCTTGTTCTCGGTGTGAATTAATTTTAATGCATGTTTACGACGGTTGTCGCTCTCTCGCTTGGTCGCTTCCAGTCTTTTGCTAGCCTTCACCTGTACTAAGCGGGAATACTGCTTGTGCATCCAAACTCCTTAAACCCCAAAGTTGTTCCATATGAGTCCACTATACCTTCCTATATCGGTATCTACCTACCGTTCCAAGTAAATTTGTATGTGCCAAACTCCAAACCTTCAAATGAAATTCTGTTTTGTATGCTCGAGCAGCTCATGTTTCAACTAGGGCTGCCTATATCTTCCATGCTAGGTGGGTTATTCTCAAGAGGAGTGGACTCCGCTCCTCATTCACGAGAAAGGGCCGGTAACCGGGATGCCCAGTCCCATGATCCAAAAGATCAAAGCAAATCAAAATAATTAAACAAAACTCCCCCATGGCTGTTGTATGTTGGAGGCACTCGTTGTTTCGAGCAAGCCATGGATTGATGCTTGTTGGTGGTTGGGGGAGTATAAACCTTTACCATTCTGTTTGGGAACTGCCTATAATGCATGTAGTATGGAAGATACATCCATCTCATAGTTGTTGCATTGACAGTGAAAGTATGCCGCTCAAAAAGTTATTCAATCTCTATTTTAAAATTGAGCTCTGGCACCTCTACAAATCCCTGCTTCCCTCTGCGAAGGGCCTATCTATTTACTTTTATGTTGAGTCATCACCCTTCTTATTAAAAAGCACCCGCTGGAGAGCACACTGTCATTTGCATTCATTATAATTGGTTTATATTGGGTATGACTTGACTGTATCTCTTTTACCATGAATTACAATGTTTAGTCAGTCCTTGATCTTTAAAGGTGCTCTGCATTTATGTTTTGCGGTCTCAGAAAGGGCTAGCGAGATACCATTTTGTTAATCATGTTATGATTATTTTGAGAAAGTGTTGTCATCCAAGTTTTATTATTATGGCTCGCTAGCTAATTATGTTATTGATATGAGTAATCGTGAGACCTATGCGTTATTGTGAGTATGGTTAGTTCATAATATTTGCTGAAACTTGAATGCTGGATTTTCATGTTTACAACAACAAGAGCAAACAGAGTTTGTAAAACTTTTTCTTTATCACTTTCAGTTTATCAACCGAATTGCTTGAGGACAAGCAAAGGTTTGAGCTTGGGGGAGTTGATACGTCTCCAACGTATCTACTTTTCCAAACACTTTTGCCCTTGTTTTGGACTCTAACTTGCATGATTTGAATGAAACTAACCCGGACTGACGCTGTTTTCAGCAGAACTACCATGATGTTGTTTTATGTGTAAAAAAGAAAAGTTCTCGGAATGTCCTGGAAATCCACGGAGGCAATTTTTGGAATTTATAAGAATTATTGGCGAAATAAATACACCAGGGGGCCCAGGGCCTGTCCACGAGACAGGGGGCGCGCCCCTATCTCGTGGCCCCCCTGGACCTCCTCCGACCTCAACTCCAACTCCATATATTCCGTCTCGGGGAGAAAAAAATTAGAGAGAAAGTTTCATCGCGTTTCACGACACGGAGCCGCCGCCAAGCCCTAATCTCTCTCGGGAGGGCTGATCTGGAGTCCGTTCGGGGCTCCGGAGAGGGGGATTCCTCGCCGTCGTCATCATCAACCATCCTCCATCACCAATTTCATGATGCTCACCGCCATGCGTGAGTAATTCCATCTTAGGCTTGCTGGACGGTGATGGGTTGGATGAGATTTACCATGTAATCAAGTTAGTTTTGTTAGGGTTTGGTCCCTAGTATCCACTATGTTCTGAGATTGATGTTGCTATGACTTTGCTATGCTTAATGCTTGTCACTAGGGCCCGAGTGCCATGATTTCAGATCTGAACCTATTATGTTTTCATGAATATATGTGTGTTCTTGATCCTATCTTGCAAGTCTATAGTCACCTATTATGTGTTATGATCCGACAACCCCGAAGTGACAATAATCGGGATACTTCTCGGTGATGACCGTAGTTTGAGGAGTTCATGTATTCACTATGTGCTAATGCTTTGTTCCGGTTCTCTATTAAAAGGAGGCCTTAATATCCCTTAGTTTCTGCTAGGACCCCGCTGCCAGGGGAGGGTAGGACAAAAGATGTCATACAAGTTCTTTTCCATAAGCACGTATGACTATTTACAGAATACATGCCTACACTACATTGATGAACTGGAGCTAGTTCTATATCACCCTATGTTATGACTATTGCATGAGGAATCGCATCCAGCATAATTATCCATCACTGATCCATTGCCTACGAGCTTTTCACATATTGTTCTTCGCTTATTTATTTTTCCGTTGCTACTGATACAACTACTACAAAAACCCAAAAACATATATCTTTACTTTTGCTACCGTTACCTTTATTATCATACCACTTCTGATACTAAACACTTTGTTGTAGATACTAAGTTACCCAGGTGTGGTTGAATTGACAACTCAACTGCTAATACTGAAGAATATTCTTTGGCTCCCCTTGTGTCGAATCAATAAATTTGGGTTGAATACTCTACCCTCGAAAGCTGTTGCGATCCCCTATACTTGTGGGTTAGCAGGCAGCGCGCGACAGCTTTGGCATTGATTCCCCCACGGGAACCGAGGCGATGAGGACGACGAAGCGACGAGAAACCAGCCGAGTCCCTGCCAAGGAGGGCCCGTAGATTTTCATGCCAAAAACGATTCGGCCGGCGCCCCCAAGCGCCCCCCAGCGCGTCAGGTTCGGCCTGGATCCGCCGACACCAATTTCGGCCCGAGCCGGCGAAAAAAGGGCTTTTGGGGCGTGACTGGGCCGATTTTTCGACACCGGCGGCCAAAAAATCGCCTGGGGGGCTTGTTGGGGGCGCGGCTGGAGATGCTCTTACAAAACCATCTTATTCATCATGGGCTGATTGCGTTCATATACTAGAGCAAGACTCAGCAAATCCAGACTCCTAAGCATTCGTCGATGTGCCCGGATACATTATATTCGACAACCCGACATCTCACTAGTAAATCCTTAAATTCATGTCATTCCATACAACGTAAAACCGTCTAATCTTTACCGGCGTCTTTTGTCCTTATTGTTCCTTTGTCATGCCTATGTCTGACAGTCGTGAGACCCGTGAAAGTGAAGGTCTAGTCGCCAGCCAAGTAGAGTAAAATGTGAGACACTGATTGTCCGACATGGGCCGCGTCATATTAGCGCCCGGGCCGGGCATGCATGCCGCCGATTACCTCCGACTCGCATCCGACGCCATGGGGAAGATGCACCACTGGAGGGGTTGCAACGTCTCCCCGACATTGGGCGCCAGACGGACCGCACCGCTTCCGACGAGGCAGTGGTCACACGCCTCCCACCACCATGTCCGGCAAAGCCAAGCGCCATTTGCACAGATGCAATGGACTTTTTGATGACCCATAAGAATAGCGGATCTATCGTAGCCTTTTCGATAAGTAAGAGTATCGATATCAATGGGGAGCAGAAAGAATTGACAAATAGTTTTCAGCTAGGGTTCACTGTAAAGATAGTTTGATAAAGATAATTTATAACAAGAAAAATAATTGCAAAAGCAATACAATCCTCATGTATGCTAAGCTAAAACGCTCTTGAAGACACACGTGGTAATCTCGTCAAGTTACTTTCACCACAATTTGTTAAGTTATTGTTTGTTGATTCGAGAAGTGTTGTGTGGGTGGGCTGGAGCTAAGATAATAAGATACTATCCTTACTTGTATAATATCCACTTATGATTATACAATCCATAGCATTCAAAAAATACAAGATAAATTTAACCTTAACATTAAACCATAGGATCCAAAACAACCCCTGACAGAACAATTCGTAAACTGTGGTTTGGGCTTATAGTGATGTGCATTACCGAGTGGGTCCAGAGATACCTCTCCGACAATCTGAGTGACAAATGCTAATCTCGAAATACGCCAACCCAACAAGTACCTTTGGAAGCACCTGTAGAGCACCTTTATAATCACCCAGTTACGTTGTGACGTTTGGTAGCACACAAAGTGTTCCTCCGGTAAACAGGAGTTGCATAATCTCATAGTCATAGGAACATGTATAAGTCATGAAGAAAGCAGTAGCAACATACTAAACGATCGAGTGCTAAGCTAGCGGAATGGGTCAAGTCAATCACATCATTCTCCTAGTGATGTGATCCCGTTAATCAAATAACAACTCTTTGTCCATGGTTAGGAACATAACCATCTTTGATTAACGATCTAGTCAAGTAGAGGCATACTAGTGACACTCTGTTTGTCTATGTATTCACACATGTATTATGTTTCCGGTTAATACAATTCTCGCATGAATAATAAACGTTTATCATGATATAAGGAAATAAATAATAACTTTATTATTGCCTCTAGGGCATATTTCCTTCAGTCTCCCACTTGCACTAGAGTCAATAATCTAGATTACACAGTAATGATTCTAACACCCATGGAGCCTTGGTGTTGATCATGTTTTGCTCGTGGAAGAGGCTTAGTCAACGGGTCTGCAACATTCAGATCCGTATGTATCTTGCAAATCTCTATGTCTCCCACTTGGACTTGGTCCCGAATGGAATTGAAGCGTCTCTTGATGTGCTTGGTTCTCTTGTGAAATCTGGATTCCTTTGCCAAGGCAATTGCACCAGTATTGTCACAAAAGATTTTCATTGGACCCGATGCACTAGGTATGACACCTAGATCGGATATGAACTCCTTCATCCAGACTCCTTCATTTGCTGCTTCCGAAGCAGCTATGTACTCCGCTTCACACGTAGATCCCGCCACAACGCTTTGTTTAGAACTGCACCAACTGACAGCTCCACCGTTCAATGTAAACATGTATCCGGTTTGTGATTCAGAATCGTCCGGATCAGTGTCAAAGCTTGCATCGACGTAACCTTTTATGACTAGCTCTTTGTCACCTCCATAAACGAGAAACATATCCTTAGTCCTTTTTAGGTATTTCAGGATGTTCTTGACCGCTGTCCAGTGATCCACTCCTGGATTACTTTGGTACCTCCCTGCTAAATTTATAGCAAGGCACACATCAGGTCTGGTACACAACATTGCATACATGATAGAGCCTATGGCTGAAGCATAGGGAACATCTTTATTTTCTCTCTATCTTCTGCAGTGGTCGGGCTCGACGTCTTCGAATGAGAACAAAGCTGATCCGACAGGGCCTCTGCTATTTATTTATTTATATGAGCGAAAGGGGATACCCCCTGATTTCCGTTAATAGAAATCATTAGATGTTCACAACACTACGCCGAGCCTGCTACACAGGTTTCATTCATTACTAGTTTCAGCAAAGTCCTCATGTCGTAGCCACTGAATACATCACGAGTGCTACATACACTGCAAATAAAGAGACAATCATCCTACAAAGCACATCGATTTTGCCCATTATCTTCACAAGCTCTTTCATCTCCTCATTGCTGTCAAGGCCGTTCAGCAGCTGTTGCTTGGCCATGATCAGAGGAACTGCATCTTTAACCTTCTGCTCTGCATCTTCCTCTAATGCCGTTCCTTCAGTTACTTATCCAACACCCCAACCTACTGGTATTGGGATTCCTCGGCTAACCAAATAATCAGCGTAGTTGCATTCCCCCACATCAGCAACTTCCCAGAAATACAAATCACACGAATCTTCCCTTTTCTGCACGAATCAAATTGGAAGATCATCAACCAAACTATTAAAAAAAATCAGCAATTGAAAGCAGCAGAACAACACTTAAACATATTATTACCCCATGATTTGGGCATTTGTAGAAGACTCGGCCAGGGTTGCGGATTGTGGTTGAGACGCGACAGATGACTCTGCGTGATTTGCAGCAGTGGCACCACACCAACGGCAGCGGGTTGCGATGAGCAATCGGCTGCGGTGCGCGTGTCGGTGGGGGTGTGATGAGACCCACAAGCGATGGTACGGGTGGCGACTTGGCGTATATCTGGTTGTTGCCTGTTGAAGAGCAGGTGGACGAGCAGCCAGCGGACATGGTTGCTGCGTGGAGCTTCTGATGCTAGGCAGAGTAAGTAGAGAAGAGGAGAAGCGGACGTTGGATATGTCAGTTTCATTACTTACAGAGTAGCATAGCACCATATATAGTCATAGTCTAGGTTTGGATTCGAACCAGCTACAGGAGCACGTCTTTCTTTTTTTCTAAAACTCGGCAACGTCTCTTTACTGGTACACTAGCTTGTTCTGTACGCCTTCCCAAGTCTTTGATTTTCTTTCCCTTTTTTTGCGAGGAAGGAAGGATGAGAAAATTGAGAGTTCCTCGGACTCGAACCCAAGACCTCTCGGTTGAAAACCAAGGGTGCTAGTCACTTATGTGGCGAGGCAAAAACGCATTTTCCTCGTAGTTTTCTTCCTATATATGAAAGTATGCTACTTGGTGTCCACTTAGTCAAAAAACGATTGTGCCAACCTTGACCGTTGGATTGACATTCAACGTCTGTCGCGTTTCTTCAGTCTCTTCTTTCTCGAGCCGCCAAAGCCAAACCAGCGCCGGTGGGACCGCCTGCTCCCGCCTCCCACGGCTGGCTGTGATCTTCCCCAGCTCCTGTTCGTTCCCGTCCAAGGCCTCACCATCGTCCTCCGCCTTGGTTCGCTCGCCGAGGCGCCACCCTCCGGTGTGGTCAACATGGTCAACAACCGAGAGGAATAAGGAGATGACTGTACATGGTGAGGATGACAGTAGGGACCCAGCAGCGCGAGCAGTAATTTTGTTTTTTCGGGATGGAGAAGGGTATCAACTAGGTTGTGCGGGACCCGTGGCCCTTCTAGCCCAGGCTTTTATTTCATATGTTTAGCACATGACCAGTCCAGTTTGTTTTTTTCCTTTCTGAAAAATGGCTAGCCAGCTATTTTCTTTTTTACAGAATAACCAACATAGGCCTAGTTGCTTTTCTACGCCCTGTTAGGCCGGAAATCTTTCAAGACGAGGAGGGATGCATTTTGCCCAGAAAATGGGCTATAAGTAATAAGAAATGGGCTATAAGTAATAAGAAATGGGCTATAAGTAATAATAAATGGGCTATAAAATGAAAAATACAGCAAACATGCAATTAGTTCCAAAATACTGTTTTCTTTCGGATTTTGATATTTTAAATTTCATTGTTTTTGTGCGGGTAAAATTTCATTGAATTTAAATTAAGATATATTTAGATTTAAAATTAATTTGAATCTAGCTAGAAATTTTGGGCTGTATGCTGTTTGGGACAGATTTGGAGGCTGACTTGTGGGTCTACTAGGTTGACGTGTACTTTGGCTTTGTCAACTTAGTCCACAAACGATTCTATCAGCAGTGACCGTTGGATGTTAATCCAACGGCCGTGCTGCTTCTTCAATATCTGATCTTCTTGCTCCAGCCGCCCAAACCAGCGCCGGTGGGAATTCCTGCTCCGCCTCCGTGGCGGCTGTCTTGCCATGACAGCCACACCGCCCCACCCTACTTCATTACTGGCCAGGCCATTCCTCTACTCACCCACACCTCCTGTTATTTTCCAGCGAGGACAGCTGGACCAGTAAACCCTCGTACTCCCCACCGCGTGGGCAACCATTGCCGAATCTTCCACGGCTCCGTGTCGTTCCCTTCCTAGGCCTCGCCATCGTCCACCGCCATGGTGCTCTCGGCGCGGCCTGGTCAACGTAGTCAACAAACGACATCCATCGGCCGTGGACTGTACGCGCAAAATAATGATTCCTTCACCTGACAGCTAGGACCCACCGGAAGGGCCTCTGTATTTCATGAAAAAACTTTCCCCCCGCTGACATGTCGGACCCACTAGCTATATCTTCGCACGCAAGAAAGTGCCTCCTTATTACGCACAAAAAAATGAATACCCACCCTGCTAGCTCGGACCCACCATAGTGGGAGGATGACTTGTGGGCCAACTAAGTTGACGGGGACAGAGAGCTTTGTCAACTTAGTCAATATGAGCGATTCTAGTTCCAGTGACCGTACGATGTCCATCCAACGGCCGTAGTGCTTCTTCAACCTCTGGTCTTCTTGCTCCAGCCGCCCAAAGCAGCGCCGGTCGTGCCGCATGCTCCTGCTGTTGGGGAACGTTGCAGAAAATTAAAATTTTCCTACGGTTTCACCAAGATCTATCTATGAGTTCATCTAAGCAACGAGTCAAGAGAGAGAGTTTGCATCTACATACCACTTGTAGATCGAGTACGGAAGCGTTCGAGGGAATGGTGATGATGGAGTCGTTCCCAACGTGATTCCGATCACCGATGACCAAGTGCTGAACGGATATCACCTCCGCGTTAAACACACGTATGGGACGATGGCGTCTCCTCCGTCTTGATCCAGCAAGGATGAAGGAGAGGTTGAGGAAGACAACTCCAATGGCAGCACGACGGCGTGGTGCAGTTGGTACGGCAGTTCTCTGGCAGGGCTTCGCCAAGCTCGCGTGGAGAAAGAGAGGTGTTGGGGAGGGGAGGGGCTGCGCCTTCAATGGTGTGTGCAGCCCTCCCCCCCACCCCTCTATTTATAGGAGGAGAGGGCAAGGGGGGGCCGGCCATCTAGGGGAAACCCTAGATGGGGCGGCAGCCAAAGGGGAGGAGGGGAGGGTGGCTTGCCCCCCAAGCTGGGGCGCCCCTTTAGGGTTCCCTCCCATGCCCTAGCCGCATGGGCCTAGGTGGGAGGCGCCCAGCCCACCAGGGGCTGGCTCCCTCCCACTTATCCCATGTGGCCCCGGGGGTGGCCCCCCGTGGACCTCGGAACCCTCCCGTGGCCCCGGTACATTACAGTATACCCAAACTTTCCGAGTCCGTTTAACCACTTTCCATATATAAATCTTTACCTCCGGATCATTCCGGAACTCCTCGTGACGTCCGGGATCTCATCCGGGACTCCGAACAACATTCGGTAATCACATACTTGTCTTCCTAATAACCCTAGCGTCACCGAACCTTAAGTGTGTAGACCCTACGGGTTCGGGAGATATGTAGACATGACCGAGACGCTTTCCGGTAATAACCAACAGCGGGATCTGGATACCCATGTTGGCTCCCACATGCTCCTCGATGTTGTCATCGGATGAACCACGATGTCAAGGGTTCAAGCAACCCCCGTATTCTATTCCCTTTGTCAGTCGGTATGTTACTTGCCCGAGACTCGATCGTCGGTATCCCAATACCTCGTTTAGTCTCGTTACCGGCAAGTCACTTTACTCGTACCGTAATGCATGATCCGTGACCGGACACTTGATCACTTTGAGCTCAATATGATGATGCACTACCGAGTGGCCCGGTGATACCTCTCCGTCATACGGAGTGACAAATCCCTGTCTCGATCCGTGTCAACCCAACAGACACTTTCGGAGATACCTGTAGTGCACCTTTATAGTCACCCAGTTACGTTGTGACGTTTGATACACCCAAAGCACTCCTACGGTATCCGGGAGTTACACGATCTCACGGTCTAAGGAAGAGATACTTGACATTGGAAAAGCTCTAGCAAAACGAACTACACGATCTTGTGCTATGCTTAGGATTGGGTCTTGTCCATCACGTCATTCTCCTAATGACGTGATCCCGTTGTCAATGACATCTGATGTCCATAGTCAGGAAACCATGACTATCTGTCAACCAACGAGCTAGTCAACTAGAGGCTCACTAGGGACGTATTGTGGTCTATGTATTCACACGTGTATCACGATTTCCGTATGATACAGTTATAGCATGAATAAAAGACAATTATCATGAACAAGGAAATATAATAATGCTTTTATTATTGCCTCTAGGGCATATTTCCAACAGTCTCCCACTTGCACTAGAGTCAATAATCTAGTTACATTGTGATGAATCGAACACCCATAGAGTTCTGGTGTTGATCATGTTTTGCCCGTGGAAGAGGTTTAGTCAACGGATCTGCGACATTCAGATCCGTGTGCACTTTACCAATTTCTATGTCTCCATTTTGAACATTTTCACGGATGGAGTTGAAGCGACGCTTGATGTGCCTTGTCTTCTTATGAAACCTGGGCTCATTGGCAAGGGCAATAGCTCCAGTGTTGTCACAGAAGAGTTTGATTGGCCCCGACGCATTGGGTATGACTCCTAGGTCGGTGATGAACTCCTTCACCCAAATTGTTTCATGCGCTGCCTCCGAGGCTGCCATGTACTCCGCTTCACATGTAGATCCCGCCACGACGCTCGCTTGCAGCTGCACCAGCCATTGCTCCACCATTCAACATATACACGTATCCGGTTTGTGACTTAGAGTCATCGAGCTGTGTCGAAGCTAGCGTCGGCGTAACCCTTCTGACGAGCTCTTCGTCACCTCCATAAACGAAACATGTCCTTTGTCCTTTTCAGATACTTCAGGATATTCTTGACCGTTGTCCAGTGTTCCTTGCCGGGATTGCTTTGGTACCTTCCTACCAAACTTACGGCAAGGTTTACATCAGGTCTGGTACACAGCATGGAATACATAATAGATCCTATGGCTGAGGCATAGGGGATGACACTCATCTCTTCTTTATCTTTTGCCGTGGTCGGGCATTGAGCTGAGCTCAATCTCACACCTTGCAATACAGGCAAGAACCCCTTCTTGGATTGATCCATTTTGAACTTCTTCAAAATCTTATCAAGGTATGTGCTTTGTGAAAGACCTATGAGGCGTCTCGATCTATCTCTATAGATCTTGATGCCTAATATATAAGCAGCTTCTCCAAGGTCCTTCATTGAAAAACATTTATTCAAGTAGGCCTTAATGCTGTCCAAGAATTCTATATCATTTCCCATCAAAAGTATGTCATCTACATATAATATGAGAAATGCTACAGAGCTCCCACTCACTTTCTTATAAACGCAGGCTTCTCCATAAGTCTGCATAAACCCAAACGCTTTGATCATCTCATCAAAGCGAATGTTCCAACTCCGAGATGCTTGCACCAGCCCATAAATGGATCGCTAGAGCTTGCATACTTTGTTAGTGTTCTTAGGATCGACAAAACCTTCCGGCTGCATCATATACAGCTCTTCCTTAAGATAACCGTTAAGGAACGCTGTTTTGACGTCCATCTGCCATATCTCATAATCATAGTATGCGGCAATTGCTAACATGATTCGGACGGACTTAAGCTTCGCTACGGGAGAGAAAGTCTCATCGTAGTCAATCCCTTGAACTTGCCGATAACCCTTAGTGACAAGTCGAGCTTTATAGATGGTGACATTACCATCCGCGTCCGTCTTCTTCTTAAAGATCCATTTGTTTTCTATCGCTCGCCGATCATCGGGCAAGTCAGTCAAAGTCCACACTTTGTTTTCATACATGGATTCTATCTCGGACTTCATGGCTTCTAGCCATTTGTTGGAATCTAGGCCCGCCATCGCTTCTTCATAGTTCGAAGGTTCACCGTTGTCTAACAACATGATTTCCGTGACAGGGTTGCCGTACCACTGCAGTGCGGGGCGTGTCCTAGTGGACCTACGAAGTTCAGTAGCAACTTGATCCGAAGTACTTTGATCATCATTATGAATTTCCTCTTCAGTCGGTGTAGGCATCACAGGAACATTTTCCTGAGCTGCACTACTATCCTGTTCAAGAGGTAGTACTTCATCGAGTTCTACTTTCCTCCCACTTACTTCTTTCGAGAGAAACTCTTTTTCCAGAAAGGATCCGTTCTTGGCAACAAAGATCTTGCCCTCGGATCTTAAGTAGAAGGTATACCCAATGGTTTCTTTAGGGTATCCTATGAAGACGCATTTTTCCGACTTGGGTTCGAGCTTTTCAGGTTGAAGTTTCTTGACATAAGCATCGCATCCCCAAACTTTTAGAAACGACAGCTTAGGTTTCTTCCCAAACCATAATTCATACGGTGTCGTCTCAACGGACTTAGACGGTGCCCTATTTAAAGTGAATGTAGCTGTCTCTAGAGCGTATCCCCAAAATGATAGTGGTAAGTCAGTAAGAGACATCATAGACCGCACCATATCCAATAGAGTGCGATTACGACGTTCGGACACACCGTTACGCTGAGGTGTTCCAGGCGGCGTGAGTTGTGAAACGATTCCACATTTTCTTAGGTGTGTACCAAATTCGTTACTTAAATATTCTCCTCCACGATCTGATCGTAAGAATTTTATCTTTCGGTCACGTTGATTCTCTACTTCATTCTGAAATTCCTTGAACTTTTCAAAGGTCTCAGACTTGTGTTTCATCAAGTAGACATACCCATATCTACTCAAGTCATCTGTGAGAGTGAGAACATAACGATACCCTCCGCGAGCCTCAACGCTCATTGGACCGCACACATCGGTATGTATGATTTCCAACAAGTTGGTTGCTCGCTCCATTGATCCAGAGAATGGAGTCTTGGTCATCTTGCCCATGAGGCATGGTTCGCATGTGTCAAATGATTCATAATCAAGAGACTCCAAAAGTCCATCAGCATGGAGCTTCTTCATGCGCTTGACACCAATGTGACCAAGGCGGCAGTGCCACAAGTATGTGGGACTATCGTTATCAACTTTAAATCTTTTGGTATTCACGCTATGAACATGTGTAATACTACGCTCGAGATTCATTAAGAATAAACCATTGACCATCGGAGCATGACCATAAAACATATCTCTCATATAAATAGAACAACCATTATTCTCGGATTTAAATGAGTAGCCATCCCGTATTAAACGAGATCCAGATGCAATATTCATGCTCAAACTTGGCACCAAATAACAATTATTAAGGTTTATAACTAATCCCGTAGGTAAATGAAGAGGTAGTGTGCCAACGGCGATCACATCGACTCTGGAACCATTCCCGACGCGCATCGTCACCTCGCCCTTCGCCGGTCTCCGCTTATTCCGCAGCTCTGCTGTGAGTTACAAATATGAACAACGGCACGGTATCAAATACCCAGGAGTTACTACGAGTACTGGTAAGGTACACATCAATTACATGTATATCAAATATACCTTTCGTGTTGCCGGCCTTCTTATCCGCTAAGTATTTGGGGCAGTTCCGCTTCCAGTGACCCTTCCCCTTGCAATAAAAGCACTCAGTCTCAGGCTTGGGTCCATTCTTTGACTTCTTCTCGGCAACTTGCTTACCGGGCGCGGCAACCTCCTTGCCGTCCTTCTTGAAGTTCTTCTTTCCCTTGCCCTTCTTGAACTTAGTGGTCTTATTGACCATCAACACTTGATGTTCTTTCTTGATTTCAACCTCGGCTGACTTCAGCATAGAGAATACTTCAGGAATGGTCTTTACCATCCCCTGCATATTGTAGTTCATCACAAAGCTCTTGTAGCTTGGTGGGAGCGACTGGAGGATTCTGTCAATGACCGCCTCATCAGGGAGGTTAATATTCAGCTGGGTCATACGGTTGTGCAACCCAGACATCTTGAGAATGTGCTCACTGACAAAACTATTTTCTTCCATCTTACAACTATAGAACTTGTCGGAGATGTCATATCTCTCGACCCGGGCGTGAGCTTGGAAAACCAGTTTCAGCTCCTCGAACATCTCATATGCTCCGTGATGCTCAAAACGCTTTTGGAGCCCCGGTTCTAAGCTGTAAAGCATGCCGCACTAAACGAGGGAGTAATCATCAGTACGTGCCTACCAAACGTCAAATCGTCTTGCAGTGCTGGGAGAGCGGGTGGGTCACCTAACGGTGCTTCTAGGACATATGCCTTCTTGGCAGCTATGAGGATGATCCTCGGGTTCGGACCCAGTCCGTATAGTTGCTGCCATCATCTTTCAGCTTGGTTTCTCTAGGAACGCGTTGAAGTTCATGTTGACATGGCGTTGGCCATTTGATCTACAAGACATATCATTCAAAGTTTTAGACTAAGTTCATGATAATTAAGTTCATATAATCAAATTATTTAAATGAACTCCCACTCAGATTAGACATCCCTCTAGTCATCTAAGTGTTACACGATCCGAGTCGACTAGGCCGTGTCCGATCATCACGTGAGACGGACTAGTCATCGTCGGTGAACATTCTCATGTTGATCGTATCTTCTATCGACTCGTGTTCGACCTTTCGGTCTCCGTGTTCGAGGCCATGTCTGTACATGCTAGGCTCGTCAAGTTTAACCCTAAGTGTTTTGCGTGTGTAAATCTGTCTTACACCCGTTGTATGTGAATGTAAGAATCCATCACACCCGATCATCATGTGGTGCTTAGAAGCGACGAACTTTAGCGGTGCACAGTTAGGGAGAACACTTCTTGAAATTGTTGTAAGGATCATCTTATTTACTACCATCGTTCTAAGTAAACAAGATGTATAAACATAATAAACATCACATGCAATTATATAGTAGTGACATGATATGGCCAATATCATAAAACTCCATTGATCTCCATCTTCGGGGCTCCATGATCATCTTGTCACCGGCATGACACCATGATCTCCATCATCATGATCTCCATCATTGTGCCTCCATGAAGTTGTCACGCCAACGACTACTTCTACTTCTATGGCTAACGCGTTTAGCAATAAAGTAAAGTAATTTACATGGCGTTCTTCAATGACACGCAGGTCATACAAAAATAAAGACAACTCCTATGGCTCCTGCCGGTTGTCATACTCATCGACATGCAAGTCGTGATTCCTATTACAAGAACATGATCTCATACATCACAATATGTCATTCATCATTCATCACAACTTGGCCATATCACATCACATGACAATTGCTGCAAAAACAAGTTAGACGTCCTCTAATTGTTGTTGCATCTTTTACGTGGCTGCAATTGGGTTCTAGCAAGAACGTTTTCTTACCTACGAATAACCACAACGTGATCTTGTCAACTTCTATTTACCCTTCATAAGGACCCTTTTCATCGAATCCGCTCCAACTAAAGTAGGAGAGACAGACACCGCCAGCCACCTTATGCAACTAGTGCATGTTAGTCGGTGGAACCGGTCTCACGTAAGCGCACGTGTAAGGTTGGTCCGGGCCGCTTCATCCCACAATACCGCGGAAGCAAGATAAGATTAGTAACGGCAAGTAAGTTGACAAGATCCACGCGCACAACTATATTGTGTTCTATTCGTGCAATAGAGAACTACGATAGACCTAGCTCATGATGCCTTTGTTGGGGAGCGTTGCAGAAAATTAAAATTTTCCTACGGTTTCACCAAGATCTATCTATGAGTTCATCTAAGCAACGAGTCAAGAGAGAGAGTTTGCATCTACATACCACTTGTAGATCGAGTACGGAAGCGTTCGAGGGAGTGGTGATGATGGAGCCGTTCCCAACGTGATTCCGATCACCGATGACCAAGTGCTGAACAGACAGCACCTCCGCGTTAAACACACGTACGGGACGATGGCGTCTCCTCCGTCTTGATCCAGCAAGGATGAAGGAGAGGTTGAGAAGACAACTCCAATGGCAGCACGACGGCGTGGTGCGGTTGGTCTGGCAGTTCTCGGCGAGGCTTCGCCAAGCTCACGTGGAGAAAGAGAGGTGTTGGGGAGGGAGGGCTGTGCCTTCAATGGTGTGTGCAGCCTCCCCCCACCCTCTATTTATAGGAGGAGAGAGCAAGGGGCCGGCCATCTAGGGAAACCCTAGATGGGGCGGGCGGCCAAGGGAGGAGGGAGGGTGGCTTGCCCCCAAGCCAGGGGGCCCCTTTAGGGTTTCCCTCCCATGCCCTAGCCGCATGGGCCTAGGTGGGAGGCGCCCAGCCCACAGGGGCTGGCTCCCTCTCCCACTTATCCCATGTGGCCCCGGGAGGGGTGGCCCCTCCAGTGGACCTCGGAACCCTCCCGGTGGCCCCGGTACATTACCGGTATACCCCCGAAACTTTCCGGAGTCCGTTTAACCACTTTCCATATATAAATCTTTACCTCCGGATCATTCCGGAACTCCTAGTGACGTCCGGGATCTCATCCGGGACTCCGAACAACATTCGGTAATCACATACTTGTCTTCCTAATAACCCTAGCGTCACCGAACCTTAAGTGTGTAGACCCTACGGGTTCGGGAGATATGTAGACATGACCGAGACGCTTTCCGGTCAATAACCAACAGCGGGATCTGGATACCCATGTTGGCTCCCACATGCTCCTCGATGTTGTCATCGGATGAACCACGATGTCAAGGGTTCAAGCAACCCCCGTATTCTATTCCCTTTGTCAGTCGGTATGTTACTTGCCCGAGACTCGATCGTCGGTATCCCAATACCTCGTTTAGTCTCGTTACGGCAAGTCACTTTACTGCATCGTAATGCATGATCCCGTGACCGGACACTTGATCACTTTGAGCTCAATATGATGATGCACTACCGAGTGGGCCTAAGTGATACCTCTCCGTCATACGGAGTGACAAATCCTGTCTCGATCCGTGTCAACCCAATGACACTTTCGGAGATACCTGTAGTGCACCTTTATAGTCACCCGATTACGTTGTGACGCTTGATACACCCAAAGCACTCCTACGGTATCCGGGAGTTACACGATCTCACGGTCTAAGGAAGAGATACTTGACATTGGAAAAGCTCTAGCAAAAGCGAACTACGATCTTGTGCTATGCTTAGGATTGGGTCTTGTCCATCACGTCATTCTCCTAATGACGTGATCCCGTTGTCAATGACATCGATGTCCATAGTCGAAACCATGACTATCTGTCAACCAACGAGCTAGTCAACTAGAGGCTCACTAGGGACGTATTGTGGTCTATGTATTCACACGTGTATCACGATTTCCGTATGATACAGTTATAGCATGAATAAAAGACAATTATCATGAACAAGGAAATATAATAATGCTTTTATTATTGCCTCTAGGGCATATTTCCAACACCTGCCTCCCGTGGCCGGCTGTGCTGCCGCGGAGGCCTCACCGCCCCCTACTATTCCCACCGCTGGCCAGGCCCTGCGGCGACAGCAGCCTCACACCGCAGCCGAACTAGTGAACCCTCGTACTCCTCTCCACGCGGGCTTCCATTGCCGCGTCTTTCCCGGCTCCGCGTCGTCCCCTTCCTAGGCCTCACCGTCGTCCACCGCCGTGGTGCTCTCGGCGCGGCCTGGTCAACGTGGTCTTCCATCAGACATGGACTGTACGTGAAGAGGTTGAGAGCTGGGTCCACGGCCGCAACAAGGAAGTGCCTCCTTATTACGCGAAAAATAATGATTCCTCCACCTGACAGATGGGACCCACCGGACGGGCCACTGTATTTTGCGGAAAAAACGTTTCCCCCTGACTGCTGGGACCCACCAGCTTCATCTTCGCACGCAAGGAAGTGCGTCCGGGCAAAAAAATGATTCGCCCCCCTGACTGCTGGGACCCATCAGCTACACCTTCGCACGCAAGGAAGTGCGTCCGGTCAAAAACAAAACGATTCGCTCCCCTGACTGCTGGGACCCACCAGGTACATCTTCGCAGGCAAGGAAGTGCCTGACAGTCGGGACCCACCTGGTCGAAGCGTACGTAGCGTTGTCATCCTGGTCGCGAACGTGTACGTACATACTGGTCGATGTAGAGGCGCGCACGTGTCGTAGTAGAGGCGCGCACGTAGCATGTACACGTACGTACAGCGGCCAGGGTGCAAGAAAGAAAATACGGCCACGTATGTGTACATACGGGCGGGGTCTCGAACGCCTACTCGCACATACGTACGGCCAGGGCTCGTGTACATGGCTGGGTCGGAACGGAGAAACAGCGTCGTCGTCGTGTTCATGGGGAGGCAACGGAATGCGTCGTGTTCATCGGGAGGCAACGGAATGCGTCGTGTTCATCGAGAGGCAACGGAACGCGTGGGAGCCAACCGGCTTGGACGAAACAGGCGATGGAAACAAGGCCTGGCGTACTGCAGAACGGAGGAAACAACCTTGTGTTCGATCGGTCACGTTCGGAACGGGGTCCTGTTGATCGGGAGGGGTGTGGCGTACCGCAAAACGGAGGAAACAGACTTCCTACGGTCGAAACGGGGGTCCTGTTGATCGGGAGGGGTGTGGCGTACCGCAAAACGGAGAAAACGGACCTCCTACGGTCAAAACGGGGGTCCTGTTGATCGGGAGGGGTGTGGCCTACCGCAAAACGGACGAAACGGACCTCCTACGGTCGAAACGGGGGTCCTGTTCATTGGGAGGGGTGTGGCGTACCGTAAAACGGGACTCCACGGGATACTGTTCATCTCCCCCGTCGACATCCTCCAGCCTCCACGGGCTACCGTCGACCTCCCGCAGCCTCCACCGCGCGCTACTCCATCGGCTACTGTTCAACCACCCCTCCACGGGCACCCCTCCACCGTCTACTGTTCATCCAACCCTCCACACCACGGGGTCCTATTCAACCACCCCTCCACGGGCACCCCTCCATCGTCTACTGTTCATCCAGCCCTCCACACCACAGGGTCCTGTTCATCTAGAGGCAACGCCACCGCTCACTATTCATCCAAACCGCCCCAACGCCTTTGTTCATCAATCGATCGGCTTGATTAGCAGCAATAGCGAAGAAATCGCTTTCGATCGGGTTCGATTAACAACCATCGATCGATCGCTCAGTTCGATGAACGCGTAGCCTGAAATGCAATCGCTTCGGGTTGATTAGAGCCCAACGCCTCGCCGGGTTCAATTAGAGCTAACGCCCGCACACACGCAGCAGCGTGCACGTGTACGAGAAAGCGATGCATCGCTCGGCCCCCGACCTCCCACCGTAACCGGCAACTCCCCGAAATTTTCCTCGCCCTCGCTTCTACTACGGTTTTTTCCGTCATGGACGGCCCAAAGAATGACATGCAGCTGCGTCTCCGCCCGCCCAGGACGAAAAGCCCATTTTCTGTCATGATTTTTTTTTCATAGAAGTAGGAGCCCACCACATCTATGATGATACCAGATTTTGTCACAATTCTCGTCATAGAAGTGTCATATGTATGACAGAAAAAAATTCCGTTCGGCCCAAATTGTCACGGATGTGTCTTATTTTTGTAATGGAGGCAGGCGAGCGGCAGCTGTGGCGTTGGAGTAGGAGGCAGATGCGGCGGGAGAGCGGGGGAGTAGGGCAGCTGGGGCGGCGGCGAGAAGGGCATCTGCGGTGGCGGGGAGCAGCGCAGCTGCTGGTTCTGTCAGAGGAGGACGACGAGGCGTGCGGGTTTGGTCGGGAGAAACTAGAGGCTTTTTTTGCAAAAATGCCCTCGCGACAATAATTTCAGGACGGAGGGAGTACTTTTGATAGTAGAAATAAAAATCCGTGTGTAATATTGATGTTCATGTGATAATAGGTTGACTCTGTTCATATAATACTGGTGACGAATATTTTTCGAACTATTTTGACGCTTGCTACGTCTTGAGCTTGCGTTGGTTTTCCTTGAAGAGGAAAGGGTGATGCAGCAATAGTAGCGTAAGTATTTTCCTCAGTTTTCGAGAACCAAGGTATCAATCCAGTAGGAGGCTCCTCAAAAGTCCCACGCACATACACAAACAAACAAAGAACTCGCAACCAACGCAATAAAGGGGTTGTCAATCCCTTCACGGCCACTTGCGAAAGTGAGATCTGATATAGATAGTATGATAAGATAAATATATTTTTGGTATTTTATAATATAGATGCAAAAAGTAAAGATGCAAATAAAAGTAGATTGATAGCTTATATGATAAAAGATAGACCCGGGGGCCATAGGTTTCATTAGTGACTTCTCTCAAGATAGCATAAGTATTACGGTGGGTGAACAAATTACTGTCGAGCAATTGATAGAAAAACGAATAATTATGAGATTATCTAGGCATGATCATGTATATAGGCATCACGTCCGCAATAAGTAAACCGACTCCTGCCTGCATCTACTACTATTACTCCACACATTGACCGACTCCTGCCTGCATCTAGAGTATTAAGTTCATAAGAACAGAGTAACGCATTAAGAAAGATGACATGATGTAGAGGGATAAACTCAAGCAATATGATATAAACCCCATCTTTTTATCCTCGATGGCAACAATACAATACGTGCCTTGCTGCCCATGCTGTCACTGGGAAAGGACACCGCGAGATTGAACCCAAAGCTAAGCACTTCTCCCATGGCAAGAAAGATCAATCTAGTAGGCCAAACCAAATTGATAATTCAAAGAGACTTGCAAAGATAACTCAGTTATACATAAAAGAATTCATAGGAGATTCAAATATTTCTCATAGATAAACTTGATCATAAACCCACAATTCATCGGATCTCGACAGACACACCGCAAAAAGAGTTTACATTGAATAGATCTCCACAAGAGAGGGGGAGAACATTGTATTGAGATCCAAAAAAAGAGAAGAAGCCATCTATCTAATAACTATTGACCCGAAGGTCTGTGGTAAACTACTCACAACTCATCGAAGGGGCTATGGTGTTGATGTAGAAGCCCTCCATGGTCGATTCCCCCTCCAGTGGAGCGCCGGCGCAGGCTCCAAGATGGGATCTCGCGGATACAGATGGTTACGGTGGTGGAAATTGTGTTTCGTTGGCTCCCTAGATGTTTTCGGGGTACGTAGGCATATATAGGAGGAAGAAGTACGTCGGTCGCCGCCTATGGGGCCCACGAGATAGGGGCGCGCCCAGAGGGAGTGGGCGCGCCCTCCTGTCTCCTGGCCGCCTCGCAAGCTTCTTGACTTGCACTCCAAGTTCTCTGGATCACGTTCGTTCCAAAAATCACGCTTCCGAAGGTTTCATTTTGCTTGGACTCCGTTTGATATTCCTTTTCTTTGAAATACTGAAATAGGCAAAAAAAAACAGCAATACGGGCTGGGCCTCCGGTTAGTAGGTTAGTCCCAAAAATGATATAAACATGTAAAATAAAGCCCATAAACATCCAAAAGGGGTAATATAATAGCATGGAACAATCAAAAATTATAGATACGTTGGAGACGTATCAACGCTTAATTGCATTCACAAGGACATCCATATTGGAGCTGAGGTATAAATGAGGCCGTAATTTTGTTAATATTTTTATATTGATGTACTGTTGTGAATAATATGCATGCCGCTGCGAATATTATTATTTGTAAATAAATGATTATTATTGTATGATATGAAAAAAGTTCTATAAAACTGGAAGATATTAAATGTATTACTCATATGATATTAAAATGTTATTATCGTACTATTATGTTTAGTGGTTGTTTGGATAGCGAGTAATTACCCTCGGTTTTTACCAATAGTCGTTTTTTCAAAACCTCAGTTTTTGCATGTTACGAGAACTAGTTTAGGATATTTTTGGGGTAGTTAGAGAAAAGCAAACCGTGTTTTAGTTTGTTATATGCTGGTAGACGAGTTTGAGAAAAAATAGATCTCGAAATACTCGTTATCCAGACAACCCCTTAAAGTCTAAGCAAATGATTATAAAAACAAACCGAATATTTGTAATGAAAATACATTTATTATTTTAGTCGTACTACTACTAAATGTTGTCATCGTACTACTACTACATGTTAAGTTACTAATTATTTGAAATGTAAATATGGATGTTGGTTAGGTACTATGGAAAATTTGTTAGAGTACTATGGGGACGTCTTATGCGACAGTCCTTTCGGGGTGGATGTGTCCTTGTGCGGGTCGACTACAGTTGTAGTGAGAGACATGGTAAACGTGGGTTACGCAGCAGTCGGAAGGTGCATCCGAACGATGTTTGGCCCAGGGATGCAGGGGGGAAATGACAATGGAGGCCTTCATTGTTGACGGAGGAAATGATGGGACAGCTTCCCGTTGGGGTTTGCGGCCTGTCACAGGTGATCAGTCGTGGGGGTCGTACATGAGGTTTGCAAGCAATCCCAATAACTGAATGTTTGGTTATTCGATGGTGTATGTGGAGTTCATTTCAGTCACTGATGTTACCGGATGCAGTAGCAGGTGTGGTGAGGTCGAGTTGGCCATCACATCAGCCCCTAGCGTCGGCCCATCGGAACCGACGGGCGGCCAGCCTGTGTATGACACAAGATATTGTCTGCGGCCGTTGACATGAGCGAACATGTGGAGGGATTGCCGGAGGCGCTAGATGATGACGATCATTCTTCCGCGTCTTTGTAGTCAAGCAAAGAAGAAGATGTTCCTCCTCAGAGGGCGGTCGCGACGTCACTGCAACCTGGGTTTTTACAGGATATGAGCATCACTAATGAATTTCACTTTGTTTCTAGCTTAGAAGCGGGGAGCCTGGAGGTTGGGCAGGTTTTCCCAGACAAGAAGTCTTCTTACCAGGCAATGGATAGCTATGCAATCGTCCTCCACCACCAGGATAGAGTGAAGCACTCTGATAAAAAAGAGTTGAAGGTCATATGCATCCACACCATGAAAGGTTGCCGTGGAAGAGTTCTCGCTAGACTGAAGCCTGGGGTATGTCAGTCATGGCATATCAAAAAAATAGTGGAGCATAGCTATGAGCAAACTGGGACTCTTTCTAATCACTGCAATGTGACAGCAAGATATGTGGCACAGGCAATGGAAACGATTGTGCAGGCAAGTCTCAACATCAGTGTTAGGGCTTTGCAAAAAGATGCAGAAGATCAGATTGTCTTCCCTGTCAGCTACAGCGAGGCTAGGCGTGCGAAGGAAAAGATATTCCAGAACTTGTATGGAACCTATAAGAGGCCTATTCTTATGCCCCCAGAATGCCTCATCAGATAGCAAGTGCTAATAGGGGGACTCAAGTTTGGTGGAGAGAACGTCCAAACCCAATGAACCCGGGTGAGCTAATCCTGGACCGCTTATTCTAGGCATTCGCCCAAACTATACAAGCCTTCAGGCACCGTTGCCCGGTATTATCAGTTGATGGTACCTTTCTCACTGGAAAGTACAAGGGCACACTATTGGTGGTGATTGCAGCAGATGAAAATAATCAGCTTCTTCCTATTGCATACGCAGTAGTCGAGAGCGAGAACAAAGATAGCTGGTTGTGGTTCCTGGGCTCCGTGAAGATGGGTGTCGTGAAAGAGCATGAAGGTGTTTGCATCATCTCTGATCGCAACACTGGATTATTAAGTGCTCTCAACATAACTAAGGAGTCGTCAGAAGAGTGGAGGTGTCCGGATCTAGAGGGAAGGTGGTGCATGCAGCATTTGGCTGCAAACTTTTACTCCAAATTCAAGAACAAGGATTGGTTCACGTTATTCAAGAGGATGTGCATGCAGAAAATTGAAGCCAAAATGAATGCCATCTGGGCAGGTATCAATGGTCAGAACGAGCGCGCGGCCTTGCCGTAGAGAGAAGACCGGAGGGGTCGTAGGAAGCCCATAAATTTGAGCCAGTGGATCAGCGAGAATTGCCCTAATTTGTACAAGTGGGCGCAGGCTCATGACACCGGTGCTCGGTATGGAATAATGACCAACAATATGTCAGAGATGTACAATGGTGTCCTTAAAGGGGTGAGAGCCTTGCCTATCACAACCCTAATTGAAGAAACTTGGAACCGGACCCTGTCATACTTTGCAGACAGGGTTACCATGGCCAATGCACAAGTTGAATTTAACAAGCCATGGTCCGAGAAGATGCAAATACATCTGGACGAGAAAGCAAAGAAGTCCCAAGCCATGGCTGCAGGAAAGTGGACGCACTTAGGAATAAGTGGGAGCTCAATGTGCGAGCCAAGTACGTTAAGGGTCACCACAGAGGATTAAAAAAGCAAGCTATCACCCTCGGCCCAACGTCCTGTGAGTGCACTTATAACAAACCCAAGCTTGAGGGCTATCCTTGCAGTCATGTGCTTCGGGCGGCTGCAGATAAAAAAAATCAGTGTCGAGCCGTACATATCGCCGTACTTCAACATGTACAATCTGTACAACACTTGGAACGGTGAGTTTTGGGCCTGGGGCATTGATACGAACTAGAAAATGTTGTGGCCAGATGGGCCGAAATGGGTTCTGAATGCCGACTTGATGAGAACCGCCAAGGGACGATGTCAGTCTAGGCGTCATCGCAATGACATGGACCATAGCCAGATGGGAGAACCAAGGCGATGCCATGTTTGCAGGTGTCCTGGACATTCATGTAGGGAATGCCCTTATCGAGCCAACAACACCGCATGATGTTGATATAACTGTACTCGCTATGTCTACTTATATTTGTGTCTTTCTCATAATTTTTTTGTATTATATTTAATTTAAATTGAATCTCTTTGTATTATTGAATCCCTTTGTGTTATTGTACTTATATTTAATTTAAATTGAATCTCTTTGTATTATTGTACCCATGATGTTAACTTAAGATAATTAATGTAAATTGTATCTCTTTGTATTTTTAAGTTAATTTTTATTTGCATTTATATTTGTGTCTTCCTCATAATTCTTATTTGTATGTTTGTTTGCACGTTATGGCTGAAGTGCCAATGCTTTTGCAGGAGCCCCATGACGCTGGACATCGTTGCCACCTATTTTTGAATCCAAATAAAAATCATGATTATCGGACTTTCAGACTTCGAACCGTAAAGAAAACATGGCCAATACATAATTCTTCTGTTGCTCACCTTGACGCTTATGGACTACATGCTTTTGCTAGGCTCACATCATGGGAAGACCAGTTACATTCCGACCCGTCCCTTTTGACATCCCTCATTGACCGGTGGAGATATGAAACCACACCTTTCACTTTTGTTTTGGGGAGCTTGCACCTACACTGAAAGATGTTTCCATGATCACTGCTCTACCAATTAGAGGTCAGCCGTTAGTCTCTCCACGAGTGTCTCCATCTTGGGCATTAAATATATCAAACCGTCTTGGGATGACAATGCCAGAATCACAACATTTTGGTGGCCCTCGTGGCATCTCACTCTCCTGGCTTTGTGATAACTTTCATATTTTATCTAGCTATGCTGATTCTGATATGAGGAAAAGATATATGTTTGTGTTTGTTGTGGCTCCTCGGGGTTATGTTTCCAAATTATTACGGGGACGTAGTTCTCCCTGGTCTCATCTAAGTTGTAGAGAAGATGGTAGATGAATCTTTACCCGAGCAGCCAAAATACAGCTTTCGGTTCTGCCATGCTATCTCATACATATAAAGGCTTGTGTGCTGCCACACAAAAAACTTCATTCGCACAAAAAACTCCGTTACTTTGTGTCGCCTATGAGTTTCTACAGTTGTGGTCCCGTGAATACCTCCCTATAGGACGACCTCGTATACTAAATCCCATACACCCATACGACCGTAGCGAGGGAAACAGTGTAACTATGGCCACCAGGTAGACAAAGGCACGGAAACATTGGTCTCCAAGTATTGCAAAAAATTCTTATCCTATATACCACCAGCAGTTTGAGATCAATTATGAGTCTATAGTCACATGGAACCCATGGACTCAGGAGCAGTTACAGATGGTCTTTGATATACGACCCATCACAACAGGCATTTGGAGCGATAGTGCATTCTGGCTGACTCACTGCTACTTATTGTTCCTGTGGTGTGTTGAGCCTTACAACCCAGAGCGTGTCATGAGACAGTTCGGTCTCTATCAGGAGATTCCATCACCTTTTCCAAGATGTATCGACGAGGAAACTCATAAGTAAGATGTGACCTCCCTAAATAGTTAATGTCCTTTTTAATTTACGAAACTCACACTTTGTTACATAATTTGTAGGCTAACCAATATGGGCCACGGTTGGAGTTCTTATAATTGGAGGGAACACAACATTCAATGGGTACACAAGTGGGAAAATGAAGCGCTAGCAAATATAGTGCATCAACTTAGGTACATTTTATTTACATTATTTTATTACGATGACCATACGATGCGTGAAGATGCTTTGCTTTCATCACAACGGTTAATGTAATTATTTAATTTTGCAGACTGTACGATGGAAGTACAACTCAAGCGTACAAGCAGTGGTACTGCATCAGCACGCGTACTAGCCTGGCCAGTCAACCAGCTACGATACCACCAAATCTCACACAGGAGGAGTAGATGCAGAGACATGTTGAGCTGCATGCAGCTTACTATCATGACCAGATGGTAATCACTAGTAATTTTTTTAGGTCCATCATTTCATAATCATTTCAACCAAATAACAACCAATTATTTTTCAGCTTGAAACTTGCAACGAAGTAGGGCAGATGGCGACGGAAAGCATGCCGGCCAGGGGACCAGCTCGCCAGTCATTCCAAAAACGTCTTCAAGACTATGTGGCAAGAAAGTTCAGATGTGGTAGAGGTGACGATGTTGTCACTGGAGCGTATAACATGCTAGTAGCAAGGTCAGCCAGACGAGTGCGGCGCCGTCGTCCAGACCGAGCGAGGCGCATACAAGCCATGAGCAGTGGGGGGAGGGTCCGATTACTACAACGACATTGCCACAACATGACTCATCTCTGCCACTGCATCGCTCTTCTTCGGTGCAGCTTCGTCAAGGGCAGACATCTCAGGACCATGGCACGGGCTTGGATTCGGTGCCCGAGCAGCATCTTTCCCCAAACCCATATGCGTACACAGGATATGGCGCATACACCCAAGGTGAGAGATCTCATCCGTATCTCTCCACGCGAGGGATCTCCATGCCCGAGGAGACTCGTATCCCAGATTTAAACCAGTACCACATACAATTGACAGACAGTACATGCGAGGGATCTGATCAGGTAGTCATGTTTACATTTTAATGCATTTACAGTGATATCACATATTATCCTCTAATAGTTTTTTTACAATGTTTCTATGTGCAGGACATACGTGATCGTACATGGGACGATGAGGGCACCCAACGTGGCATCAACACACGCATACGGGGAGCATCACATGATCATGGCGACACAGTTACAGCAGTAGTTACAGAATTCTTCGGAGAGGACGTTATTGGCCCATCTTTTGTCCCCGAGGAGTCACAACCATACGCCTACAACTACACATCAAGTTCGCAACAAGGATTACAGACTCCACCACTTATGCAGGAGTCACAGACACAAGAAGACCAAGTGGAGTACGGTTGCGGTCTTCGTGTAACTCGACCACCTAATTGCTTGTCGCTTTCCGGTCCTAAGGAAAGGCCAGGTGGCCGTCGTCGACTAAGGTGATTCATCTACCTACGTGTGCAACCCATTGTATCTACATATGTCAGTATCAGACTTTCCGACTTATGTAAGAAACATCTATTTATGCTGAAATAAAAATGCACCGGTCCCGCGTATACCTCGCACCGCCCTTTCCTTCCATACTTTCCCACTTCTTAGTTCCTGCGTATACCTCGCATCGCCCTTTCCCGCCCATATCTACCACCATACTTTCCCGCTTATGTGTCCCGTGTATACCTCGCACCGCCGTTTCCCACCTATATCTCCCACCATACTTTCCCTCTTCTGAGTTGCCGCCTATTCTTCTCTTCTGAACCTATAAAACCCCCCTCCACACTAAGGTGGATACACACTTCAGTGTAGTCTCCTAGTCTCCTCAAGATGTCCAGTTATCCTTTTTATCGTAGTTTTCACCCTAGTATGTCCCAATGTCTTCTGCGTTTAGCCGCCAATTTCAAGATAGACAATACAATAGTTCCATGGGATGAACTCATCAGTATTGACACTCTCATGAATGAGCCGAGTCACGCATTATCTAGGTGTGGGTGGCCTTCCAGGACCTTTGAGGAGATACGAAAAGAACTTCTCAGGTTGCAAGGAAGATGGAAGAAGATAGACCATAAGAGTGTGTTTGCAGCAAAACATACTTTTTGTGGACTAACGACAGTGAGGACGAAGATGATATCTTCATGCCCAGCACCAAGGCCACAACTACCGCATCGTCCAAGGGAAAGAGTTCTGCATCGTCCAAGGGCAAGAGTTCTTTACCCTCGAAGGGCAAGAGTTCTGCATCGTCCAAGGGTAAGAGTTATGGATCCTTGAAGGGCAAGAGTTCTGCATCGACGAAGGATGGCGATGATGCCTTCATGTAGTTTTTAAGCAAGTCCAGTTCTACCATTTAATTCAGATGTACTTGCATTATTAGTTTGTATTGTCTTATTGTAGGGCATTATGTTCTATCTTAATTTCATGTTGTAGTTGTTGCACAATGTTCGATAATTAGTGGAGGGAAAGAAAATGCCACATTTTATTGTAAAACTATATTTTTTTCATTAAGACACGATACAACTAAAATTAAGATACATCATACTATTGAAAAAAGCTACATTTAACTACTAAAATAAAGCTACATTGAACTGCATAAATTGAGATACAAACGATTTTGAAATTTAAAATACTACCACAGGAATCTACTGAGTCCAGCGTGGACATTTTCCTCTTCCATCGCCAGCTTCTTCTGTTGCCTTGGCGTCACGAGCACTTTCTTTGTTTCTCTGTCTCTCCGCCTCACGAACCTCCTTTCGCTGTCGCTCCTGCTCCTTCATGCGACGAGTCTCTTCCCTGTTTTTCTTTCCCCACTCCTAAAAAAATGGTGTTGCTCCGCATAGTATTCTTTTAACTCTCTCTCTTGCTCTACTTTCTCCTCATCTTCCGCCTTCTCGCGTCGCTCTTCTGCATAGAAACTATTCCATGCACAACGACTTCTTTCACGAATCTCAGTCACTGCCCAAGTCGGCATCTCCGTGTCAATCCAACGATAGTACATGCACAGAGGCGAAGGAGACTACAACAAGAAACAAGAATGTTATTAAAGAATCAATCAAAATACCAACAATATATATTCGTGATGGTTAAAGCATACCGGAGGCTTGTCGTACTCTGAAATAGCTACGGGTGGATCTTCCTCATAATTGACGCACATGAAAAACTTCATGCCTAACCAATCTGAAAAATCCGTCACCTTGTTCACCTTGCAAAGATCGCCACACCAACACCGCAGGACTGCCACCCCCGGAGGCAAACTTGCATTCTCCATTTTCCTCGCCCTAATGCTTTGATCCGAGCAAGGCAAACTCATACCGACTGAAAAAATGTGTTACACACTTTGCGTAATGGTGATTTTGAGGATGACTGGCGAAGATCACGAGAGCCTCGGTGTCTCCTTTTATAGGCTCAGACGTCAAATGATGGCGAGAAAATAAGCGCGAACACACGAAATTTTAGGCGGGAAATTTTAGGATCCAGTAGTGTCGGGTTCCCGCAGCAAGTGACTGATTCCCGCAGCGCCATCACATCCGCTCAAGCAATAGCCAGAGCGATTCTCGTAGTGCTGTCGCATCCGCTGAGGCAAAAGAAGCAAAAGCAGAAAAGCAGGAGTGATTCTGGAGCGAAAGAACCAAAAGCAGGGCATCAACGTCCATATTCCCGCCCGCGTGGGAATCAGCGCCGTCAGCGTCCGTTGTCACGCGTGTACCAGAGATGCCACCTCGCGCAGTGGCGGCGTGGCCCACCGGCTGGGCCCGCGAGCAGCAGGGCATGTCGGCCTGCGGGCGGTAGGAACAGCGCCGGCCGCATCGCCTTGTGGCGGCGGGGCCCACCAGGCCCGCCCCGTTCTGTCCCGGCACGACGTACTGTAGTTAACACGTTCTGCCCCCGCTGGCCGCCTGCAGGCGTGGCGGCAGGTGCCACGTGTCTCCTGCCGCGCCTGCGTCACAGCCGAGAGGGTCCTTTTGTCAAATTCATCTGCAGATGGTCTTTTTTGACAATTCATTCGCGCAGGTGGTCTCTTTCGGAAAAAAATCGCGATTTCCGGCGGCGTCGCCTGCTGGTTGAGCCGTGCTAGTTCTTCGGACGTGGGAAGTTGATGCGAGGGAGAAAGACTTGGCTTGGCGAAGCTGGTGCCTCATCTGTCGTGCATAGTAAAGGAGGAGAAGGATGGGCGGTGTGAGACGACGTGCACGCTCTGCCTCTGCTGCAGCGGGTCGATGGGATGGGACTGGATGAGCTGCGGGCGTAGCCTTTTCAGCCCTGGAGCCTAGGCTGGAATTGATGATGGAGAGAAAGAGAGAAGCCCCCTTCTTTGACTAAATCTTTACAGTTTGACAGCCAATGTTTTTCTGGTTTTAGAGCATCTCCAGCCGCGATTTCGGCGGCGTTGACGGTCGCCTCGCTGGTTGAGCCGTGCTAGTTCTTGGCGCTGGACGTGGGAAGTTGATGCGAGGGAGAAAGACTTGGCTTGGCGGCTGGTGCCTCATCTGGCTCGTGCATAGTAAAGGAGGAGAAGGATGGGCGGTGTGAGAGGCGGCGTGCAGGCTCTGCCTCTGCTGCAGCGGGTCGATGGGATGGGACTGGATGAGCTGCGGGCGTAGCCTTTTCAGCCCTGGAGCCTAGGCTGGAATTGATGATGGAGAGAAAGAGAGAAGCCCCACTTCTTTGACTAAATCTTTACAGTTTGACAGCCAATGTTTTTCTGGTTTTAGAGCATCTCCAGCCGTTACCCCTCAAGAGGCGCTCCTTGGGAGGCGCTTAAAATCGCCGTCTGGGACGTATCGGCACTAAACCGTGTGTTGAGGGCGTGATGCTCCCAGTCGCCGCGCCCACATTCTTTTGAAAAACAAAATCCGGCCACACATTCGCACAAACAAAGCGCAAATTTAACCGAACTTCGGCGAGTTCATAAAATATTTTATAAAAGAAGAAAAAAACACTACTAGACCCGCCGTCGCCATCGCCGCCCTCCGCCCTGAAGCTCTACATGCCGAGGAGCCTGTAGAACTGCGTGTAGTCGCCGTCGTCGTCATCGTCGTCGCCTCCGCGGCCGCCGTCCCCAGAGTCGGCGAGGCGAGGCGGGTTGGACGGTCCGGGGGTGTCCTCGTCGTCGTCGCTGTCGAGGATCACCACGTCGTTCTCGTCCTCTCGCCCACGCTGGCGGGCGGCTATCTCCTCCAGGGCTTGGCGCTGCCGGACCATCTTGTCGCGGAGGTAGTCGTCCCGCGCCCACTTTAGGGCGGCCTCGTCGGAGAAGCCACGCCGGCTACATACAAATCGGCAGAGCCGAGAGGACTTTACGAGGTCGGAGCGAAGCCGGAGGATGACGAGGCGAGAGCGGCGATTTTCAGCGGCGTTGCTCGCTGGTTGAGCCGTGCTGGCTCTTCGGACCTGGGAGCGAAAATACGGATGCGAATTGATGCGAGGGAGAAAGACTTGGCTTGGCGAAGCTGGTGCCTCGTCTGTCGTGCATGGTAAAGGAGGAGAAGGATGGGCGGTGTGAGACGACGTGCAGGCTCTGCCTCTGCTGCAGCGGGTCGATGGGATGGGACTGGATGAGCTGCGGGCGTAGCCTTTTCAGCCCTGGAGCCTAGGCTGGAATTGATGATGGAGAGAAAGAGAGAAGCCCCACTTCTTTGACTAAATCTTTACGGTTTGACAGCCAATGTTTTTCTGGGTTTTAGAGCATCTCCAGCCGTTACCCCTCAAGAGGCGCTCCTCGGGAGGCGCTTAAAATCGCCGTCTGGGACGTATCGGCGCTAAACCGTGTGTTGAGGGCGTGATGCTCCCAGTCGCCGCGCCCACATTCTTTTGAAAAACAAAATCCGGCCACACATTCGCACAAACAAAGCGCAAATTTAACCGAACTTCGGCGAGTTCATAAAATATTTTATAAAAGAAGAAAAAAAACACTACTAGACCCGCCGTCGCCGTCGCCGCCCGCCGCCCTGAAGCTCTACATGCCGAGGAGCCTGTAGAACTGCGTGTAGTCGCCGCTGCCGCCGTCGTCGTCGTCATCGTCGCCTCCGCGACCGCCGTCCCCAGAGTCGCCGAGGCGCGGCGGGTTGGACGGTCCGGGGGTGTCCTCGTCGTCGTCGCTGTCGAGGATCACCACGTCGTTCTCGTCCTCTCGCCCACGCTGGCGGGCGGCTATCTCCTCCAGGGCTTGGCGCTGCCGGACCATCTTGTCGCGGAGGTAGTCGTCCCGCGCCCACTTTAGGGCGGCCTCGTCGGAGAAGCCACGCCGGGCTACATACAAATCGGCAGAGCCGAGAGGACTTACGTAGGTCGGAGCGGAAGCCGGAGGATGACCGGGCGAGAGCGGCGATTTTCCAGCGGCGTTGCCTGCTGGTTGAGCCGTGCTGGCTCTTGGGACCTGGGAGCGAAAATCCGGATGCGAATTGATGCGAGGGAGAAAGACTTGGCTTGGCGAAGCTGGTGCCTCGTCTGTCGTGCACAGTAAAGGAGGAGAAGGATGGGCGGTGTGAGACGACGTGCACGCTCTGCCTCTGCTGCAGCGGGTCGATGGGATGGGACTGGATGAGCTGCGGGCGTAGCCTTTTCAGCCCTGGAGCCTAGGCTGGAATTGATGATGGAGAGAAAGAGAGAAGCCCCACTTCTTTGACTAAATCTTTACAGTTTGACAGCCAATGTTTTTCTGGTTTTAGTGCATCTCCAGCCGTTAGCCCTCAAGAGGCGCTCCTCGGGAGGCGCTTAAAATCGCCGTCTGGGACGTATCGGCGCTAAACCGTGTGTTGAGGGCCTGATGCTCCCAGTCGCCGCGCCCACATTCTTTTGAAAAACAAAATCCGGCCACACATTCGCACAAACAAAGCGCAAATTTAACCGAACTTCGGCGAGTTCATAAAATATTTTATAAAAGAAGAAAAAAAACACTACTAGACCCGCCGTCGCCGTCGCCGCCCGCCGCCCTGAAGCTCTACATGCCGAGGAGCCTGTAGAACTGCGTGTAGTCGCCGCCGCCGCCGTCGTCGTCGTCATCGTCGCCGCCGCCTTCGTCGTCGTCATCGTCGCCTCCGCGGCCGCCGTCCCCAGAGTCGCCGAGGCGCGGCGGGTTGGACGGTCCGGGGGTGTCCTCGTCGTCGTCGCTGTCGAGATCACCACGTCGTTTCGTCCTCTCGCCCACGCTGGCGGCGGCTATCTCCTCGAGGCTTGGCGCTGCGGACCATCTTGTCGCGGAGGTAGTCGCCCGCGCCCACTTTAGGGCGGCCTCGTCGGAGAAGCCACGCCGGGCTACATACAAATTGGCGAGCGAGAGGACTTACGAGGTCGGAGCGAAGCCGGAGGATGACCGGCGAGAGCGGCGATTTTCGGCGGCGTTACCTGCTGGTTGAGCCGTGCTGGCTCTTGGGACCTGGGAGCGAAAATCCGGATGCGAATTGATGCGAGGGAGAAAGACTTGGCTTGGCGAAGCTGGTGCCTCGTTTGTCGTGCACAGTAAAGGAGGAGAAGGATGGGCGGTGTGAGACGACGTGCACGCTCTGCCTCTGCTGCAGCGGGTCGATGGGATGGGATATGCGTGCCGGCGTGCCGCCGGCCTTTTGTACTGTCGTCGAGAGGTGAGATGCAGGGAGAAAACGTTCCGCGGGCTGCGGGAGGTGATGGGAGTGCAGCGAGCGCGGGTGGCTGCCACCATCCGCCAGATTTTCGCGGACAGCCTCAACCAGTTTTTCATGGGAATATTCGGGAATCGTGGCTGCCCTCAACCACTCTATCCTCTCATCCAAACAGCTGCTATCCCTCAAAAATATGGCTATCCCTATCCTATCCTGAGATAGCCACACAACCAAACGCTACCTATACTTGTTTTGCTCTAATAGTATCTACAGCCAAACTTGTCAAATACAGTCCTTCTAAACATCCGCCGATATGCTTAGGCGGCCGTGCATAGTTACCGGCTACCCTCAAATGTCATATTCCACGATCGAATTTCTCATTAACAAATCTTAAAGTCGTGCAATTACATGCAACATAGAACCGTCTAAGCTTTGCCGGTGTCCATCCTGGTTGTTTCTTTCTGTGCCCATGTCCAACCGCCATGGGACCCGCGAACAGTGATGTAGTGACGCAAGAATCTCGTCAAGTTACTTTCACCAGGATTTAGTAAGTTATAATTGTTGTGTGGGTGGAACGGCCGGGCTAAGATAATGTCCTTACTTGAACAAATACCTATATACGATTGCACACTCCATGCAAACATCCATAAATACAAGATAAATAATTAAGATAAATCTAAGCATAGCATTAAACCACATGATCCAAAATAGCCCCGAAATAATCCATAAATCAAGGTTTGAGTTTCTATCGCTCACGCAACCCATCATCTACAAACTAATCTCACAATGTCCAAAAAACTCCCCCTATGCCAAATATAGTGGAGTGTCAGATAGTCATCGTTCACATAATGCCACTAGAGAAAGAACAATCACAACATATCATTAAAAGCGGTACCTAGTCAACTTCACACGAGTACTAGTAACAAAACTTCTTCTATGTCCTTAAACTAATGGATCGACTCACAAGACGCTATATGGATCATGATAAATGGATATAAATAGTTGATGAACAATCTAAACACAACAATCTACCTCTGATAAATCACATATGCATGCATCTATTACAATGTGTAATCAACATACAAGTACTATTCTAAGATTTGATACATAGATTGAATAGGATGAACTAGGGTTTGGAGATGAGATAGAGCTGGTGAAGATGTTGATGAAGATGATGATTTTGATGATGAACTGAGCGTTGGTGAGTACGATGGCTTTGATTTTCCCCTCCCGGAGGACAGTTTCGGCGGCAGAATCACTCCGCCGGAGAGCAGAAAGTGCTCCGTCCAGGTTTGTCCGGGCAGATGGCGGCAGACAGTCTCGGAAATTTTATGTGATTTTTTCTAGGGCAAATGGGAATTTATGGCAAAAGGGCGTCGGGAGAGGATCCACCAAGGACAAACGCGACCAGATGGTGTGTGGCTAGGACGTGTGGCGCCCTGTTGGGTCCCCTCTAGCCCATCTTCTAGCTCCTAGCTTCAAACTTTAAATAATTCAGTAAAAATCCCGCTGCTCTTGGTGCTCCAGGAAATTATAATAAAAAATAATGATGCAAAATGGACGTATCAGCTCTCCCACACTTAGACTCCGCTTGTCCTCAAGCGAATACCGACCTCAATAAACATGACCACAAATTTATGGAGACAAGTGTCGATAATAATGATTATAGACATGACAACATCGGATTTATTAACATCATTATATATTATAAACACCAACTCCCTCTTATAAAACTTCTCAAGAACAAGTAATGATCTATTCACATGTTAATGTTTAAAGAATAAACTCTCTTGAAACCAAGCATATTATGTTCTTAGTCATCAAACAATCACAATTCATCCTTATTTTTCAAAATAGTCTATGTAAGAGTTGTTGAGGGAAGGAGAGGATAAGGGATGCCGATGCCCGTATCGCGGCGGCGGAGGCGGCTGATGCAGGCACGGGCGGCCGCAGAGGAGAAATCCATCCGCGCCCGCATTATGAAGAAACGACAGAGGAGGAACTCGCGCGCCCTCGCCCGAGAGCAGAATCGGGCGGTCCTGGCCGGACTGCCGCCGAAGGAGGAGAAGGACAGCTATGGCGACGATCTGATCTGGCTCGATCCCTATTGCATCTTCGACTAGTACTTCCGTGAGAAGGACGACAAGGACATTGGGAAGGGCAAGGGCAACAGTGGATGATCTCCACCATAGCCAAATGTGCCAAATTTTGGTAGTCCGATGGCATGTTTAGTTAGTAGTGATGGAGTAGCCGGACGATGTGTGTGTATCGACGTAGTTGCATGAGTTTGTATGGATTTGATATATGATAATTAAGGTGTTCGGATATGGATTACATTATTTGAGGGGTGCCAGATCAACGCCCGCGGACGCGTCCGTGGGCTTTTAAGGAGCCGTATTTGCTCATCACGGCTATAGATGCTCTAAAGTGGCATTCAAAAGATCTCCATCAGTGAATATTTGCTCTGAGGATCGTCACACAAATATCTTTTGTTAATAATGTTGGCCAACCAAAATTTTAGCTAGCCAATGTTTTGACGAGGCAACTATTTTTTTTCATAGATTAAAAAAATCATGGAAACCTATTCACTATGACCATCTAGGGTTTCCGTGCCTCTCATCACTGACTTGCTGGTCTGCCTCATCTCCCTATGGTCCTTGGACAGTGGAGACGTGGTGGATCCCAACCCTTGCCGGCGGGAGGGATCCGTTTTCTTATTTTTAGGTGTTTTTTTTAGTTTTGTTAGGGTTTGTGCCATGCTCAAGAAGATGAGGCGGTCACAACTTCTTCAAGATGGAATAAGGTTCTTCCCGCCTAGCCCCGTTCCTGGTCATGCTCCAGGCATCATCGGAGGGCGTATGGAGGCGTGTCTCACGACGGATCTCATGGGATCCAGTCGACGTTTGTCTTCGGTGGATCCGCCTGCATTTGGTATTTTTTCGTCAACGTCTGTGTGTCTACAGGTTGGATCCTTCCGATATAATGTTTCTGTTCATCGGCGGTGGTTGTTGTTTTGCTGCGCTCGTCTTATGGGGCCTTGGCACGACGACTTTCTGATTGTCTACTGCAACAATGTTTATTCGGCTTTGACGAGGGAGGAGCGATGATAGCGGCATGCCTTTGCCTCGCTCAACTGCTTGTAGTTGTTGCAAGGTGGTCTATAGACATGGATGTAAATTTTCTTCTGGTGTTCTTTATCAGTTGATGAATGCATCAGAAGTTTTCGCATTTTATTTTGTTTTTGTTTTTTTTTTTTTGCATTTGATCATGGTCAAATTCGTTGTAAGACCATGTTGACGATTTACTTAACAAAATAAAATTTTGTTCTTCCTCCGTTTCAAAATTCTTGTCTTAAATTTATCTAAATACGGATGTACCAAATCATGTTTTATATTAGATAGGACAAAATTTTTGGGATGGAGTACTAGCTCTTCTAGTATAGTAGGAGCATTTATTAGGCCAACTCCACCGCGCGATCCCAAACGGACGTTCGCTTTGGCCGGATTCTGTCCCTTTGGATAGGGCGATGTGGTCGTGTCCGGGCCTGTCCTGGGATGCGGTGGCCGTGCGCCCAGCGCGCGACCGCGTCCGTTTGCCCCATCCTGTCCGCCAGGGCCTAAAATGCCCATATTTTCATAGAAAACAAGTTTGCACGTCCAAATATTAATTGTTTGAAGATTAAAATAGTTTTACAATACAATCAAAATTGTCTCTAATAAAAATAGTTTTACAACCAAATCGAAATTGTCTTGAATGAACATAAAATGAACCAATCCATCTATCGGTTGCCAATATGCTCCCACACGTGCTCAACCAAGTAATTTTGAAGATCCACATGAGTGTGACAATCACGCAGCTCACGATGGAACTGGACAAACTGATCAAACGTGGCCGGTTCTTGGTGCAGGGGCTCAACATTGTCACCTTGAAAATCAAATCCTTGGTCAAAGATACTGTCATCACGCTCGTCCTCGACGATCATGTTGTGCATGATCACACAAGCAGTCATCACCTCCCAAAGCTACCTTTCATCCCATGACAGTGCAGGGTATCGAACGATGCCCCATCGGGATTGAAGCACACCAAAAGCACGTTCCACATCATTTCTAGTACTCTCTTGCGTTTGAGCAAATCTCTTTCTCTTCTCACCCTGGGGCTTCGAGATTCTCTTCACAAAAGTTGACCACTGAGGATATATACCATCAGCTAGATAGTATCCTTTGTTGTACTGGTGGCCGTTGATCTCAAAGTTGACAGGTGAGGAGCGGCCTTCTGCAAGCCTCGCGAAGATTGGAGAACGCTGCAGCACGTTGATATCATTGTGAGAACCTGCCATGCCAAAGAAAGAATGCCATATCCAAAGATCCTGCGACGCCACCGCTTCTAATATGACAGTGCACTCGTTGACATGCCCCTTGTACTGGCTCTGCCAAGCAAATGGACAGTTTTTCCACTTCCAGTGCATACAATCTATGCTGCTAAGCATGCCTAGAAAGCATCTAGCGCGTTGGTCGCCAACAATCTCTCTGTATCAGCGGCAGTTGGCTGCCTCAAGTACTCTAGGCCAAACACCTCGATCACAGCCTGACAGAACTTGTACATTGACATCAGACATGTTTTCTCGCTCATATGCATGTACTCATCCACCAGATCGCCTGGAATCCCATACGCAAGCATGCGGACGGCCGCGGTGCATTTCTGGTAAGAGGAGAATCCAAGCTTGCCAAGGGCATCCGTCTTACACTCGAAGTATGGGTCATGAGAAACCACTCCCTCTCGGATACAATTGAACACATGCCTTGCCATTCGAAAACGGCGACGGAATTTATCCGGCTTGAAGAGCGGTTTGTTGGAAAAGTAATCGGCATAGAGCAGGGCGTGGCCTCTCTCCCTGTTACGGTTCAAGTTGGGAGCATGGCCAGGGACTGACCCCCTGTACCGAGGAAGCTGCCGTTGAATGTGGTCGTGAACGACCAGTGCAGCCACCACAAGATCTTCATCATCCGACGACGAATAGTCCGATGAACAAAGGAAGTGGTGGAAGAAAAACTCGTCTACACTATCCATACCTTTGTGGGCAAAATGTCGAACACCTTGCGGTCATGGTGGTGAAGAAGTCGCGATGATCACCTCGACGCAGCAGGGGTGGTTGCCGGTCGGCTACTGGCCGCTCTGGAGCCGTCGGAAGCTGCCACGGCCGCCGCGGTACATCGCCGGCGGTCGTGTCCCCTCCGCCACCGGCAAAGACTGCGACGGCTAAACCTCCTCCGATCGATGGCCAAAACTACGGCGAAAGCGCGGGCGTGGTGACGGCCATGTCGAGAATAGCGGCGGCGCCGGCGGCGGGGCGGGGCGGGAGAGAGAGGGTCAAAGCGTTGGGAGCGGAGGGACTCCTAGTGTCCCCGACAGGCGGGCCATAGGGGAAGGGACAAGGCGTACGTCGCGACCGTCCGTGCGCATCCGTTTCACCCCAAACCGAACGCAAGTTTGGACCGGGGATGGGTCGAAAACGGACGGAATACGGACATTTCTTTGTTTGAGGCCGCGCGTTGGTCGCGCTATTCGGCCGTTTTATCTCAAACGAACGCACCGGATAAGACAGGGTCGCGCGATGGACTTGGACTTAAGTATTCACTCAAAGTGCAACTCGTCTCTCCACGGATTCCAACCTAGCTAGGCACTAGGCTGCGCACCTGAAAAGGCTACGCAGCTCGTCGTCCAGTCCCATCGACCGCTGCAACAGAGCGTGCCGCCCATCCTCCTCCTTTACTGCGCTGCGCACGACAGGCTCCTTCAGTCCTTCTTCCCCAGCTTCGCCAACAGCGCCTTCTTCCCCGCTTTCAGATCGCCGCCGACGATCGTCCGGCCGGCCGCCCTCCGGAGTCTGCCCCAAGGTAAATCCTCTTGGTTCTTCCCGGCTTTCAAATCCATCCCTTTCTCTCCTTTTAATCCGATTTATAGATCGCTGAAGCACTTCTTTCTTGCGCCATTGCCTTCTCTTTTATCACAATCATCATGCGTTGTGCTACTAGTAGTGTCTGCTTCTCCCTATCTTTTCAGCGAGAGGAGCAGCCAGCATGTCGGACACCATGCTGGAGGACCTGCCCGGGTGGCTCGTCGTCGACGAGATCCTGGTCCGGCTGCCGCCCAAGGACGTGCTCCGCTGCCGCGCCGTCCGCAAGCAGTGGCGCGCCGTCACTTCCACGGACAAGTTCATCCTCGACAACCACCGCCGCCAGCCGTCGCTCCCCATCATCGAACAACACGACGAGGGCGTCTCCTGCCTCGCCGCCGCCGGAGATCACAAGATACGGCCCGTCCTCCGGTACACTCCCGATCCAGTTTCCAACATTGCCGCCTGCGATGGCCTCCTCATCCTGTCGCACCAGTCCAGCTTCTACATCTGCAACCCGGCCACCCGCAAGTGCGCTCCCCTGCCGCGTCCTCCGCTGCGGCCAGGATTCAGGGCCCCCAACGTCGTCGCCTTCTACGGACACGACGCATGCCCCCGAGAGTACCGGGTGCTCTGGGTGATGTTCCCGGCACACGTGATGAGGGGCACCACGTACGAGCCGCCTGCATACTTCGTCCTCCCGGTGGGATCGGACCGGCCAAGATGCATCCAATGGCCGGCAGTTTTACAGATTTATCCCGCTTCCTCTGGCTGCGCATCAGTCCACCATCGTGGTGCCCTGCACTGGGGGCTCAGCCTCGGCATAACCGTGTTGGACACCGTAACCGAGACATTCCGGCACATGAGCCGCCCAGCACAGCTGCAGGACGGCAATTTTTCACTCTTCGATCTTGGTGGCGACCTTGCTTTGCGCCACTCGTCCGGTGACTGCCTCACTCAGGACATTTGGGTGCTGCAAGACTATGAAGCCCGCATGTGGGCATTTCGATACCGGATTGACCTGCGGGCGATGGAGGCGTCGCCGCCGCTTGATTTGACGGTCACTTATTTCGCCCCTATGATGGCTGTGATCAACGAGCGCGAGCTGTTGATCCAGCATGGTGCTGACCGCGTGTTGCATTGTGACATGGAGGGTCTGTTTTTAGGAAATGTGGAAAGCGAAGACCATGACAGCAGTTTGAATCGGTTTGCAAAACGTTTGATACTTACTCGGCATCGCCTCCAGGAGAGCATGATTTCGCTTCCGTTGTTTGAGACGCGACAAGAAGATGCTGTGAACGAGGAGCTTCCGTTCACCATACTTCTATAAGATGCCGTGCTCTATCTATAATACTTTGGACTCCTTGCTTGCTGTGCCGCTGGAGTGTCTTATCCCATATATGGGCCATGTCTTTTGCTACTTGTTCTTACTATGTCGTTGTAGAACTGAACTATTAGGACTGAGGAGGTGGCGCTTGTGCTATCAACATTTGGTACTTGTTATGCTATCTTCAGTATAATGTATATATTATGAAAAATGGAGCTTATATGCCTTAGAACTCTTCCACACTTCTGCTGTTTCCTCCCCTGTTTACTTTCAGTTCTCCATTGTCGAAAAGCACAAAGTTCTGCTATCATCATTTGGGAAGCTATCAGTGGTTTGGCGCTCAGCGTAGTTTTGTGTTTGATTGTTTACTACAGCGACAACCGGCAAGTAATTTGGTCACTACCACTGTCATGTGGCTGATTGCTACTTCAGTACAGCTATTGTTGAAAAGGTTAGCAAGAACTTTGTTGCACTGGCTTTCACCATTCCGGATAAAAGAGCGTGGCTGCAATTTTCATGTCCAGGATTTGGTATTTTTTGTAGAAATAGGTTACAAGGTGTGCTATCTTAACCATCATGCTGTGGTCTGTTGGAAGGCTGGTGACTGTCTATTTATGCTGCCATTGGCTAGTGTTGTTTTACTGTAATATGGCTGTCTCTTTTGCCTTCTATTGTCTGTGGGTTTATCGATTTACTGCTGGCGCTTGGCTCTGCTGTTAAGCTGTTCTTTGTCAGTTTTACTCAAAATCCTATCGTTGCAAGCTTGCAGCATCTAACCGAAATGAGTGATGTCTTCTGTTCATTCTTCTTCCTATTTTGTAGTAGAACTGAACAATTTCGATGGCGGAACCGTGGAAGTAGCGCTTATGCATCTTGTTATGCTATCTTGAACTGTTCTCTGTTTTCCCCTGCTTACTTTCAGTTTTGCATTGCTGAAAAGCACGAAAGACATGGTTTCAGTTTGAAATGCTAATTATGCATCATTTGGGAAGCCAGCTGAGGGTTGGTGCTCAGCAATGTCTTGTGTCTGATTGGTACTACAGTGACAACTGACAAGTTATTTGATTACTGCCAATGTCTTGGATGTCAGATTACCACTTCAATACAGCCATTGTTGAAAAAGTTGGCAAGTACTTTGTTTCATACTCTCATTGGCTCTCGCCATTTCTGAGAAAAGAGCTTTGGCTGTAGCTTAGGTGTCCAGGATTTGACTCTCTTTTTTTGCTTGGCATAGGTTTCAAGGTGTGCTATCTTAATCATATGTGCTCAGCATATTTGTTTCAGGCTGGTGAGATCTGTTTACGCTGCTGTTAGCTAGTGCCATTTTACTGTATGGCTGTAGAGCTGGTGCATGTATGTCTCTTTTCCTTCTATGCATAGTTTTATTGTTGGATTTCGTGGTTTACTCGCTCCTGATCTACCAGTGCATTTTCGCTTGTTGAGCTATGCTGCCTGGCATTTTGGGTTGCAGCCAAAATATACGATATCGTTTTGTTGGCAATGACCAAAAATTGGGTCACTGTTCAGATGGATGCCAATATTTTTGTATGACAAATTTGGGCTAAATCCAAACATGCCAGGGGCAACCCTCCTAGTCCTGGGCACTGTGACTGGAATGCTTATAGCTGTTGGCTAGTTGCCTTCTACTACACTTTTTCTTCCATAATGTTACCGTCTCGGTGGCTCTGCGGTGGATTCTGAATCTGTGCTTGTTGTTCTGAAACATTGATCATATGGCCACGATTTTTTCAAACCGCACGTTCATCCTTTCCATTCCTTCTTTTTTTGTTTCTTTACCTTTTCCTTGTTTTTTCATCATATGAGCATTTTATTTAAATAATGTAGAACATTTTTATTGCACTGTGAATATTAAAAAAATATTACTCCCTCCGTCCCTAAATCAAAGAGGTTTTTCCATACTATCATAGTGTGAAAAAACGTCTTACATCTTGGGACGTAGGGTGTATATGAACTATGTTTCTAACCCTAAAAATACAAAAAAGAAAAATCTAACAATATTTTTTTTAAAGTATATTTATATATATAAGAAGGAAATCTGGAAAAAAAAATCTCTACTACTTATGCCCTTTGTCCAACCTTCCATGTATGATAATTAATAACATGAGCTATAGTCCTCAGGGATCATCATGGTTCAAGATGGCAACGGGGCCCCGAAACCCGCATCCCCGTGGGTTTTTACCCTATTAGGGGACGGGGATGGGCATCATTTTATTCCCGTGGGGCTGTTGTTGGGCATATTATACAACCCGACACGTTTCATGGGTTTACACCCGTTTCGGTAGTCCCCGAACCCGAAACCCGGCAATACCCGCGAAATTACATTTCTTTTGGAGGCTTGGAGATGTGAAAGATACATGATGATTACAATTTTAAAGTGATTTGTGAACTATAAATTCTATTTCAGAACTTATGTATTGGACCATTTCGTCTCCTTTGTGCTCGTGGTTTGTGAACCAAGAATTCTATTTTATAATTTATGTAATTGCACATTTTGTTGTACCATGTATGGCTTAAATTGATCATCTTTGTTGCTGAAATCTGATCATCTTTGTTGCTGAAATGTGGCATCATGCTGCTAAAATACACTCTATATAGCTGTTGAACCATCTACTATTGTTTTTTATTAAAATTTTCTCAAGTTATGCTGCTGGAATGTGCTTGTTTTGCTGCTGAAATGTTATTCTTTGTCGCCTGTATGTTTGTTTAAATATTTTGATTTTTTCGTGGGTTCCCCGTGGGTTCCCTGAAACCCGATGGGTTTAGGGGACGGGCGGAAAACTAGCTCCGTGCACGGTGATGGGGACGGGGATGGGTTTAAAATTTTCTCGTGGGATGGGTTTGGGAAGGCAAAACCCGATGGGTTTCGTCCCCGTTGCCATCTTGAATCATGGTGGCCATTTTGCTCCCTCCATTGGCGAGCCAGAACTGGTGGAGCTCATGGCATGCCGGCGGGCGAACCTATTGGCAAAGGAGATAGACATTCATAAGTTCATTGTGGCGGTGAGCAAGATCAGTGATCATACAGGGGATGTCTTGGCATACAGACATTTGGTGAAGAAAATCAAATCACTACTTAAAACTTTTAACGAGTTTAAAGTAGGCTGGGTGCGAAGCTCGGCAAAAAGCCTAGCTCATGTAATGGCTAGGGAAGGTTGTGTGCGAAACTACGTAAGACTTGGTTCTAGGTGCCACTGGAGTGTATCGACTCCAAGGTAACCTCGGAGTTTGCCATTTTTGAATAAACACGCAACAATTCCAACTCAATTTTTTTGTATTTACATTTCAAACCAATTTCAGCTCAATTTACTTACCAAGCTTCCCATCAAACTATTAAGTTAATCATGGGCATAATTTAATAAACATGTATTTATATAATCACATTAATATGGGCAGATAAATTACAAGCTAACATACTAAAATATTCATATCCCGTTGAAACACACGGACATTGTCCTAGTTAAACAAAAATAGATAAAATAACAAAGCAATAAAAGAGCTGTCAAACAATGGAAAACCCCCATTACCACGATGCATGTATGGGGGCCAGCCCATGATGTTAAACTATTTGAAATCTCCCACCACTGAATGATGCATGCAAGTGCTCTGGCCACGTTCACATCTCGGGGTTGTTACATTACCTAGTGTTCTTCTCTTCTTCTATTGGCTTTACGATTACAACAATATTTAAAAATAAGTACAGTTTTTAAAAAATTCTAAAAATTAAATGAATTTTAAAAATTTGGGAAAACATATATGATTTTAAATATTTATGTTTTAAAATATATTTGTATTTTTTCATTAGAAATATTCGGGAGTTTGAAAAAAATCTTTGAATTTAGAAAGTGTATGAAATTTCTAAGAAATTTTAAAATAAAAACAAATTCAAAAACTTAAAATTGTTCTTGAATGAAAAATATCCATGAATTTGTGTATTTATAAAACTCCTAAATCTAAACAATGTGCATAAATTTAGAAATGTTAACAAAAGTTCAAAAAACATTCTCAGATTTAAAATGTCTATAGTTTCCAAATTTATCCACGAATTTAAGAGAATGATAAATAAGATATTTAAAAAATCTTCCAAAAAAGAATCGAAGAAAATTTAAGAAAAATCAAAAGAACAAACTTACCCCAAAAACGCATCATAAAAGACCCACCAAATCTGTGCTTGAATCCAGTAAATGGGCCTCACCCAGGCCTCGACATCGGTGCGTCGTTCGACCATCTTAGAATCAGGTGGGAGTAAAATGGATACCATTACCCCTAAAAAAAGTAAAATAGATACCATTGCTCTCCCAATGTATTTTCCACGGAAGCCAGCCCCGTAAATGATTTTTTACGCCCTCCCACCATTGGTTCTTTCATGATCCACTTATACTAGAAATCTCTTTCTTTAGGAAATAGAACAACATTCAATTCTGAATTAGGCATTCTCTTCTTCCTGGTTATTCATGACAAGAAGAGAACGCCTCTTGAGCGCTTCATGCGGTCCTGCCGAAGGTGGTGCTCGCGCGGTATAGAGGTGGGCCGCAGCCCGGTAATTGTCGTTGATTACCTACGCTCGTCATTCCATCGCTTGGTACTATTTTTTGCCTTTTCCTGCCCGGCTTGCTCTAATTGATGAAAAAGTTGGCAAGAGTTTTCCTGTGGGTTTGAAAAAAGATACCATGTATGTGTTCGCTTGGCCTATTTTTTTTCTAGGAGTTGCTCTGTTGTGTAAAAAAATAGCTAGAGGTATTATAGTAAACAATTTCACAATTTTCAAACAGGGTTCATAGATTTGAAAAAATGTTCAAAAATTTGAAAAACTTGGCAAATTTCAAAAAATAGTGCACAAACCTGTAACATATTTTGAATTTGAAAATTTTCATGAATTTGCAAAAGTACATGTATTGGGAAAAAATTCATGGGTTTCAAACAAATTACACGATTTGAGAATTTTTCATGAGAATTTGAAAAGCTCACATAAAAAAATTCAACAATTTGGAAATGTTCATGCATTAGGAAAAGTTTATGAATATGAAAAATATTGGCAAATTTTAAAAATTCCACAAATTTCAAAAAAGTACATCATTTTATTCATAAGTTCATAAATTTAAAAGTCCATAAATTGCTAAAATATTCGCGAATTTGAAATTTTTGAAAAGATTATCAATTTTAGAAAAACTTGTGAAATTTAAAATAATCATGAATTTGATTTTTTTTTGTTGCAAATATGAAAAAAGTTCAATGATCTAAAAAATCATAATCTGACAAAACCTTTATGGATTTGGAAAAATTTGACAGGAGGTATAAACAGATGACAACAAGAAGAGAAAAAAAAAAGGAAAACAAAAATCCCCAAAGAAAAGCAGTCTTGGAAGCATCTAGAAGCTTACAAAATCGTAAAACACCAACGCCATGTGAAAGCTTCATGGGCGCTATGCACGCGGTGCAAACAAGAAGAAGATCTCGGAGGTGATCTCGGAGGGTGTGCAACATTTGTAAAACCGCTTCTAAGTGCCGTCTGAAGCGCCAAAAAGCAAGTTGACTGAAAAAGAAGGACTCTGGCTTTGATGCCAAATTTCAGTATTGGGCTGAGCAAGAGATGCTGGACAATGAATGTTTTTGAAATACTGAAAAAACATCCACTATTGGTCATGACCTGGGTTGAATAAGGAATCTATGTTCTTCAAAGTAAAGAAAAAACTCTGGTATTGCGACGTTAGATTTTTGCTAAGAACAAATCAGACCCCTTGTCAAATCGCTTCCCTGGATCAAGTCAGATTTCGGGCGAATGAACCCACTTATGCTGAAGCCTTAGTAGGGTATGTGATGTGATATATATTGTTGGATACGAGTGAGTAGTTTGCAACATTGGGTAAATTTTTAAAATGCATGTTAAACATCTTTTGAGTTTGCAAACATATTTTTAATTTGTAAATATTTTTTAGGTTCATGAACATTTTTCAAGCATGTGGATATTTTTTGAAATTTGCAAGAATTTTTGGATTCATTGACACTTTTTAAATACACGAGCTTTTTCAGTCCGTGATATTTTCAAAGTTTTGTAAACCCTTTTCAAACTTACGGATATTTTTGTTAAATTTGCAAGCATTTTATAAATTTGTAAACATTGTTTAAAATTCACAATTATTCTAAATATTTGTGACTATTTTTTAAAATCCAGAAACATTTTTATTTATCCAGCATTATTGAAATATTTGAACATTTTGTGTGTTCATGAACATTTTTCTAAATCTGTAAACATTTTTAGTTTGTGAACAGCTTTCGAGTTCATGAATGTTTTTAAAATCCATGAAGTTTTTTGCAAATTTGCCAACATTTTTTGTGTTCACGGACAATTTTGAAATTCATGAACATTTTCGTATTTTCGGACACTTTTTAGAATGCATAAGGAACAGTTTTTAAAGTACAAACCAAGTAACCTATGATACATTTAGTATAGGAGAAATAGTTTTTCTAAAAAAAAAATACTCCATCCGCCCCAAATTACGTTTCAAAGAAATTGATGTATCTAAACGTATTTTCAGTTCTAGGTATATCCATTTATGTGACAAATAATTTGGGACGGAGGTTGTATTATTTAGAACATTTCTAAATACTACCGAGAGAAAAACATGGCTTTTCTTTCCTCTCTCCCAAGGCGATTTGGGAAAGCCTTCCTGCCCTCGATCTCCGCCGGTTAGCCCGTGGATTCACCTCCCCTCCGCCGGCCGCACTGGCGTCCGGTGCCGGGGAGGAGTATCCTGGTGTCTCGACTCTCACTAGTAGATAGGTCGGATTTTAGTCCTCGCAGGGGCGGCGTTTGGATGGATGGCGGCGCTCCTTCTTCAAGTCAGTCTTCCGGACTCCGACCTCCTCAAGTTCGTCCGTTGGGACGGATTAGACGGATCTGTGGCTTAGATTCCTGCCAGCTCCTTGGGACGTCGAGGTTAGGGTTTCTCGTCGTGCTTATGCAACGGCGATATTTAGTGTCCGAATCTTTTGATTGATTCAACGATTCAACGGCGACAACTGCGGCTCCAGGGTACTGGTCCTTAGGGTTGGGGGTACGTGCACGAAGACTTCCTATCTGTGGTCGACAAGGTTAGGCCGGCTCCGCCATGGGAGTGGCAACAACAGCGCGTCGGCGGCTTGTTCTGGCGGTGGCAACGGTCGTTCGGTGGTCCATGAGCTTCGATGTTATTTTTATCATGTTTGAGGTGTTTTATACTTCTGATGAATCTTTATAATATATCTGATCCTTTTCGTGAAAAAGAAGAAGAGAGAAAAACAGAAAAGTAATTATTAGAAAATGAGAAGTGGACGCATGGACCGGTCTAACGCGAGTGAACTGAGTGTATCACCCAGAAGGAAGGTGGGGCCATGCACACGGGCCGAGTGACAGCTTCGACCCGAGCACAAGTGCGATGAGCTCAAGCAGCAATGCCTGAAAGCTTCACACCAAATCACCAGAATTTCCATTAGGTGATTGTTAATGTATATGTGGCATATGATCGTATATGTATCATATCCTGATCGTATAGCGTTTGTAGTGATTCTAGGATCCTGTAGATTGATCCCATAGAGATTTACCTTGCTGTACAACAAGTTGTAATGCTAACCATATATTGAATGGAATGCAAGAGGCAATACACGGCAAAACATACATATTCCATCTCTTTCAACTTGGTAACCAGAGCCCGATCCCATCTTCTCGCCATGGCCGGCACCACCGCCGGCGCGCTCGTCACCACCACCACCGGCCCGATCGTCTCCGGTCCAACCGCTTCCATGCCGTCGCTCGCCGGCCTCATCACCGTCCGGCTCACCCGCGTCAACTTTTTGCTTTGGAAGGCGCACGTTATCCCAAACCTCACCGGCTCCGGCCTCTTCGGCTATCTCGACGGGTCTGTCCCCGCGCCACCGAAGACGATCGTCGTGGGCACCGGCGATGCCGCCCACTCGGCGCCCAACCCCGAGTACGAGCCCTGGCGGAGGACCGACCAGGCCGTGCTCGGCGCGCTCTTGTCCTCCATGACGGAGGAGGTGCTCGCCCAGATGACGCGAACAACTTCCGCGGCGACTGTCTGATCCACTGTCTGATCCACCCTCGGCGTCATGTTCGCCGCCCAGAACCGGGCCAGTGTGCGCCAACTTCGCACGCAGCTGTCGCAGACGAAGAAGAACGACATGTCCGCGGCAGAGTTCTTCCACAAGATGACTGGCTATGCGGACGCGCTGGCCACCGTCGGCGAGGTACTGTCCGATGACGAGATCATTGGGCACATCATCGGGGGCTGGGACAGGAGTACGACCCGCTCATGACAGCGCTCTCTGTCTTCACCGGCCAAGTGAGCCTCTCCGATTTCTATTCTTACCTTCTCAGTTTTGAAGCCCGTCAAGAACAGCACGCTGCGAACAGCGGCCATTTTTCATCCGCCAACAACGCCATGCGCTATGGCAATGGCAATGGGTCACGTGATGCTAGCCGCAACAGCAACAACAGCCATGGGAGTAGGAATGGCAGCCACAATGGTGGCAATGGCGGCCGCTATGGCAACGGCAACCGCGGCAACGACAATCGTGGCAACAACGGTGGATGCCACAACGGCGGCGGTGGCGGCCGAAACCGTCGCCCACCCCGGTGCCAGATATGCCGCATGGAGGGGCACTACGCCACCGACTGTCGTGATCGCTACAATCACGCATACCAGTCGGACGAGCATCGCAGCGATAACATGGTGGCATACGGTCACCGCGACAACAACTGGTACCTTGATACCGGTGCCACCGACCACCTCACCAGCGACCTCGATCGTTTGACGATGCACGAGCGCTACAGTGGGAAGGATCAATCAAGTTCAAGTCACAAGCGGTGCGGGTTTGGAAATTTCTCACATTGGTCATACTAAACTAGCTGGCTCACGTGATACCATCCATGTTAATAATGTGTTGCATGTTCCTGAAATTCACAAACACCTTCTTTCTGTTTACCGTCTTGTTTCGGATAACCGAGTGTTTGTGGAATTTCACAAATATTTCTTTTTTGTGAACGATAAAATCACGAGGAGGGTCTTTCTTCACGGTAGAAGTCGACATGGTCTCTACCCAATTCCGTATGGTCGGCCATCATCGTCATCTTCACATCGAGCGTTTTCCGGAGTTAGGTCTTCATTGAGTCAATGGCATCATCGCTTGGGTCACCCTTCAAATAATGTAGTTGAGTCTGTCGTTCGGTCAAATAAACTCCCCTGTTCGTCGAGTCATGATACTTTTGTTTGTGATGCTTGTCAACGTGCTAAAAGTCATCAATTACCTTACAATAATTCTTCCTGTGTTTCAACACAACCACTTGAGCTTATTCATACGATGTGTGGGGGCCTGCCCTCGCCTCCTCTGGAGGTTTTAAATTTTATGTTAGCTTCGTTGATGACTTTAGCCGTTTTACCTAGATTTATCTTCTCAAACATAAATCTGATGTCGAACAAGTTTTCTACAATTTTCAGGCCCATGTCGAACGACTCCTCAACGCAAAAATTCGTGCGGTTCAATCCGATTGGGGAGGCGAATACCATCACTTGCATAAATTTTTTCAGCGTGTTGGTATCTCTCATCGCATATCATGTCCACACACATCCCAATAAAACGGTATTGCTGAACGAAAACACCGTCACCTGGTTGAAACCGGGCTTGCTCTCCTAGCTCACTCCAATCTTCCTTTGCGTTACTGGGACGAAGCTTTTCTCACCGCATGTTATTTGATCAATCGCATGCCTAGCCGGACCCTTCACAATATACCACCACTCACACGCCTCCTTAACATCACTCCCGATTACTCTTTTCTTCGTGTCTTCGGGTGTGCATGTTGGCTTAGTCTTCGCAAATATAATTCCCGGAAACTTGAGTTCCGTTTCAAGATGTGTGTTTTTCTTGGATATAGTCCATTTTATAAAAGGGTATAAGTGTCTTGACAAGTCCACTGGTCGCATCTATATCTCGCGAGCTGTTGTCTTCGATGAAAAAGTTTTTCCTTTTGCGACTAGTGCGTGTCCTGATTTGTCTCTCTTAAATCCTCTTGTGACGACTTTTCCTTCCGATGAGCCAGTAGTTCAGGATGCTAATGTGAGGAACTACGATCTGTGTTTTTTGTTTCCTGAATCTTATCCTGCAGGTGCAGCAGCACATCCCTCCTCCACGATCGCCATAACAACATCCGACGTCCCAAGATTCTCACGGATGGTACTGTCCGCTACAATCCATATCGACGCGGTTTCAGTGCTGTTGTCTCCGTTCCGACTACGCATCGGCAAGCCCTTGATGATCCATCTTGGACAGCTGCCATGTGCGAGGAGTTTTCTGCTCTTCAGTGCACCGACACGTGGACGCTTGTGCCTCGGGCCCCCGGCACCAACGTCGTCAGCTGTAAGTGGATTTTTAAACTCAAGGAACGGTCGGATGGCTCTCTTGATAAGTACAAAGCTCGACTAGTTGCTCGTGGGTTTACGCAGCAATATGGTGTTGATTATGTTGCCACTTTTAGTCCGGTTGTTAAACCGGCCACTGTTCGACTTGTGCTATCCCTTGCTGTTTCACAAGGCTGTCAGTAATGCATTCCTTCATGGTCTGCTTGATGAGGATGTGTACATGCAGCAGCCCCTGGGGTTTGAGGATTCTCGGTATCCCAATCATGTTTGCAAGCTTCGGAAGTCTATTTATGGACTCAAACAGTCCCCCCGGGCTTGGTACTCCCGTCTCAGTACTCGGCTGCACCAACTTGGTTTTCATTCATCCAAGGCTGACACCTCCCTCTTTATTTTTCGGCAAGGAGCTGTGGTCATTTACATGTTGGTCTATGTTGACGATATTGTTATTGCTGGCTCCTGCCCCCGTGAAGTGGATCGTTTGCTTCGCACTTTGGCTGGGTGTTTTCCCATCAAAGATCTTGGTCGTCTTTCTTACTTCCTTGGGATTGAGGCCACCTACAATCCAGGGGGAATGGTGTTGTCTCAGCGAAAGTACGCTGATGATCTTCTTCATCGTGCTCATATGGAGAATTGCAAGGAGGTCTCTACTCCCATGTCAGTCACCGATAAGTTGGCAGCGAATCTTGGTACTCCCCTCATGGATGATGATGCCTTCCGCTATCGCAGTATGGTTGGAGGACTGTAGTATCTTACTCTTACACGTCCGGATATTTCATTTGTTGTTAACAAGGTGTGCCAATATTTGGCCAAACCCACTAATGTGCACTGGGAGGCGGTCAAGCTCATATTGAGGTACATTAAGGGTACTCTGGCCACTGGACTCTCCATTCGCCGGTCAAGCTCCACACTTCTTAGTGTCTTTACGGATGCTGACTGGGCAGGATGTGTTGATGACAGACGCTCTACGGGAGGTTTTGTGGTTTTCCTTGGCCCTAATTTGATTTCATGGAGTGCTCGAAAGCAACCCAGTGTTTCACGATCTAGTACCGAGGCAGAGTACAAGGCGCTTGCCAATGGCACAACTGAAGTCACTTGGGTACAAATTGTGTTTAGGGAACTGGGAGTGTTCCTACCACGACCACCGGTGTTATGGTGTGATAATTTGGGTGCCACCTATTTGAGTGCAAATCCAGTATTTCACGCGAGGACAAATCATATTGAGGTGGATTTCCACTTTGTGAGAGAAAAGGTGGCGCAAGGAGCTTTGGATGTTCGTTTTGTGTCCTCTGGTGATCAAGTGGCAGATGCCTTCACTAAACCTGCTACAAAGGTCATGTTGGAGAAATTACGACGCAATCTCAACCTTGTGGCCGGTTGAGATTGAGGGGGAATGTTAATGTATATGTGGCATATGATCGTATGTGTATCATATCCTGATCATATAGCGTTTGTAGTGATTCTAGGATCCTGTAGATTGATCCTATAGAGATTTACCTTGCTGTACAAGTTGTAATGCTAGCCATATATTGAATGGAATGCGAAGAGGCAATACACGGCAAAACATATTCCATCTCTTTCAACTGTGATCGTCGATCCACACGTACTGCCGTGGAGGAAGGCGACCTCATATCCGCCTCCGATCGAAAGGCGCGACAGGAGGGCCTTCCATATCGATCGGTTGTACCAGCACATCGACGACGTCGGTCCATCTATCGCTGCTGCCCGGCCGGCCGGCCGGGTCCGGTACGGCGCTGCCGCGAATGTCGGATCGATGGATCGATCGACGACATGGGCGCGCCCGTGGAGCGTGGAGTGTGATAGATAATACAGTCGTCGTTTTCCTTCAGAGACCAGACGTCCATGCCGGATCGCTTCGAGGGTGATAGGTCGTAGGAGCCTGTCGGGCGAATATCCAGCGGCGCTATCCTAGCTAGGGAGCACGGTCCGTAACCTGTCAGTGTCATGCCATCCTTGCAACAGGAGTGGTACCTGCACTTGCTAAACACCAACAAGATCATTGCAAGGCTAGTACACCACACTAAGTCCCAATCTGTATTGAACTCTTGTGGTTAGCATATAGCTACGTCCAACGTAACCAGACTCCAGAGGCATGGCAATGTCGCCGTCTTTCGTCATGTATTTTCTTTTTTAAGATCCGGTGAGCGCCGACTTCATTGATTTAGCAGAGAGCATGCGAAAACCAGTGTGATCAAGCGATGGTACAAGGATAAAAGTGAAAGAAAACAGAAAAAAGGCAGGCAAAAAAAAACCTAGGGTATTATCTCACGATCTTATCCCCGAACGGGGTCTCTATGTCTCTGGCGCCTGCGATTCACCATTGCTCCATGTTGCGTCTAATAGCTTCGATCACGCTCGATGAATCTGGTATCTTGTCTCTAAAAACAGCAGCATTATTTTCCTTCCAGAGCTCCCGGGCCACCAGCAAGATCATGATCTTGACGCCTCGCATGTGCTTGGGTGTCGCCCTGCACACCATGGCTTGACAAACTCTTATTGAGGAAGAGAGGTTCAGCCAGTCGCCTGGGGCCAATGCAGAGCAGCCCATCCATGTAGCCACCTCCCGCCATACGTCGTCGTGTCTTGAAGTGATCTTGGTGAAATGCTGCCATTCTGGTGGACGGCTATCATTACACATATTACCTTCATCCAAAATTGTTTGTCTTAAATTTGCCTAGATACATCCATATCTAGATAAATATAAGACAAATAATTTGAGACAAACATTATTAAGCTATGATACTGGTCATTACCTCTTCATTTGCAATGCTTAGAAAGCATAGGAGTCCTCCTATTGGACGCTTGCAGGCATCAAACAGAAGATGTGACGCCTGAGGTGATTCGCTAATCGGGCGGCCGGCGCTCCTTCAGGTTTGCTTTCCTTTTTCCTCTTCACTTTTCTAGTCAGAGTTTTCCAAAAATTCGACTATTCATTTTGTGAGCGGGCTAGATAAAAATAAAAATATTTTAAAAAATGTAAGCAATATTAAGAAAATATTCAGTGTGTATTTTTAAAAAGTACATTGAGTTGGAGACAAAGTCCACCGTATATTGAAAAACTTTTACCGTATATAAAAAATGTTTAAATATATTAAAAGGTTCAAAGTGTATTTGAGAAAAATGAATTCACTGTATATATTAAAAAAAATCTGTGTGTACTTGAAAAATGTACACCATATATTAGGAAAATAATTATAATAAAGAAAATGTGCAAGAAGAAAAACTGAAACAAAAAAATGAAACAGAAAAAGAAAAAAAACCACACATGAAAAAGAAAGAAAGAAAAATAAGCAGTAGCCAGCCACCGAAAACAGCACAAAAAATGCATGTGAACAGGGCAGCCAACTTCGGTCCGTTGCAAGCGTGGCTCGTCTATGTGCCGCCTGTGCGCGACAAATAGGTTCTACCAAAGCATAGGTAACATAAAGGCTATTGGGTAATCTTAGGGCGGGCCACTGCCCACCTCCGCCACTCCCCTCCCCCTGACCCGCCACTAGAAGGCTATCAATTATATATGACACGATGTTATGCGATATTTGGATTTTATTGTTGTGTGTAAAGTAGTCGTATTACTCAACCACGGACATTGTGGCCATAATTACAAAAGTTCACGGGTTCAGTAGGGCCAGAACCTATCCAAACAATAGTTATAGGTCCTGATTCATGCAACATTTGAAACGCATCACTCCCGGGCAAGCTTAACGCCTTCCATTATAGCCATCAGTTCAGCTTCCAGAGGATTGTGCCATGTAGATAATTGGCGACAAGCAAAAATCATGATGCTTCCTATATGATTCTGCCCGATCATCCATATTTCCTCATTGGCACAAGAAAATAAAAAAAAATGATTTGCCCACCACTCGGGTGGAGGTTGCCACGATGTAGCTGCCTGCGACCGAAGATCCTTCACCACATGCGGTCGACATGAGGCCATCACCATATGATATAACACCTTTGCCCTTGACCCCATCCTTCAAGGGATGTTGAGCGATGGATAGAGGCGAGTCAAGGAAGCTGCATAAAAATCTTGTCATTACTTCAACTAGTGGGTTTAGTTTGTCATGAACTATCTCGTTTCTGCGGTGCTAACTACGCCACAAGACCATGTAGAGTATGACCACCTCCATCTCCGAAAGATCACCGGCTACACAAAATAACCATTCAACGTCGGTGTTCCTGATTTGTGTTGGCTTTGGGAGTCACCAAAGTTCCACCATCACACGCCATAAAATGACAACATTTGGGTGGGGGGGCATGGGGGTACCACATGTATGGCATACATTGATATTTTTTTGCGGGGAAGGCCAGACATTATCTATTTCCATACTCTCAGAGAACTTTATTTCCCAAGTGGGGAGGGAATTGGTACCTAGCCGCCACGAAAAGGCGTACCTTATGTGGAGTAGGGCACCTCCATTATTCATTATTCAAATGGTCCCTATCTCAGGACATTTAATTCCTGTAATTTAACCTCGACAACTCTGAGCACGAGATGGCTTGTTTTTCATCTCAACAGACATGGTCTGATTCCATGATCCATAGCAAAAGTCAAGGCCATGCTCAACACCGTCTCTTCTCGTGAAATTGCTAGATTTGTTGTACTCCGTATGAGCTAGGGCTGGAGCTCGGCGTAGCATGGCCGGCCATCCATCGATTCATGCATGTTTCCTTCGTAAATCAACGATGTTGTGACGAAATTCATTGCGTTGAGCTGATTTGGTAATTCTCTTAAGAAAACTGATTTGATACCTTTGGGGCATCATTCTTTGAGTCGACGTTGATCGATGTCGCTGAACAACATGAACATGTTGGCAGGTGGTAGGAGCCTGTGGGCGAGTGCTCTAAGGGAACACGGCCCGTAACCTGTCCTTCCATCCGTCATCACCAACAGAATTGATGCAAATCAGTACCACCGTTAGTTAGTCTGTACGCACTCTTGTGTCCCCGTTGCTGTTCTGAGACAGGGGTAGACCCACATGACAGATGTCATCGTCAAGAACATCTTAATTAATTTGGGTAGCATACATATATACATTCTGGTAGACGATCAACCATGAAAAAGCTGCAGCTAGCAGCATTGGCAAGCGGCGTTATGCAGACGGTACTCCAAAAGGTGAGCACATCCTTTAATGCAACTATATAAGCAAGCATATTAGTTTGTCTACTATACGAAATCTTGTTGGATTATTACATATTCTCTTTTGAAAAAAGAAGAAGTAAAAGAGAAAACGTTCACCTAAGGGCATCTCCAACACTGATCACCTATTCGCCCACAAAATGTCTGGACCTGACTGTCCGGACACTTTACGCCATGCAACACAGCTCATATAAAATGTCTGGACATGTCCAGACTCCCGAAATTCCACAAACCAGCATCAAGTCGACGAGGTTTGGGGGTGTCGAACAAGAGCGTACGTAACGTACGTACATTATGTACAGGGATGCACCATGCATTGATCGCCATCAAGTGATCCCATGCACCCACCCACCAGCATCGATCGTCCATGCATGCATGCATTTACGTACATGTTCGTTGCGCCCATTGGTCCATCGATCGATCCCCACCGGCCCCATGCATGTTCATGTTTAACACCACGTACGTACCAACAATCTACAGGACCTGCGGACCTAAAACTAAAGTAGTCTGGTCTGAGGAACTAGTACCAAAAATTCGACCGTATGGGGAAGACACGACGTGCGAAACGGGTGCCGCCGTCGAATAGTTTAGTTGAAATATGTTAAAAATGTAATGAATGTGCTCAAGTTTAGATGAAAAACATCCGATTTACATGTAATTCGTTCAGTTCATTGAAATGCGGTTTGAATGTATGCGATGCAGACGCGACCGATTCAAGAATCAACGTTGAAGATACCCTTACATCATGTACTCCTACTACACTGTACACCACAACCATGCATGGCTCGAACAAGTACACACAGCATACATATGCTCCTACTACAGCAGTACCAAGGCCCAAGGGACGAAGGGACGAAGGAACCAACATCCATAACGTAAATGCATTCGACCGATACAAGGATAGAGCACCAACCTCATGGTAGCACGGGTGATCACCATCAAATCCCATCATTCACATACATGCTCAACGCAGATCGCACCATTCATCGACCCCCATGTATATATGGACCCATATTTAGCTACCTACCGCTAATCCATCTTAATTTCTCCCACGGACCCCTATGGAATACGCACCACGTACTGCATGCAACAAGAGCTCTAACCTAAATTAGTTTGGTCTGAGGGGTACGTGAGATATTCCATCACTCCATGAGTTAAGTACGTGAGGCAGGTCCACACGGCATGCATTGTCCTAGTGTTGCACGCACCAGACAGACCGACGGACAGTACGATCGCTCGCACGTACGGTCAAGATGACCGCAGGACAACTCCACCGCGCGACCCTATCCTGTCCGGCCCCGTCCGTTTTGGGTAAAATGGACAAACAAGGCGGCCCAGTGCGCGGGAGCAAACGGACTTTTGTCCGTTTTGTGTCCGCTTTTGACCCATCCGCGGCCTAAGTTTGCGCCGCTTTTGGGGCGAAACGGACAACGCGCGGACGGGCGGGATGCGCGCGCTTGTCCGCCCCTGGCCCGCGTGTCGGTGACACAGAGCAAAACCCCCCGCGGCCCCTTTTGTCGCCATTTCTCCCAAACCCTCCCACGTCCCGCCCGTCCCACTCCCTCCCCCGTCCATGGCCGACGCCCAGCCGAACTCCGGCGGGTTGGCCATCAAGCGGCCCGGAATGGCCAAGAAGAAGAAGGGCAAGGCGCCAAGGAAGCCGCGGTCGGAGTGCACGCCGGAGGAGATCGCCAAGTTGGACGCGGAATCGGCGAAGAGGAGGAGCCGGAGGGCAGTCGCCAAGACCAACATCGCCGCGGCAAAGAGAGCTGCCGAGCGCGCTGCGATTGAGGCCGCGCAGCACAAGGCCGAGGTCGAGGAGAAGGAGGCCATCGTCAGCAAAGCGCACGCCCTTCTCATGGCCGGCATTTGTCGCCCGCCCGGTTTCTCTGGAGGGGCCGTCGGTCCGGCGAGCACAGGGTCGTCGGTCGCCCGGCCTCCGCACTGCCAGTCGCCGACGTCGCGGACCACGCCCTTGTCGCCCGGCTTTCCTCCGCCAAGGCACGACGGCCAGACCCGTTTCGGTGGGTCGCCGGACGTGAGCGTGATTGCGCCGTCCACACCACGCCCCTCCGCCGTCATCGACCTCAACGTCAGCCCTGGGTCCAGCAGCGGTGGCCGGCCGTCCGTCGAGATGCAAAGAAAGCAAGCACGGCCGCCGTTTACCGGCACGATGTCGTCCCCCCGCGTCTTGTTCGACGGAATGCCAACCCCAACGGCAACGGTCGACGACCCCTACTACGAGCAGTTCATGAAGAAAGTGATCTACGAGGGTGGCCACGTCCCTGCCTTCGACCCCGAGGAGACCCAAAGTCAGGATGGCCGCGGCCAGTTCACTGCCGATGAAGAGGCCGACGACCATGCTGACTACGACCATGGTGACTCGTGGCATGAAGACGATGACATCTATGTCGAAGGTGACGGTGATGAAGAAGAAAGCAATGACGTTGACATTAGTGGCGAGCCATTGTTCATCGATGAGTTGACACAAAGGGCGGAAGCACAAAAGAAGAGGAAGAACATTCGCACGGGTTCATACACACAAGATGAGAACAAGTTGATTTGCCAAGCTTGGATGGAGATTAGCCAAGATACAAGGACCGGCGCGCAACTACGGCATAAGACCATTCTGAAAGATCGTTGGCTACACAAAGTAAACATTCAACACCGGTGTTCTTGATTTGTATCGCTTTGGGAGTCGCCAAAGTTCCACCATCACACGCCATAAAATGACAGCATGGGGGTACAACATGTAGGGCGTACATTTATTACTATTATTTTGCGGGGAAGGGCAAAAATTATTTGTTTCCATTTTCTTAGAGCATTTTATTTCCCAAGTGGGCAGGGAATTGGTACCAAGTCAGCCACGAAAAGGCGTACCTTAGGTGGAGTCGGGAACCTCCATTATTCAAATGGTCTTTATTTTAGGGCAATTAATTCCCCTAATTTAACCTCGACAACTCTGAGCACGAGCTCCCACAAAAAAAGAAGAAAAACTCTGAGCACGAGATGGCTTGTTTTTCATCTCTACAGACATGCTCTTATTCCACGATCCATCACAAAGTCAAGTCCGTGCTCGACACCGTCTCTTGTCGTATGAGCTAGGGATGAAGCTCGGTGTAGTGTGGCCGGGCTATCCATCGATTCATGCATGTCTCGTCTGTGATCGACGATGTGGTGACGAAATTCGTAACGTCGAATTGATTTGGTACTTCTCTTAAGAAAAGTGATTTGATACCTTTGGGCCATCATTTTTTTTCTTAGAGTGGACGTTGATCGATGGCACTGAACAGTACAAACATGTTGGCAGGTGGTAGGAGCCTGTGGGGCGAGCCTATCTGGGCTAAGGGAACACGGCCCGTAACCTGTCCTTTCATCGGTCGTCCCCAACAGAATGGATGTGAACCACAGTACCACCACTTGTGTTGCTCTGTACGCACTCTTGTGTCTAGCATTAGGTCCCCGATGCTGTTCTGAGACAGAGGTAGACCCACATGACAGATGTCGTCGTCACGAACGTCTTAATTGATTTGGGTGGTATACATATATACATTCTGTTAGACGATCGACCATGAAGGTGCAGCTAGCAGCATTGGCTACCGGCGTTATGCTGATAAAGATGGGTTCATCACGGTGCCCCAAAAGGTGAGCACACATCCTTTGATGCAACTATATAAGCAAGCATATTAGTTTGTCTACTATACGAAATCTTATTGGATTACATATTCTCGTACGACAAAAAAAAAGTAAAAGTGAAAATATTCACCTAGGGCATCTCCAACGCTGATCTCCTATTCGCCCACAAAAGTCTGGACCTGACGATCGATCCGGACACTTTTAGCCATGCAACGTATTCCCTGCATCCCGTAATATAAGAACGTTTTTTACACTAGTGTAGTGTCAAAAACGTTCTTATATTATGGAACGAAGGGAGTAGCTCATATAAAATGTTTGGACATGTCCAGACGCCCGAAATTCCACAAACCAGCATCAAGTCGATGAGGTTTGGGAGAGTCTGGACGTCTGTCACATCGGACTCTAACAAAGAGGACCCATCCAAAACCACACCTGGAACCCGCACATTTTCACAATCCTACCACTCGTCCTGTGCAAAAGTCATCCCTCTACCATGCCACGATTGCCCCCGCTCTAGCCCACACCCGTTCCACCGTCTGCCGCAACGATAGAGCCCATTGCAACGAACAATAATCACTTAACTTTCATTTTGAAGCTTCTTGATTTTCCTTTTTTTTTGCAAAACCATCCAGTCATTAAGCCATCCAGCAGTCATGCTAACAAGGACAAAAGGATCAATTTACCTTTTATTATCAAACACAACACTATTTCTTCCTAAAAAAACACAACACTATTTCCCAACCTCCAAATGGTCTAGAAAACAGTTCAAACCCCAACCATCATTAAGTGTTTTTGAACATAAGCTTGCTCTGTATTTTCCCTTGTCAACCTAAGCGTACATCCCTTGCATGCAAAGGGAGGATGCAAATCCCATGACCAATGATCAGACCAGTGATGAAGGCCCTGCCCCTACGTACCAAATAAAGCGTACGTGGCCATAATGGCACACGAGTGAGTAGCGCATGCGTGCACCTGCGGTACAGCTGAAACAGTGCTTAGCTTTATATGTACAGAGCGCCAAGGAATGGGGGTAGAACAGGAGCGTAAATGTGGTACGTAGTACTCTAGATACATCCCGTTTTATTCATCTTGATGACGAGTATTTCCGGACGGAGGGAGTACGTCACCTACAGGGGTGCACCACCAACCCGATCGGTCGCACGCTCCAAGCATTGATCGCCATCAAGTGATCCCATGGCACCAACCCACCAGCATCGATTGTCCATGCATGCACGCATTTACGTACATGTTCGTTGCGCCATTGATCCATCGATCCATCCCCACGGGCCCCATGCAAGTTTAACACCACGTACGTACCAACAATCTACAGGACCTGCGGACCTAAACCTAAAGTAGTCTGGTCTGAGGAACGAGTACCAACAATCCGACTGTGTGGGGAAGACATGACGTGTGAGATGGGTGTCGCTGCGGCCGTCAATCATTTAGACTAGGTTAAAACAACCTAGTCCGATATAATTTAGTTGAGGTATGTCGACAATGTAATAAATGTGCTCTGCTTTAGATGAAAATCATTCGCTTTACATGTAATTCATCTGGTTTACTGAAACCCGATTTGAAATGTATGCGAGCATGGTTGAATGAATGGCCCACTGTCCACGGATGCAACCGTATGTGTCTGCGGATGAATACGGTGTCTGATTTAGGGTAAGTCATTGGAGATACCCTTACACAGCACTCATACTACAACAGTACACCACAACAATGCAAGGCTCGAACAAGCACACAGAGCATATACTCCCACTTAATAGCTAAATGTCAGTGGACTAACTTTAGCTATTGTGGTCAATCGATTTTGAGGAAGGAAATGGAAGGAAGGAGAAGGAAGGGGCTCGCTGGAGGGCTACCCCATTATCTATATTAGGGTGAGGGGTGAATGCGGAAGAACAACGGTGGTGGGGGCGGTGCTGCAACTTCGCCGGAGAAAATCTTCGTCGGTGGTAGGGCTAGAGGGATGGCCGGGGGCGGCGGCAAGACGACCGGCAGTGCCGGGTGGTTCCGCGAAGGGAGGGGCGGTGAGGCTGCGCGGGAGCGCCACTGGCCATGGGTGATGGATGCAGGCGGTTCGACTGGCGGCCCGTGCGGAGGTCTGGGAAAGAAGAAGAAGAAGAAGAAGAAGAAGAAGAAGAAGAAGAGCTCTAGGAAGAAGAAGAAGGGCCAGGCTCCGTTGGATGTGCATCGTACGTCCCAAAACCATCAAATGACCCAAATTCAAAAACCAGTCGACTTACATCTAGCCATTCCCGTACTCCCAACTACAGCAGTGCCAAGGCCCAAGGGACGAAGGAAGGAAGGAACAAACCAACAACCTGATGGTAGCACGGATGATCGCCATGAAATCCATCATGCATGGCATGGCATATGGCATCCACCCAATAATTCATGCATTCACGTACATGTTCATCGTAGATCGCACCATTCATCTATCCCCATGTATACATGGACCCACATTTAGCTACGTACAGCTAATCCCTCTTAATTTCTCCAACGGACCCCTATGAAGTACTCCCTCTATAAACTAATATAAGAGCGTTTAGATCACTATTTTAGTATTCTAAACGTTCTTATATTAGTTTACGGAGGGAGTAGTAGTGTAACAAGAGCTCTAACCTAAATTAGTTTGGTCTGAGGAGTACGTACGTGAGATATTCCATCACTCCATGAGTTAAGTACGTGAGGCAGGTCCACACGCCATGTGCTAGTGTTGCACGCACCAGACAGACCGATGGACAGTATGATCGCTCGCACGTACGGTCAAGAAGACCTCATTCGGACCTAGCTAGCTAGCAGCTCTCTCACCTGCAGCCAGCATCAATGCTAGTTATGCTCCACAAACGCACGGCACAAACCAGCTTGATGCATCGATCCATCCACCTTGTGCTTGCTAATTATGATACCGTGTGATTCCAAACGCAAATAAGGGGCAAGGGAGAGAGAAAAGCTAGCGGAGATTAGGTTGCAGTGTTGCGCTCGATGCATGGGCCGGCGCTTTCGCACACAGGAAGGATTGCACATCCCTGTGGCTGTGGGGGTGCACCATCCGCAGCACATTTGTGGCGTCGCGCCCAGCACACGTGTGCCTGCTTATTTTGCCCATGCTTTGGTGTTGAATCATTCTCTTCTTTGACACGAAAATAGATTTTCGCTCTGCTTTATAAATAAAAATAAAGCAACATGATACAAGTGCATTTAATTACCGACAGCATTGACTCAACTAGCGTGTATTGCAGGTTTACCGCATTGAAAAAAAAAATATTCAGCGTTTCATGTGTTTCGATGCGTTTCTTTAGTTCATTCGAATCATTAAAAAAACATGGAACATCCACTGGTTTGGGTTAAGATTTACCTGGTTGAAGCTTGGACTAATTCACACTTATTGACGAGGAACGCTACATTCCGGTCCATCGCGTTTGAGCAGTTAGAGCATCTACAACCGGCACTCTCAAATCCTCCACATACGTCCACGAACGCAACTGGTTAGTGACCGGACAGGAGAGAGAAGGAAAAATAATTGACACAACAGGACCCCTCATATCATTCCTACACGCTCGGGCTATCCGTGAACCCTCATATTGAGGACAAACTTTGGGAGAATATGGGAGCTTGTGGACGTGCCCGGTTAGTCCGCTACGTAGGACGCGGCCACCGCGGACCATTTTCTTTCTTTCTTTGCCTTCCCTCTTTATTTCACCAATGACGTGCAAGTGGCCGGACATATGAGAAAGAAAATGAGTAGTGTGGCTATATAGACGGACAAATAGGGGCTCAAAGCAGACACACCTGGTCACTGACGGGGCGCGTCCGCTAATGTTTAGGGGGTCAGATTTGGTAAGTCCAGTCGAAAATGCTCTTATATATAATTTTTTGACGCAAAATAGATGCTCTTACATGCTTCACTTGTGTGTGCTGCCCTGCTGGTTGTTATTATCTGCCACAGTTTTGACCTAAAAGTTTGTGCTTTCTTACGTGGCCACCTCACCCATCATGTGATTCTCTCTTCATTCATCTTAACTGAGCAAACACAAAATAATTATCCACGCAGGAGAAAAGTCCACATAGCTACTACCTATTCGATCCATATATTTCTCGCCGTCCATGTCATCGGACAGACCACTCATGGACAGTCACGATCACACACCATGCGTCTCGAGCTAGTTGGTCCCAAGAGAATCACGCAGGGATCGCAAGACGATGAAGAGGATAATCTAAAATAGACCATTCCGAGAACGATGCAGGAAGCATCAAATTCAGGTCGACAGGGATACATACAAGGGGATCTCCATGGACCGTGGACTGGTGGACCACTGTTTAGCTGCGTACCACACCTAATGTAAATCACCTGTTTCTCTCCAATTAATGGACCCGGCCCTGTGAGATGCAACAAGAGCAAGAGCTCTAAGGTCTAAGCTAAAGTAATTTGTTGGATCACTCGATCAGTTAAGTACTGGTGCAGCCCACTAGGAGTAGCATGCATGCATGCATGCTGCATGGCCGCATGGGACCTTCTCATCTGATGATCTCTGTCTGCCACGCAGGAGGCCTTGATTGATCGATCCATCCACCATCCTACCTTGCATTAGCTTGCTGTAATAATCATGATAAAAAGCCAAGACACAAAGCGACGAAGAAAATAGACGAGCCAGAGGAAGAGAGGTCGCAGCTGCATGCGGTGTTGCCACCGGAGGGATCATGCGCTGTGGTCACACAGTAACTGTTGAGTATAATGTTTATTTAGGAAATATAGGATAGCGTAGAATTTATTCGACCTTGACTTGTACTTCAAGATGACCATGTACTCTTATGTATATGCCTACGAGGCTCAAGCAATACATAAACAATTTCATCAATTCTCTCTATCCCTTATAACAAGGTATTAGAGCACCCTGTGAGCGACCTGAAGCGGCGGGTGGCGGGTATCGACCACGGCGTTCTTCGCATGGCTACTTCGAGCAACGGGCTGCCGCTGCGTCGCCCCGTCGGGCAACAGCGCCGCCGCCCCGTGGTTCTTCTCCCGGCTGTACCGACCCGTGTCACCGCTGCGTCGCCCTTTCGGACTGTAGTGCAGTGGCCTGTGGTCCACCGCCGCCCCGAGGCCGTCCGCTCCAGGCCGTCCCCATGGCTGCACCGACCCTCCCGCCACCGCTGTGTCGCCCCGTCGGACCGTAGCGAGCGTGGCACCCTTTGCATACCCAGTTTGGGTCCACATGTCGATAGCTCACATGAGTTTTTCATACAAGTATCTCACGGCGCCGCTGGTCAGGCCTAGCACAAAGAACTCATGTGGCCTCTCCTTGCTCCAACGCATGGGCACTGGAATCTCGAGGATGGCGAAAGTGATCTTCTGGTTGTAGGTCCAACAAAGACCGTTGTTGAGCTAGAAGGATAAGAGCCTCATCAGAGTTTTCATATTTTCCACATATGTGACCGTCGACGCTAATGCAGGGGTGTCAACCAAAATGGCTGCTTTATCGAGCCACCTGCACATCGTAGTAAAGCTCATAAGAACATGAAATCATATTAGGCTGAAACAACGGACAAGCAATTGTAATCTACCTAAGTCTACCAACCATGAAAAACTATTTAACTTACGACTATTGGGGCTTGAACCCTTCCTCCCCACCTTATGTTAGAGCGTGGGAGGGGGGCGCTAGCCCCCTCCCCTGCTCGTCACCGCGCTATATTTATGTATTATTTCTTTACATTTAATGGGCGCGGGTTTTTACCATTTCATTCCATTCACAGCAGAGATCTCACCCATTCTTTCACCCATTGTGATGAGTGTTGCACGCACGTTGTGGCGATAACTGCATCCTTCATCCTCTCTATCATTGGCAACCTTCATTACGCTGATTTTTACCATCTCGTTCTTTCGCAAATTGTGATGAGTGCTGCATGCAGACCCAGACGAGTTGGGTCCACTCCGATGTCTCGTATTTCATTTGACTAGTTTTTTCTCCCACAACATTTCCATCACGTGGCACCTACACGTATCTTCAACCCTCCTATTATTCCTTCCTACCAATACAATAGAGTAGCCGGGTGGCCACATTAGAGAAGGCGGAAGCTCAATAATGTCTCCGGATTTTGCCGACGGCACTGTCGAAGGAAGGAGATGTAACATCCCAAATTTTGGAATGTTAATATAATTAATTGAATTGTTTGTTTGTTTGCTTGAGTGAATTAAACTTGAGTGAAATTTGAACCTTTTCAAAACTTTTGAAAGAGAGGAATAAAATGACTTTCCCTTCTCCGTAAATTCAAATTCATCCTATTAAAATCAATGAGAGAAGATGACATGACTTCTTCAACTACAAAGAATTTGAACGGAGTTTTGCAATTTAATTCTTTCAAATATTTGCACTTGCTTCTCTATTTTTCTTCCCGAGAAATACCCGAAAATAAATTCTTGCAAGCAAGAAAGAGCGGAGGAAAATGACCCTCCAAAATCAGGGGCATTTTGAAAATATTTGAGCCAAGAAAACCAAAGTTTTTATTTAAAATTATTTGCAAAAAGAAATAAAGCCTTTAGGGATTTTCTGAAAACTTTTTTAAGTTTTTATTTTGGCCGTGGAATAATGCTCATCATCTACATTTTATTTTTCTGATAATTTTAGTATATAAAACTCTTTATTCGAATTGATTTGATTTCCTTTTATTGTTTTAGTTTCCTAATTTTAAAAATAGGAATGGAATCGTTTTATTAGGAAAAACCTGGCCCATTAAGCACTTTCCTATTCTAGCCCAACAAGAGATCATCTCCTTCCTCTGTTTCCTCTCACGTTACAGAAGCTTTCCATATCCATATGGAGACAGGAAACTCCACCTTCCCGATCTCCTCGTCTTTCCATCCCAGCGCCTCCCGAGACCGCCTATAAAACCCCTCCTCTCCTCGCTCCATTTTTCCCATCACCACGCCTCCCTGCCCGTAGCCTTCTCGCCACCGTCCTCCTTTTCCTGCCTAGAAACGCCACCAGAGCTCTTGGAACCTCCCATCGCCCAGCGCCACCTCCCAAGCGCCGACCCCTCCTCCGCCACCCCCACCTCGCCGGCGACCTCGCCCCTCGCCGGAGCAGCCTCCACATCGCCGTCTCCTTCCTGCCATCTCTGCCTCACGTACAGGTAACTCCGTTTTGTTTTCAGATTTATTCCCGTAACAGATTTAGTTCCGTTCTTATTTAGCTTATAACTTTTGATCTAGAAGTCCAATGATGCTGATTCTTTTTATGTTAGATCACAATTTTCTTGTAGTTTCCAAAATATATAATTTGTCTATGTTTGGATTTATAAAATTGAGTTAGATAAGATTTGAATTAAAGCTTGTTTTGCTTATTCCGGGAGTTTAAAATAGATTTTATTTGATTCTTTTTCTACTGATCACTAGTGATCATATTTACCAGTGGTAAAAACTTCAAAATTGTTTGAGTATTTTAGCTTATTGTTTCATGTAAAACAAATTCTGTTTTAGTTCTATTCAATTATAGCTACTTCTTTTCTATAGTTGTTTTTAAATTATTTTATTTTATATTTCAGAAAGTTTATGTTTCGTTTCTATTAGTTAAACAGTAGGTGTTCAACAAGTTTTTATATTTATTTTTATTTTGTTATCGTGAAATCAATTCAAGTTCGCTAATAACTTGCAATGGATTTTCTACTGTTTTAACTCCCAATTGAAAATACTTTCAAAATAGCTTTATGAAAAAATACTTTATTTTTTTTCTTTGTCTTAACTAAATTTATATTTTATTCTCTGTTATTTTAGTGTTTTATTTTCCGTTAGACAAAACTATTTTTGTGAATGTTGTAGAAGAAGACTCCTAGTTTTATTTGAAGTTCCTTCGGATTCTTATTCGCTCTCTCTTTTGTTTTGATTGTTAGTGTGAGTGCTTATGTAAATGATATGTTTGTTATATAGATTTCATCAGAGAGTGACGAGTAGTCTATCAAGTTATTTCTTGAGAACGATAATTCTTCTTCGTCAACATCACCGAGCAAGTTCACTTTGACCATTGCTTTCATACCTATGTTTTATTGCATTTAGTGGCATCCTTGCAACCACCCTCAAGAGTGTTATTGAATCCTTGTAGTTGAGTAGTATGCATGAGGTAGGAACCCATCACCCTGTTACCAAGCCCGGACGTTATTTATTTTAATGCTACGCTATAGTAGACGGGCTTGGTATGAGTGCTCGAGTGGTGTGAAGATGGAGGACTCTCGTCAATGACGACAACTCCATGATGGCATCTGCAAGGACTGCATTTTCAAGGCCTCAAGACTTCAAGACTCGAGACAAGAATTCAATACACACTACTGGGTGAAGGATGGTTGACGGGCACCCTGGAGAAACCAGTGGTTGGCCGGGATGCATGGAGAAGCGCCATGACATCTTGCGGAAAGCTTCACCCAGACTCAAAGAGACGGAAGAATACTTCACGCCCGGAAGCTTACCTGTGCAACCGCAAGTCATTATGGGCTCTGGCTTGGTTGACCTTAGTTGTGACTCTGGCTGGGACGGTACTAGCAGATGTAGAACTACGGTAGGATGGGTTGAGTACCGGACAGTGGTCAGAGGAACTCTTTGGAAGACCATGTTTCGGTCATCTTGTTCTCAAACACTCTGAAGTGCGAGAACGTAAAGAGAGGGATCGAATCTTGCGGGTAAAGTGTACAAACCTCTGCAGAGGGTTATAACCTAATCGATTAGCCGTGTCCCCGGTTACGGACAATTTGAGCATCTGGACTTGGATCTATTTCAGAACTCTCAACACCGGATTGATAACTTAATTGTGGGCAACTTATGATGATTTTGGGCTATGAGACATCGGTTGGCGGAACCATGTCATGACAGAAAAAACTCCATAGTACAGGCTTCATTTTATTCCTTTGATGTAGGTAAAATAAAACCAGCTTTTACGCAAACAAAATTCAGATACAGAGCCATAAAGCCATATTGCATATAGTATAGTTTTATCATCTGTTTTCTCATGTTGTGATCTTGCCGGTACATTCAATGTACTGACCTACACGGCTGCAACGTATCATGTTGCAGATATTTCCTCGACGAGTAAGAGTTACGATACAGGGTTACGGTCTACACTCAACCTGCCGATGGCGTTGATGGGACTCCACACCCGTTTGATTGTTTCCGCTGAGTATTATGAGGTATATATCATTTTACGTTATTTATACATGTGATTGCACTTTGATATATACATTAATGTACTGTGTGTGCCAAGATACTTGATCCAGGATGGCACAAGAATACGTAGGCTTGACCGTGTGAGGTCGGGTCGCTCTGAAATGGTATCGAGCACATGTTGACTGTAGAACGTGACCCTAGAAATCGGAAAGCCCTAGGACAGGATGTCTCAAAAAACTTTATTTTCAAAAGATCCTTTACTTCTCATCTTTTTGATTTTATCAAGTAGTTCCTCGACATCAAATAGTTAGAATATACACCTTTCCTTTTGACCACACGGAAGATCAATCAAGTCACTCCAAGAATTAAAGATATCGGACAACCGATGGCCATTTCAGAGTAAAGAGGATTTCACCATGCGTTGAAGAATTGCAGCTTCAACAATTGAAGACTCAAGACTTGAAGAATTTGAAGTTCTGAAGAATTATTTGACCTTTAGAAGACCAAACCCTGTTACATACTTACGTTAGATGCGACGATTTGTGAGCTGTCATTTGTTTGATGTTTTCCGACAGCCACAAAGTAAAACTTGTTTCTTCAAAAACTATTGTTTGTATTGTGTGTATATCCTCCCCACCTCTCTCATATCTCATCCCAAAACTTTTGAACCCCATAGATGATGAATGAAGTTGGACTGATATTCTCTGGATCAAGACTCAGCCCGAGGCGAGCTATGGATGCGAACATGGAAAATCACTTGGAGCAATTTGGTTTCAAGGAAGTATGAGGTTCAATATGCTCTTCAATACTTTACAGAAAGTGCTGCAACCTGGTGGAACATGCATCAAGCCATACAGGGATTTAATGGAGCAAGAACTTGGGAGGAATTCAAGAAGACCCTGCTGAAATCACGTCTTATCCGGAAACACAATGATACACCAAGAAGTAAACCTTGTGCCTGCAAGATTTGCGGAGAAATAGGACACAACCAGGAGGAACACAAAGATGGATGCCCTCATTGTGAGGAGAAACACCCGGTGAGGAATGCCCAACTAGCGGGTGACTTGCTTCCGTGTGAAGGAACCACCCACTACCCGTGCGATATCACATTTACTCCACGGTGCAACAAACTATTCGAACCAGGAAGATGGAATGAAAGAAGCCCTCAAGGAAGATCTAGAAGAACCAATAATGATGAAAGTGTTGAAGACCTGGATGGAGAAGGTCTCAACAGATTTTACTCAATGCCTGCTATTCATGTGGAGAAGAAGGACATTTTTCACAGTATTGCACCAAGGAAAGAAAGGAGTATCCAGGATATTTCCCGACAGCAGAAGTGAAGTTTGACCCCCGGGAGATAGAAACTCTGATCATTACAGAGAAATCCAGGAAGAGAAAAGGAAGGCAACCCGAGAGCAACACAATTTTTGCAGAGAAGGACTTGAGTCATATCACCTGTTACAGGTGCAAGGATTTAGGTCATTACGCTAGTAAATGCCCAGAAAAGAAGCCAAGAATCCAAGGAGCCCGCATAATCACAAAGAAGCCCGAGACATGTCGGAAGTCATTTGTTTTCGCTGAAGGAGGCAGGACATTATGCTATTAAATGTCCCGAGAAGATGAAAGCTGGAGTTGAGTAGTTGGAATTTTGATATGGATAATAAGAGTAGTAGAAAGCAATTTCCTTTTCATGAGCTCAATGAGTTGAGTTATGTAATAGATTTCTCAGAGTTTGTAATAGTTCATGACTCAATAAAGTTGTAATGTCACATGCTGAAAAGCTTTAAGGAGTTGCCATATTTTATCTTGGAAATTAATATTTTTGATGAACATGGAAGAAAGTGAGTTGTGATGCATAAACAGGAAATTGGAAATTGAGTTTGAAGTTCTGTTTGGATGATATGAATGTATGCCCCAGGAGATAAGTACCTTAATTCTGAGCATCATTTCTGTTCCACAACTGCAGATGACGACCCTTTACGAGTCTTTCCTTAAAGGTCCGGAAACCATCATGACCCTGACAAGTGATCGTGATTACCCGAAGATCCTGAAGGACATGATGAAGCATATTCACCTTGAAGGAGATGCAATCTACAAAGGCTACTCCTTCATGCATAAGGGAGTGGAACTTTGGTATGTGGAGGTACACCTCCACCGTTTGAAAGGAATTTGCCCAAAGAGGATGGGGCATTACTTTTTCATCTCACGTGTGCCACAAGCAACTTTCTTCGACGCTGTTCGTGAAGCAGCCATGGAAGCCATACGCCAGATCGGAGAAATACTTGAAGCAAGACTCCGTTATACTCAGGAATACCTAAGCGAAGTGCATGCAGAGATGATGAAGGTGAAACTCAAGACCACCATGATGAAAAAGAAGATTGAAGATTTCAAGGCTCATGTCGCACACTTCCAGTGGGACTGAAGAATCCTCGAGGAGGATAAATGAATAAAAGTTGGAAGTAATGCCTGACCATACCAAATCATGTTGGTGGCAGCATTTGTAATAAACTTTTTGGAATTTGGATTCACGAAAAATGATTAAGGATGTAATGAAAGATTGATATGATAATAATGAGATGTTATGGATAAACTTGTGCATTTATTTTGGTCATAGTACTCTATAAAGCCACAGGATCAATGAAGAAAGAAATGTGTTATCCATGACGGTCCATAGAAGGAAGCTGGACAAAATAAGTTGGAATTTTGCTTTTGATATGATGGTATGAAGAAACAGAGTACTAATGGATTTAAAGGAGGTGTAACAAGAGAGTTACTCCAAGGATGAGTTAAAGCTGCACTAGTGTTGAAGTGGGCCACAACCCACAGGCCCAGGATTTTGAAAGGAAACTGATATAACCTTGATAAAGGAATAAATTGGAGGAATCAGCAGTCGAATCAGCATACGTTTCGTAGGAGTTTACGCAAAAACCTAAGAGTGGTGAAGTAACGATAGATGTTTTGTTTGGCATGCAGAAACCATGGATTTATACGAACTCAGTTCGAGAACAAGAGAAATTCTGCAATGCTTGTGAGTATGCCCAAGTGTTAAAATACGTGATTCGATATTTACATATGTGGTAATGATTCAAGTACGGGATGGATTGGCCCCCATACCGGAGACTTCTATCATGAACTATCATATGTTGATGGAAAATCAGAGAGCCTTGAAAAACTTAGAAGAGTGTCGACGCGATAAGCCATAAAACCATAAAATGGTAGGACGATGGAACCCCATTACAGGCAACCGTTGCCAAACGTAGGTTATACGGTGAGGTTCAACCCAGACCCGTTTTCTGCAGGAGAAAACCATAAATCGTAGACCACCATGAGTGTTTCGATAGTTGTTCAGAATGGACACAGACCCATCAGCTAAGAAGATCCAGTCTCGGATTTAACTTCAACTTTGACGAACCGACCCAAGCTTTTGAGGAAAACTCTATGCTTCGATGTAAGAGCTTTAATGAAGGAGCTATTGTAAGATATGTGAAGAGACATACATTGTCAGCCCTCCAGAGGAAATATCTGAGTTTATTGGAACCATGACCTTGTTTTTAAGTGTGGTAGCACCCCGACCTTTTCGACCAAGACATTTGCTAGAAGACCCCAACCCTAACCTTTTCTTGTTAGTTTCTTCAATCTCGAGGACGAGATTCATTTTAAGTGTAGTAGGTTTGTAACATCCCAAATTTTGGAATGTTAATATAATTAATTGAATTGTTTGTTTGTTTGCTTGAGTGAATTAAACTTGAGTGAAATTTGAACCTTTTCAAAAACTTTTGAAAGAGAGGAATAAAATGACTTTCCCTTCTCCGTAAATTCAAATTCATCCTATTAAAATCAATGAGAGAAGATGACATGACTTCTTCAACTATAAAGAATTTGAACGTAGTTTTGCAATTTAATTCTTTCAAATATTTGCACTTGCTTTCTATTTTTCTTCCCGAGAAATACCCGAAAATAAATTCTTGCAAGCAAGAAAGAGCGGAGGAAAATGACCCTCCAAAATCAGGGGCATTTTGAAAATATTTGAGCCAAGAAAACCAAAGTTTTTATTTAAAATTATTTGCAAAAAGAAATAAAGCCTTTAGGGATTTTCTGAAAACATTTTTTAAGTTTTATTTTGGCCGTGGAATAATGCTCATCATCTACATTTTATTTTTCTGATAATTTTAGTATATAAAACTCTTTATTCGAATTGATTTGATTTCCTTTTATTGTTTTAGTTTCCTAATTTTAAAAATAGCAATGGAATCGTTTTATTAGGAAAACCTGGCCCATTAAGCACTTTCCTATTCTAGCCCAACAAGAGATCATCTCCTTCCTCTGTTTCCTCTCACGTTACACAAGCTTTCCATATCCATGGAGACAGAAACTCCACCTTCCCGATCTCCCTCGTCTTTCCATCCCAGCGCCTCCCGAGACCGCCTATAAACCCCCTCCTCTCCTCGCTCCATTTTTTCCATCACCACGCCCCCTCCTGCCCGTAGTCTTCGCCACCGTCCTCCTTTTCCTGCCTAGAACGCCACCAGAGCTCTTGGAACCTCCCATCGCCCAGCGCCACCTCCCAAGCGCCGACCCTCCTCCGCCACCCCCACCTCGCTTGGCGACCTCGCCCCTCGCCGAGCAGCCTCCACATCGCTGCCTCCTTCCTGCCATCTCTGCCTCACGTACAGGTAACTCCGTTTTGTTTTCAGATTTATTCCCGTAACAGATTTAGTTCCGTTCTTATTTAGCTTATAACTTTTGATCTAGAAGTCCAATGATGCTGATTCTTTTTGCGTTAGATCAAAATTTTCTTGTAGTTTCCAAAATATATAATTTGTCTATGTTTGGATTTATAAAATTGAGTTAGATCAGATTTGAATTAAAGCTTGTTTTGCTTATTCCGGGAGTTTAAAATAGATTTTTATTTGATTCTTTTTCTACTGATCACTAGTGATCATATTTACCAGTGGTAAAAACTTAAAATTGTTTGAGTATTTTAGCTTATTGTTTCATGTAAAACAAATTCTGTTTTAGTTCTATTCAATTATAGCTACTTTTTTCTATAGTTGTTTTTAAATTATTTTATTTTATATTTCAGAAAGTTTATGTTTCGTTTCTATTAGTTAAACAGTAGGTGTTCAACAAGTTTTTATATTTATTTTTATTTTGTTATCGTGAAATCAATTCAAGTTCGCTAATAACTTGCAATGGATTTTCTACTGTTTTAACTCCCAATTGAAAATACTTTCAAAATAGCTTTATGAAAAAATACTTTAATTTTTTTTTCTTTGTCTTAACTAAATTTATATTTTATTCTCTGTTATTTTAGTGTTTTATTTTCCGTTAGACAAAACTATTTTTGTGAATGTTGTAGAAGAAGACTCCCTAGTTTTATTTGAAGTTCCTTCGGATTCTTATTCGCTCTCTCTTTTGTTTTGATTGTTAGTGTGAGTGCTTATGTAAATGATATGTTTGTTATATAGATTTCATCAGAGAGTGACGAGTAGTCTATCAAGTTATTTCTTGAGAACGATAATTATTCTTCGTCAACATCACCAGGCAAGTTCACTTTGACCATTGCTTTCATACCTATGTTTTTATTGCATTTAGTGGCATCCTTGCAACCACCCCTCAGTAGTGTTATTGAATCCTTGTAGTTGAGTAGTATGCATGAGGTAGGAACCCATCACCCTGTTACCAAGCCCGGGACGTTATTTATTTTAATGCTACGCTATAGTAGACGGGCTTGGTATGAGTGCTCGAGAGTGGTGTGAAGATGGAGGACTCTACGTCAATGACGACAACTCCAAGATGGCATCTGCAAGGACTGCATTTTCAAGGCCTCAAGACTTCAAGACTCGAGACAAGAATTCAATACACACTACTGGGTGAAGGATGGTTGACGGGCACCCTGGAGAAACCAGTGGTTGGCCGGGATGCATGGAGAAGCGCCATGACATCTTGCGGAAAGCTTCACCCAGACTCAAAGAGACGGAAGAATACTTCACGCCCGGAAGCTTACCTGTGCAACCGCAAGTCATTATGGGCTCTGGCTTGGTTGACCTTAGTTGTGACTCTGGCTGGGACGGTACTAGCAGATGTAGAACTACGGTAGGATGGGTTGAGTACCGGACAGTGGTCAGAGGAACTCTTTGGAAGACCATGTTTCGGTCATCTTGTTCTCAAACACTCTGAAGTGCGAGAACGTAAAGAGAGGGATCGAATCTTGCGGGTAAAGTGTACAAACCTCTGCAGAGGGTTATAACCTAATCGATTAGCCGTGTCCCCGGTTACGGACAATTTGAGCATCTGGACTTGGATCTATTTCGGAACTCTCAACACCGGATTGATAACTTAATTGTGGGCAACTTATGATGATTTTGGGCTATGAGACATCGGTTGGCGGAACCATGTCATGACAGAAAAACTCCATAGTACAGGCTTCATTTTATTCCTTTGATGTAGGTAAAATAAAACCAGCTTTTACGCAAACAAAATTCAGATACAGAGCCATAAAGCCATATTGCATATAGTATAGTTTTATCATCTGTTTTCTCATGTTGTGATCTTGCCGGTACATTCAATGTACTGACCTACACGGCTGCAACGTATCATGTTGCAGATATTTCCTCGACGAGTAAGAGTTACGATACAGGGTTACGGTCTACACTCAACCTGCCGATGGCGTTGATGGGACTCCACACCCGTTTGATTGTTTCCGCTGAGTATTATGAGGTATATATCATTTTACGTTATTTATACATGTGATTGCACTTTGATATATACATTAATGTACTGTGTGTGCCAGCATACTGATCCAGGGATGGCACAGTAACACAGAGGCTTGACCATCTGAGGTCGGGTCGCTACAGGAGAAATCTCTTCGGCTTAATTATTAGTATGAGTTTCTTTTTTTTTTTATGTTTTTGAGCTATATATGGTAACATTCTGTATGACTTTAACTAAACTTCTTTTTGTGGGAAGCTAAGCTGAACTTGTCAAATCCTTAATTATCTGCTACAGTTTAGCCGAGCAGTTTTAACATAGTTCATCTTACCCCTTTCTATCACATAAGAGATAAGAGAATATAACAGATTTAAACCGTTGATTTCATGAAGTAGTGAGTCCGAGTAAGGACGTGGAAGTTTGGTTCCTGGTTGTATCTACACGCTATATGGATTTTCTTAGTAATTCAACAGAAAGTAAAAAAAAAATGAAAATATTTTCAAAATAAACTTGAGCTTTCATTGTACTTGTGAGAAAAAAAATTCAAAACAAGGAAAACCCCCCTTTGACTTCTTTCAGAAAAAAAGACATTATTTAGCTAAAATAGTGTGAATAGTGACCTATAATAGCAAATAAATTTTATCTTTTTTACGCTGAAGTCAACATTATTTTTTTTCATGAAAATTTTATATACCAGTGGAAAAGAAAGTCAAGTTTATTCTAAAAAATTCTAAACTATTTTGACTTTACGTTTAATTATTAAAAAAGATCTCATATAGAGTGTGTACGCACCAGGTTCCAAAGTGTATTTCCCGTCTGAGTAACTCTTACCTTCCTACTTCCCATGTAAAAAGGGGTGACAAGAGCGACCATGTTAAAATTTGCCCAGCCTCAAAGTTCCCGTTTCTAGCCCGGGTCGGGCCATCTCACTCATCTCGGGTGCTTATTTGTCGACCGTTGCGGAGGGAACACAAAGCCTGTGAGGAGAGAAACTCCAACCATGCTTGATCTTTTGCCGGCTATACCATCAGGTTGATGCTAATGGATAATCATGGTCACACCAAACACTTTCGAACTATTCATAATTAATCTTGGTAGTACGAAGAACGTCAGAGGCAATAAAAATTATAATCAGGACTCTTGATCTTCTAGCTATTACTACAAGCACCGGAGCTAGTCGAAGACAATCATGGCAGTACGTAGAACACTATAGATTACAAAAAAACAACCAGGTTCGTGGATTACCTAGCAACGACTACAAGCAACGAAGCGAGTCGAAGGCGCATTGACCTCATCACCCCTTACTCACCAGAGTTGGGCAAACTTTGTTATAGTAGACAATCGATAAGTCGTTGTGCTAAACCCCAAAGAACTAATGCACCAGAGCAACAACAATCATCGATGAAGAGAGTCCTAAATAGAAATGATCAAATATGTAAACACCCAAACAAAAATGAACGAAGATACCGAAGGCCGGCGCCGACCGAATCCCGGAAGATTCGACGCACCTCTACATGTCTTCCAATGATGGTAGATGCACCCTCGGGGCAGGGATCAAACGTGTGAGACATTATTCCTACCTAGGGACATTGCCGTCGCCACACAACCCTAACCAAGATGATGAACTTAACAAAATCGAGAACAAGGTCCCTCCCACCATATCTAGTTGATCTCAAAAGAATCACCACAAAACGATCTAAGTAATAGAGTACAACTGACACCGCCAAAGAAAGATACGACGAACCACCTCTGACTTCATCAAGTCTCCCTTTCTTTGGTGGATGGGTTGGCCCATGCGAATGAGTTGATGCATTATCTCCCTTCAACCCTTTGAGCGAAATGTAGCAAAAGGAGGGAAAATCGATTGAAGGTCGCCGGGGAGGTAGATACACGGTCGCACTGGTTGCTACCCATGTTTGAGCTGTTTAAGCGGCGAGTAAGCTGCAGAAGGAATGTCGGCTATTTTTAAGCTTAAGGAATGATTAAGGAGCTTCTTTACGTTTAACAAGTCAACACACACATATAGAATAAGGTTAACCAGATTTTGATTTTCAGAGGCATCTTGGCTTTCCAGAAGATCTGTCCGGTCCGTGGTCAGTGCTTACATATGGTTGTACATCAAACTAACATGTAAGAAAAGACACCACATATGCCAAGTCCAGTTCCAATTATTCTAAAAAAAAAAAACAAGCGCCAATTGGGATGGTCTGCCTCATTATTCAAGGCCACTCTCATCAGCTCAGCTTACCCTTCTCCAACAGACCAGTTGCAACTTGTAATGCAACTGCAAAAACATACAACCACAAAAAGAGCCTCACCCCAACCATTTCCTACAAAATTGCAGAGCCATCTCTCTATCATCATCAGCAACTTGCTTAAGATTGCATCTCAGATCATTTTATTTATGAACAGAATCCCACATCATTATTGAAATCAAACATGCTTGGATACTCATGTCGCAGCAGGGCAGTTGATCATCAACCACACCAAGCATGCATCCTCCCCAGAAATCAGAAATCAGCCTGTCTCCCATATGCAACTACCGTATGTACGTACATAGCTCCGTCCAACAGATATAACGGCTTTGACTTTGATCGGATCTGCTGCCCAGCAAAACAGAATATAAGTAGCAGGAGTAGCTTTTTCTGCTCACATGCATCACAGATTCCGTTAAGAATCTTTTACAACTTCTCCTAAAGATATATACCTTGTCACATCACATGCCATCTCCCCTGCCTGTCCCCAATCTCCACCACCACTTGCACAACAAAACTAACATTAAATCTTACTACTACAATATTGTGGTTTTTATGCCCGCAAATTCTTAATATCACCATTTTTTTTAGCATGGGTCTTAAGCAATCTATACATGGACATATGGTGGGTGTGATAAAAAAAATTCATGCAAAAATGGCACTCAATGTATCTGCAGCATGTAACCTTGCTGCATGCCACACACACATACACAGCTAGGCACACCTCATGCGTATCCTGATAATTAACCTGGCCCCGTTGACCTGTCTGTCTGGTGATAATTTCTTGGTCTTCCATGGAGGAACACTCACACATGCAAGAGGAAGAAACCCATACCATGCCACCACCTCCTTCTTCCCTCTTTGCTGTCAATCTCACTCATTCATCAGACCACTCATGATCCATCATGACCACACCATCCCAAGTTGAAAAACTCATACCACACAGTCCGCAAAAAAAGAAAAGAAAAGAAAAACTCGTACCACACAACACACATGAATCATGATGATCTCTTGCCGTCCATGTCACCAGAGAGAGGATCAGACTGCCCATGAATCATCATGATCACACACCATCGATCCCAAGAGAATCATGGATGGATCGCAAGACGATCAAGAGGATAAACTAAAATAGATCACTCCGAGAAGGATGCAGGAAGCATCATATTGAAGTGGACAGGGATAGAACAGGGGTGCAGGGGGAGCCCTCCTGTTCACTGATTGCGGGCTTGAAAACCCAGCATCCTGACCTGTCACGAACCCACTGCCCATCCACGAAACCATTCCATCAAGTGGCAACGGCATGCATCCAAAACCCCTCCATGCCCACCGAGAACATGGAGTCAAAACCGCGCTCATGGTCGATCGTACAGTGCGTCGCACGCACACCGACAGCGGGAAGAGGAGAGATCGATAGACTGAAGGGGATGTGGCGTGAGCATGAATGATGGGCATTCAGAATGCAAAACTGAGCCAGTTAACTAGGGTGGTCGGAATCTGAACTCGTTGTGTTGCTACTGCATCTCAGTGCTAATTAACTGTTGGCATTTTATAATCTCGTGTAGGCCACAGCACATCTCAGTCAGTACTCTCTATTGAAAATGGTCCTAGAGAATCAAAGTAGAGTATCCGGTGAAGGAATAAAAGGCAAACAGTAGGTATGTACTATGTCTGTGTGGATGCTGAGGGATGAACAGGTGTACTACTAATTAACTACACTGAATTGGAATGCCTGTACTCATGACCATGACTGAATTAGAATGTATGTACACATCACGTACTAATTAGCAAACAGTATATACATTTATACGCCTGTGTGGATCCTGATTCAGAATGTAGACCGGATTTACAAGGATGTTCGTGCCATAAAGGTGCGCCCTGCCTGCCTACATGGACAGGCGTACCATTTAACTGTTGGAGTATTTATTTATGATCTCCTGTAGATCACAGCGCATTTCTGTTAAAACGTCCTGGAGAATCAACACGGCAGGTGCATCTGGTCAAGGAATAAAAGGCAAATAGTATATGTGCATGTCTGTGTGGATGGTAGGCGATAGAACATGGCGCCAATGCATCCCCTAAACATTTCTGCTGCTGAGAATCAAATTAAGGCGACGCGTCATGGGCTGCCCGCCGCAATTAGGCGGGCGGCGATCGATCAATTTCCGTTGTGCTGTTGCTGACTAGCTGCTGGTAATCCGGAGTGCATGTGAGAGGTAATGAATTGGTTAAAGCGATTGCATCATGGGCTTTGATGCAACGCAATGCAATTATGGGAGGCATTAGGCCATGGATCAATTCAGTTGCTGCTGCTGGTGCTAGAGAGAGAGAGCATTCATAATCATGCATGCACCTGCCAGGTCTCTTTAGCTAGCGGTCGAGTTACCAGGACCATGCACGTCTGTCCTGTGTCCGTCTACTGCTGCAGGACAGGACAACCACACCGGGATAGGTAGGAGAGGATGCGCTAGTGGCAGCAACAATGGCGCCCACTATGGCACTATATATACCCCTGCACCCTCCAACTTCTCTCAGCAGAAGCACAAGCAGTTAGCACGCTCCATTCTTTCTCTGTAGATCACTAACAAAGTTGTAGAGATGGGGAGGGATCAGCAGGCGGGAGCGGCGGCGGCGCACCGGGAGAAGGTGAAGCTGTTCATGGGCGTGCTGGCGCTGCAGTTCCTGCTCGCCGGCTTCCACATCGTCAGCCGCGCCGCGCTCAACATGGGCATCAGCAAGCTCGTCTTCATCGTCTACCGCAACGTCATCTCCCTCGCCCTCCTCGCCCCCTTCGCCTACTTCCTCGAGAAGTACGTCTCGGCGCCTCCATTCTTCTTCTCTGCTTCTTCTTCCAGCAGTTTCAAGAAAGCTTCTGCCAGTCAGTCAGAAGACAATGGCGGTGTACAGTTTTTTGAATCCTGGCGTGTCTGTTCTTTTTTCCATTATTCAGGAAGGACCGGCCGCCGCTCACCTTCTCGCTGCTGGCGGAGTTCTTCGTGCTGGCGCTCATCGGGATCACGGCGAACCAGGGGTTCTACCTGCTGGGGCTGTACCACCTGTCCCCGACCTACGCGTCGGCGATCCAGAACATGGTGCCCGCCATCACGTTCGTGCTGGCCACGGTCCTCCGGCTGGAGCAGGTGGACCTGGGCCGGCGGCACGGGGTGGCCAAGGTGGTGGGCACGGTGGTGAGCATCGGCGGCGCCACGGTGATCACGCTCTACAAGGGCCTGCCGCTCTTCAGCCACAACCTGCACGTGCAGGCCGTCCTCTCCTGGACCTCCGGCAGCCCCATCTTCAACTGGACCCTCGGCTGCGTCTTCATCCTCGGCCACTGCCTCTCCTGGTCCGGCTGGATGGTGCTCCAGGTGCCCGTGCTCAAGAGGTACCCGGCGAGGCTGTCGGTCATCTCGCTCACCTGCGTCTTCGGGCTGCTCCAGTTCCTCGTCATCGCCGCCTTCACCGAGGAGGACATGAGCCGGTGGAAGGTGCAGTCCGTCGGGGAGCTCTTCACCATCCTCTACGCCGGGCTGGTGGCCTCCGGCGTGGCGTTCGCGCTGCAGATCTGGTGCATCGACCGCGGGGGCCCGCTCTTCACCGCCGTGTTCCAGCCCGTGCAGACCGTCGCCGTCGCCGTCATGGCCGCCATCATCCTCGGAGACCAGCTCTACACCGGAGGGTAAGTAGAGAGTAAAATCCACATACACCAACATTGTGACAGCACCATTGCACTCTCGTCTGACATGATTCATGGCTGCTTGTGAGCAGGATCATCGGCGCGGTGCTGATCGTCATCGGGCTCTACTTCGTGCTGTGGGGCAAGAGCGAGGAGAAGAAGACGAGGAGCCAAGATCCCGAGATGGCGAGGCACCTGCTGGGGGAAGACGGCGGCGCGGCTGACAAAGACCAGCAAGTGAGTGCCGCTGTGCTGGCGTGAAAGCTGCTAGCTAGCTGCTGGATGTCCCTTGGAGATGTGTGTACTGATGTGGGTGTTTGAACGTACTCCTACCTTTTTAACTACTAGTGTTTCAAGCGTGCGATGCGACCAAGAAGAAGACTCGTACTGGTTGACGATGTGAACTGCCAAACACACTCAGTCATATTTGGTACCTACTGTGTATAGCCCCTTGTCTTCGAGTTGTGTGTGTGTCTATAAATACACTATGCTCCCTAATTTTGAAGCTCTCCCAGTCTGGTTGTGGTGTTCAATTTTAGAATTTTGGATTATGATTTTTACTGGGTCAACGATTTTGATTGAGGTTATTTTAAATTTGGTTTATAATTTTTCTTCAGTTAGGTGGGGGAGGGGGTTATAATCCGACTGTTGGAACTTTTTTTTTGAATAGTTTAAATTGCTTACCACATGTGTCATGTGGTATCCGACTGTTGGCACTTAGTCTTCGTGTGAAATATCCATTGCATGATGACCTCTCTGGTTGTAACCTTGATGGGCCTGGGCCTTTGACTGGGCCATATGGGCCTACCCCGTAGGTATTCATTCCCCCTTCTAGTTTTAATCGTGGCACGTTGCCGGTGAATGTGGAAGGAAGATGGCGTTGCTTTCAAGGACTTGCGTGCAATTTATTATTCATGTAAATGAGTTCTTGTAAGGGCTGGTTTCATCTAAGGGTGTGTCTTCGGCCTTTCCGAAAAAGGGATGTTTTTGCATCTAAAACTGCCAAGTTTCAATCTGTTTCAGATATATAATTGAAAGCAATTTTTTCTGTCGGTCGTAGACACAAAATAATTGAATTTTATCGGCCGCTCGTACAAAGTTTCAACACTAAAACTTAATTTTTAAAAAATTGTCAAAAAAATATAAAATGGGTCTTATTTGAAAGCGCTAGCCACGAGAAATACGAATATGAAAATAAAACTTAATTTAGAATTTCCACTTCAAAGATGTAAAACTTTGAAAACGGAAGACAAAATGGAAAGGAGGCACCAGGGACATGCGTGCCCCCGCACTTGCGTGCCACAAATCGTCTCCCGTCAATGGGAGGCAGTTTAGCATCAATGAAGCCTTGTGTGACAAAATGCTATTAGTTACCATATGTCCATGTGTAGATCCACTGCCAAAGACTAGTGTTGTGCTGAGATGACCTGGAATTTGTAGGCCTAAAAAGAGGGTGGTCTTGGGATTCACACTCTGGAAAGGTGTATAGTATTAGCTTGTTGTTTAAGCTGTGGTGGAGATTGCTTAGACAGGTGATGGCAGGTGACAAAGTATCGTTAGGGAATAGTATAAGTTCCAGAATGGAATCTGTCATGTGACCAGAAAGGCTACTTGTTCTGCTTCCCTAGCATATCTGATCAAAGTCAAGGCCGTTACAGATGTATGGCAGTTGCATATGGGAGACAGGAAGATCTCTCTAGGAGGATGCTTGGTGTCGTCTAACTGCCCTGCGACATGAGTATCCAGGCATGTTTGATGTCAATAATGAAGTGAGATGCACCATACGTTAAGAAAATACCTGATAATACGAGTTGGCACTGCAATTTCAGGAGACGGTTGGGGTTAGGATTTGCAGGTGCTCCTGGTCTCTTTGAGAACTAAGCTGGTGAGAGTGGCAGATCATACCATGTATCAGATCACCGACCAGCCTTTTATTTTTATTTATCCATTTGATCGTATTCTGATGGTTCTTTTGGGATCGACCCGTGAGGGTGTGATGATGATTCATGAGTAGACTGATGACATTGCATAGAAAATACTCCCCCTTATCAAAATATAATACACTTTTGATTCAAAATTCGTGCGCGGTATACGAATTTACTCTTTCATGTTTGAAAGAGTCACATGATTAGTGAAATGACCCCGTTTGGAAGAAGGATCTGTGAGGTCAAACCGTGGCAGATTATAAGGAACGCGCGGTAGCACACAAGTTTAGCTTGAACTCCCCTCCGGAGAAGGGGAGTTCAGTTTAGCTCATATAGAACATTTGACTTCACCGGGATCGGAATGAATGGTGGTATTACACACATTGACCGTACGTAGGACAAATGCCACTACTTAACAGTGTAGTGCACCAAACTTATGAAACGTGAAAAAAAAAACTTGCAATATCTCGCCGAGGCGACCTAATCTGATCCACCTTATCATCTTGTTGAACGCCCTCATGCTCCTCGCGCGTTGACGACCTCTGGGCCGCGACCCCTCTTTCGGCGAAAGATTGTGGCCACCTGGGACCTGATCCATGGCCAGGTTGCCCCTCTTCTGGTGGGTCCCTTCCCGGCGGGGTGACACCGCCCCACTCGGATGTGTCGGGGTCAATTCCCGGCTAGGTGGCTCTGCTCGGAAGCCTTGGCCGGTGGCTGCAGTGTTTCCTTCAGCAACGGTGATAGATGGTTGCGGCCGGGGCCTTGGGAGCTGTGGCCAGGCGAGCTGCAACCTCACTATTCCATGGCCACCAGCCAGATTTGACTCCCGTGTGTGTCTGGATGTCGTTGTCGAGGGGTGTGCTACTCTTGGCTTTGTCCGGTGGTAGCTCCCTGGTTTGGATCTAGAGGCTCGAGCTGGAGGCGGTGACCCTCTTCTTGGGTTGGGTTGGGAACCTTGGTACCACGGGTGGCACAAATAGGCTCCAAGCGAAAACTCCAAATTTCAGCGTTGGTGATGGTGATGCCTGTAGGTGTGGTTTTCCCTCTTGGTGAATTCGTTGTGGGGCCCTCTCTATGTCAGCGCTCCGGGTGAAACCCTTGTCCATCTCAGGTTCAGCGGTTGCGGCGTCTTGCATCGTCACCCTTTTGTGGGTGGCGTCGTGGAGCCCCGGTACGTTCTGGTTGAAGCTTGTCTGTGGCATCAGCCATGCATTGATCCCAACGTGTAGCTTCCTCGACTCTGCGTGGGGTGGTCACGATTGTCTCCTATCTTTTACACGTGTCCCCATTGCTTGTGGTTTCGGTCCTCGCTGTCTCATGGCAGGGTTGACATTCTACATTCCGGAAAAAGAGGGCAGGCGGCCCTCCCTAGGTGTAGTGGGTGCAATGTAGTCCGGTGGATTTTTCAAGGCGGCGCGGTTCCATTCTTGCTCAGTAACCTGGGATACTCATGTTAAGTGGAGCTACATGCATGAACCATACTAGGACAAATGCCACTATACGGTAACAATGTAGTGCACCAAAACCTATGAAACGTGAAAAAAACTGGCGTTATCTCGCCCAGGCGATCTAATCTGATCCTGTGTTGCTGCTTTTCCTTATCATCTCGTCCAACACCCTCATGCTCCTCGCGCTCCGGTGACCTCCGGGCTGCGGCCCCTCTTTTGATGACAGATTGTGGCCGCCTGGGACCATATACATGGACATGATGCCCCTCTTCTAGTGGGTCCCTTTTCGACGGGGCGACACCGCCCATCTTGGATGTGTCGGGGCCCACTCCCAGCTAGGTGGCTCTTCTCAGAAGACTTGGCTGGTGGCTGCAATGTTTCCTTCAACGATGGCAGCAGATGGTTGGGGCCGGGGCCTTGGGATCTGTGGCCAAGCGAGTTGCAACCTCAATGTTCCATGGCTGCCAGCCAGATCTGACTCACGTGTGTGTGTCTAGATGTCGTCGCCAGGGGGAATGCTTCTCTTGCCTTTGTCTGGTGGCAGCTCCCTGGCTTGGATCTGGAGGATCGAGCTAGAAGTGGCAACCCTCTTCTTGGGCTGGGTTGGCAACCTTGGCACCACGGGTGGCATAAATAGGCTCCAAGCGAAAAATCCACATTTCAGCGTTAGGGATGGTGACGCCTGCAAGTGTGGTTTCCCTCTTGGTGATTTCGTTGTGGCCCCCTCTCTATGTCAGGGCTCCGAGTGAAACCCTTGTACATCTCAGGTTCAGTGGTTGCGGCTTCTTGCATCGTCACCCTTTTGTGGGTGGCGTCATGGGGCCTCGGTACCTTCTGGTTGAAGCTCGTCCGTGGCTTCGGGCTTGCTTTGATACCGATGTGTAGCTCCCTCGACTCTGCGTGGGGTGGTCTCGGTTGCCTCTTATCTTTTACGTGTGTCCCCATTGCCTATGGTTTCGGTCCTCATTGTCCCATGGCGGGGTTGACATTCCACATTCCAGAGCGAGAGGGCAGGCGGCCTGTCCCTAAAGATAGCTTGGTGTAGTGGGTGCAATGTAGTCCGGTGGTTTTTTCAAGGCGGCACTGTTCCATTCTTGTTCAATAACCTGGGATACCCATGTTAAGTGGAGCGTCTCCTGCATTCTGTCTCAACTGTGAGTTTGTGGCCATGGTTAGTCTTCCGGATGTTGTTCATCACCACTTTGTATCGGCGCATGGGCATTGGGGAGGGGAAATAGGGAAGCAGACACACATACGTGTGGGACGCCATAGGACAAATCTACTGTCCCATCGGTGGACCTATCTAGCTACTGTAGCATGACAACACCCATGCATCCATGATCCAGAGCTAGTGCAACTTCTCTCCTCCTTGTCTCTCTGCGTTTTGCATCTTGATTAGCAAACTAAGGCGTTTTTTGTTTTGCATCCATGATCCAGAGCCCCGGTACCTTCTGGTTGAAGCTCGTCCGTGGCTTCGGGCGTGCTTTGATCCCAATGTGTAGCTTCCTCGACTCTACGTGGGGTGGTCTCGGTTGTCTCTTATCTTTTACATGTGTCCCCATTGCCCGTGGTTTCGGTCCTTGCTGTCTGATGGCAGGATTGGCATTTCACATTCTGGAGCAAGAGGGCAGGCAACCCTCCCCGAAGATAGCTTGGTGTAGTGGGTTTTCCAAGTCGGCACGGTTCCATTCTTGCTAGTATTCTGGGATACTCATGTTAAGATCTCCTGTATTCTGTCTCGACTGTGAGTGGTGGCCATTGCTTCTTTTTCAAATGTTTCTTTTTTTTAACCCACTTGATTGAAGATTTCATCACCATTTTGTATCGGTGCACGAACGGGAGCCCAAGCATGGGCATTGGGCTGGGGGAAATAGGGAAGCAGGCACACCTACGTGTGGGATGCCACACGACAAATCTGCTGTCCCGTCGATGCTCCGATCTAGCTACTGTAGGACGACAGCGCCCATGCATCCATGATCCATCTAGTGCGACTTCTCTCCTCCTCCTTGTCCCTTTGCGTTCTGCATCCTGATTAGCAATAATCTAGCTGAGGTGGTTCCACTAATCAAGTTATGTGCTGCATGCGTGCATGCATGCGTGCGTGCCCACAGCGTCATTGATTAGCGGTTCATGCATGGCTGTTATACCGACAGAAATCATCAAATGAGAAGCTAGGGTCCATGCATGCATGCAGGCAGTGCACCCACAAAATACAGCATGTCATCTTGGCCGTACGTGCGTCCATCGGTGTGGTGCACATGACGTGTAGGCCTGCTGCATGACACACACTTAAGACTTAACCGAGTGATCCAACATCTCATGTATCAGTACTACTACCATACTCCCCAGACCAAACTGCTCTAGGTAAGAGCCCTTGTTGCACTTCATAGAGCCGGATCCATTATTCATGACTTGGGATTAGTTGTACCTAGCTAATTAAACAGGGGTCCATCGATCAGTCCATGGTCCATGGAGCATATATACCCTGCTGTATGTATCCCTGGCTGTTCCATCTAGGAAAGATCTACTCCCTCCGTCTTATAATGTCCCTTCGTCCTATAATGTAAGACGTTTTTTTACACTAGTATAGTGTCAAAAAAAAAACGTTTTACATTATGGGATGGAAGGAGTATCTATTAACTTTCGATTATCCTTGTGATCGTCTTGTGATCCATGCTCCAGATGCATATATGGTGTGACCATGACAATACATGATTCATGTCCGTGTGGTATGAATTTTTTCCAACTTGGGATGGTGTCATCATGATGTTTGTTGAGTGGGCTGATGAATGAGATTGACAGCAAGTATGGGTTTTTCCCTCTTGCATGCATGTGTTGGTGTTCCTCCATGAAAGAACAAGAAAGAACCACCAGGCAGACGACTCCAGTTTGCGTGCTGATTTTTTCAGGTCAATTATCATGATACGCGAGGGGTGTGCTTGGCTGCTGTGTGTGGCGCCAGGTTACATGTCATCATAGATGGCTGGAAAGTGTAGATTAACATTGATCAAGGCTTGTACGACAAAATGCTCCAACCTACCATATGTCCATGTATAGATTGCCAAAGGCTAGCGTTGAAAATCTGAAAAAGATTTAAAAGACACTCTTTGGCCAGGGTGGTGAATACAACAAAATAAAAAATCATACAACGAAATGGCTTAATTAGAATATATATGACTAACGAGCAGTTTTAATATGCTCCGTCCTACCCCCCCTCATTTCACATGAGAGGTAAGAGTATATAATACATCTTAGTCATTGATCTCACTAATTAGTTGTCTGATTAACTCTTACCTTCTTACCTCATATGTAAAAAGAGGGGGTAAGAGTGGGCATTTAAAATTTTCCATGACTAAAAAGTAGTGGTGATCATGGAATTAACAATCTAGAAAGATTTTAATGTTACTTTATTTTGTAAGAGGTGGCTGAGATTGGAGACAGGGAAGATGGCATGTGACAAGGTATCGTTATGAACGAATATAAGTTTCAGAATGGAATCAGTCATCTGCGGACATAGGCTGCTTCTTCTGCACATCTCATCAAAGTCAGAGCCATTAGATCTGTTGGACAGAGCTAAGGGAGTTACATATGGGAGACAGACGGATCCGTGGGAGGATGTTTTGGTGTGGTTCAACTGCGACGCGACAATAGTAGCATCCAGGCATGTTTGATGCCAATAATGAAGTGGGATGCGCCGCTAAAAAAATGGCTGATAATAAGAGTTGCCATTGCAATTTCAGAAGATGGTTGGGTGAGAATCTGAACTCAGGCTTCTGGTCTGTTTGACAAATATAAGCTGATGAGACCATTTTCCTTTTTCATTTTGATCGTATTGCGATTATTCTGTCGGAGGTTAAGTGAGATGAATGGATGAACGATCTTAAGGTCATCGCATTTAAAAATGAAGTGCATCGACGAGGGCTTAAGTAATCAGCCCCAATTGCGAACCAACCTGTGGTTGGATAGTTAGAGGCAGCCCATCATGGTTCAAGTCCTGTTGCTCGTACTTATTCCTGGATTTATTTCAGGATTTACAGCAATGCACATTCAGTGGGAGGAGACGTTCCCGTCGACGATGAGGTGCCTACGGCGACTTCGTAAATTTCAAGATGATATGCCGGCTCAGTATTTCAAAGGTGCTTATAAGGATAAGGTGTGCGTATGTGCGTTTATCGGGTTGAGTGTATACGCGTGCATATGAGCGCTAGCATCTGATACTTTGTTAAAAAAATAATCAGCCCCAACTCCCAAGTACGCTTAAATAACGCATATCGATCGCGGCCGGAGAAACCAAGCATGAATGAGCACTAAGCAGAAGGCACACCCCACGTGTGGGCCGGGAGACTAGGACAAATATGCTGCCCATCGCTACACGGCAGCGCCCATGCATCCATGATCCATCCAGTGCAACATCGCAGCGGCAACCTCTCCTTCGTTGTAGAGAGAAAGAAAATGCATTGGTTTGTCTGGTGAAGGTTGTGCATACGGAAGGAGGGGGGATTTGGTTTTAGAGACTTGCACAGTTTTGACCTTGCTTTCACTGGTGGAAAAACAGGCTTCCGTCCAGCCCCATAAGTCGCGAAGCTGTAGGAACCGCGACTAATGGGACCTTTAGTCGCGGTTTCTGGAGGTGAACCGCGACCAAAGGCCTGGGCCCAGGGCGCTCGGTGGCCAGCTGGTGACGTGAGGGCTTTAGTCGCGGTTGGCGTGACAACCGCGACTAAAGGCCTTCGGCACCTTTTAGTCACGATTTACTGTGCCAACCGCAACTAAAGCCCTCCCTATATATACCCATCCAGCAGCCAACACTTAGCCATTTGGAGCCATTCTCTTCACAAGTGGGTGTAGGTTTGCTTTTGGTTCCTCTTATGCACATAAGGTGTTTGATGAAATGCCCCAAGAGCATGAAACAAACATGACATGAAGTGTTGGAGCCACACTCCTCGATCATGTTAGCAACTTGATGAACCTTTGATGTGTCATTGATAAAATATGCATGTGTGTAGTTCATTGTTTAATTTATATTGTTTGTAGCTAGTTAGTTTAACAAATGCATGATGGTTAATTATATATTTTATATTATAATAATGCAGATGAATCGGCAATGGATGTACGGTAACCGACTCTCCGTGAGTTCACTACGGGTTTGAAAGATTTCCTCGTAGTGGCTAATGCGAACAAGCGGGGGGTTGTTATCTGTCCATGTGTTATCTGTAAGAATCAGAAGGGTTACTCTTCCTCAAGAGATGTTCACATGCATCTGCTTCGGCACGGTTTCATGCCAAGCTATAATTGTTGGACCAAGCATGGAGAAAGAGGGGTTATAATGGAAGAAGATGAAGAAGGGGATGATTTCATCGATGAAAGCTATCTTGCTCATTTCGGTGATACTTTCATGGAGGATGTCAAGGTGAAGGGAAGGTGAAGAAGAGGCACGTGATGATCCTGCTGATGATCTTGGTCGGACCATTGCTGATGCACGGAGACGCTGCGAAACTGAAAAGGAGAGGGAGAATTTGGATCGCATGTTAGAGGATCACGAAAGGCGCTGTACCCGGATGCGATGATGGTCTGAAAAAGCTGGGCTGCATAATCGGATTTGCTGAAATGGAAGGCAGAGGCAGGTGTAGCTGACTCGGCATTTGAAAACTTGCTGAAAATGTTGAAGAATATGTTTCCAAAGGATAACGAGTTGCCCGCCAAGACGCGTCTGAAGCAAAGAAGGTTGTCGCCCTCTAGGTTTAGAGGTTTCAAGATACATGCATGCATCAACGATCGCATCCTCTACCGCGTGAATACGAGAATTTGAATGAATGCCCGGTATGCACTGCATTGCGTTATAAGATCGAGGCGATGACCCCGGTGACGATGTTGAGGGCCGAAACCCGGAAGAGGGTTCCGCCAAGGTGATGTGGTATGCTCCTATAATACCACGGTTGAAACGTCTGCTCAGGAACAAAGAGCATGCCAAGTTGTTGCGATGGCACAAAGAGGACCGTAAGTCGGACGGGGAGTTGAGACACACCGCAGATGGAACGCAATGGAGAAAGATCGACAGATGGTTCAAAGATTTTGCAGCTGACGCAAGGAACATAAGATTTGCTCTAAGTACGGATGGCATGAATCCTTTTGGCAGCAGAGCTCCAGCCATAGCACTGGCCCGTGACTCTATGCATCTACAACCTTCCTCCTTGGTTGTGCATGAAGCGGAAGTTCATTATGATGCCGTGCTCATCCAAGGTCCGAAGCAACCCGCAACGACATCGATGTGTACCTAAGGCCATTAGTTGATGAACTTTTACAGCTGTGGGTGGTGTCCGTGTGTGGGATGAGCACAAACAAGAGGAATTTGACCTACGAGCGTTGCTTTTCGTAACCATCAACGATTGGCCTGCTCTTAGTAACCTTTCGGGACTGTCAAATAAGGGATACAATGCATGCACGCACTGCTTACATGAGACTGAAAGTGTACATTTGCCAAATTGTAAGAAGAACGTGTACCTTGGGCATCGCCGATTTCTTCCAAAATTCATCCAAGAAGAAAGAAAGGCAAGCATTACAACGGCAAGGCAGATCACCGGCGAAGCCTGCGGAACGACCTTGGTGCTGAGGTATTTGATATGGTCAAGGATTTGAAAGTCATCTTTGGAAAGGTCTGGCGGACAATCAGTTCGAAGGGAGCCGACGGGCACGCAGCCATGTGGAAGAAGAAATCTATATTCGGGAGCTAGAATATTGGAAAGTCCTAGATGTCCGCTCTGCAATCGACGTGATGCACGTTACGAAGAATATTTGTGTGAACCTCCTAAGCTTCTTGGGCGTGTATGGGAAGACAAATGATACAAAGGAAGCACGGCAGGACCAGCAACGCTTGAAAGACCACGATGACCGCATCCGGAATGGTTTCAAGGTCGTGCCAGCTACGCCTCGACCAAAGAAGAGAAGGTCATCTTTTTGAATGCCTGAGCAGTATGAAGGTCCCGTCTGGATTCTCGCCCAATATAAAGGGAATAATAAACATGGCGGAGAAAAGTTCCAAAACCTGAAGTCTCACGACGCCACGTGATTATGACGCAATTGCTTCCGATTGCTTTGAGGGGCTCCGCCGAAAATGTTCGAGTAGCCATTGTGAAGCTATGTGCATTCCTCAATGCAATCTCTCGAAGGTAATCAATCCAGAAGTTCTACCACGGTTACTGAACGATGTGATCCAATGTCTTGTCAGTTTCGAGTTGGTGTTCCCGCCATCCTTCTTCAATATTATGACGCACCTCCTGGTTCACCTAGTCGAAGAGATTTTCGTTCTCGGTCCTGTATTTCTACACAATATGTTCCCCTCGAGAGGTTCATGGGAGTATTAAAGAAATATGTTCAGAACCGTGCTAGGCCAGAAGGAAGCATCGCCAAGGGCTATGGAAATGAGGAGGTAATTGAGTTTTGTGTTGACTTTGTTCCTGACCTTAAGCCGATTGGTCTTCCTCGATCGCGCACGAGGGGAGACTAAGTGGAAAAGGCACGATCGGAAGGAAATCAACGATATGTATGGACGGCCATTCTCTGATGAAGCACACCACCTGATCGACCAATTCCAGCTTGGTGGCTCCGCACTTTGAGAAACACAAGAATATTTTACGCTCGACAACCCGGGAAGCCTGAATCCTGGATTAGGAAGGCCCACATGGAGACTTTCGCAGTTGGTTGAGAAAACATTTAATGAATGACAATGATGTTGTAGATCAGCTGTACATGTTGGCCAAGACACCATCTTCGACTATAACGACTTTCCAAGGGTACGAGATAAATGGGAATACATTTTACACGATCGCCCAAGATAAAAAGAGCACCAACCAAAACAGTGGTGTCCGCTTTGATGCAGCAACCGAGAATGGGCAAGAGGTCACATATTATGGTTACATAGAGGAGATATGGGAACTTGACTATGGACCCTCCTTTAAGGTCCCTTTGTTCCGTGCAAATGGTTCAAGCTAACAGGAGGTGGGGTAAATGTGGACCAGCAATACGGAATGACAATGGTGGATTTCAACAATCTTGGTTACCTTGACGAACCATTCGTCCTAGCGAAAGATGTCGCTCAGGTTTTCTATGTGAAGGACATGAGTAGCAAACCGAGGAAACGGAAAGATAAGAAACGATCAGTACATCATGCGATGATCCAAAGCGCCACATTGTTCTTTCAGGGAAAAGAAACATCGTGGGAGTGGAGGACAAGACAGACATGTCAAGATTATAATATGTTTGCTAAAATTCCGCCTTCAAAGTGAACACCGACCCAAGCATTAAGTTAAATGATGAGGATGCTCCATGGATACGGCACAATCGTAAGCAAGCAGGGACACAAGGGAAGAAATGATGTGTAATAATTTATTGTACCAAACTTTGTTGAATGGATCATGTGAATTATATTACCGTGATGTGTTTGGTGTCCATTTTCAATGATTCGAGATACCACCGATGATACATGAAATTTGGAGTGATTTAGTCATACTCCTGCCTAGGCGTATAATATGCATACCGTAGTCTTCAAAGCCGCCGCCGTCGTTGTCTCGGTAGTCGCCGCCTTCTAAGTTGCCGCCGCCGTAAATCGCTCTTTGTCGTCGCTGTCGTCGGGCGGCGCCGTGGCTCGAATCGAGGGTAGCGCAGCGGGGATATCGCCGCCGTGATGTAGTCCATGACACTCTGCAGAGTCCGCCATACCACCATAGCCGACGGCCGGCCTCGTGGAAGTTCCCAGAGGCAGACCGTCCTCCTCATACCGGCGGCGCCTCTCACGCCGATTGATGAAGAAGGCGTCCCAAGTATGCTGGTTATCGGGATGCCGCGGGATTCATCCGCTGCTCGGCGTGAGGTCGAGGTAGTAGTGGTTCGTGATGGCCGCCCGCGCGCAGTACCTCGAGGGATGGGAGGGACTGCACGCCGCCGGCGCTTAGGCTCCAGCCGGTGGGGACCTTGTAGCCCGGTGGACAAGGGTAGTTCGAGGCGCAAAGCTCCTCCACCTGCTGGTAGGTTAGAGTGGGTGCGGTGGAAGCCATGAGAGAGTGATGAGAGATTGTAGAGATGTGATAATGCTGGCCAAGCCGGGCTACATATATGTAGTGAGAAATGGCGGGAAAAATGGGAGCGGGAAGACAGGAGGCGGGAAGAAAGTGGCGGGAAGAAAGAGGCGGAAGACAGGAAGAAATGGCGGAAGAAGAGGAATCAGAGTTGGTCATCTAACCTTTAGTCCCGCTGGTTGGTGCAACCGGGACTAAAGGTTAGACAGACGCAGCGTGGGTAGCGCCACGCCTGTCGGAGGAACAAGACAAAGCAGAAGCGGCGCCGTGCCTATAAAAGGAGCATCGACACGCCAAGATAGAGGCGTGAAGAAATGGCGGAAGACATAGGCGGAAAGAACTGGCGGGAAGATGGCCGAGAAGAACTTGTGGGAAGACAGAGGCGGGGAAGAACTTGTGGGAATTCTTTTGGTTCTAATTTCAAATTTGTTTGAAATTGTACATTCATATGCATGTATGTAGTACCGTAGAATATGTGAAACTCCTTCAAAATTAAAATAAAGCACAAAAGAAATAAAACAATACAAATTAAACAGAAAACAATACAAATTAAAAAGAAAACAATACAAATTAAACAGAAAACAGGTTTGGGGGGGCTAAAACCCTAAACCTGCGGCGGCCTTTAGTCGCGGTTGGCCAGACCAACCGCGACTAAAGGTTACCTTAGTCATGGTCGCCTCCCCAACCGCGACGACTAAAGGGGGGGCGGCAACGCAAAAACTCGCCAAAAACCCTTTAGTCGCGGTTGGGCAGGCGACCAGCGACTAAAGGGTACCTTTAGTCATGGTCGCCGCCAACCGCGACTAAAGGGGGGCTATAAATACAAGGCTCCGATTCTCGTCTTCTCCGATTCGATTCTCGTCTCTGCGCGCCCTCGGCGCCGCCGCCGTCGCCCTCGCCCTCGCGCCGCCGCCGCCGTCGCCCTCGCCATCACAGCCAGCGCCCGCCCGGCCTCGGCACTGCCGCCTCGCTCGCCCGCCCTCAACGCCGCCGACCGGCCTCCTCGCCCACAGCTGCGCCGCCTCGCTCGCCCGCCCTCGACGCCGGCCGTCCTCTGAACATTTTAAAACTCTGAACATTTTTGAATTCATGGATACACAATCTTTTTGCAAATGATTCTAGAGTTTAAAAGAACAATGAGACAATGAGGAAAACTCATATGCATGTGTTGAATAAGAAACGGTTAAGAGATTTCTTGTCTGTCATCTAAGAGCTAGCTTGAGGTTTGCATGATGGTTCTATTTTTCTGATCATGGGCATAGTAAATGCGTGACACCCAGCTCTCTACGCGTTAAATATGAGGTCCCTACATATCTCATAGAAAGCGAGACATAGAGAATATACCCCGCGCATATACGGAGAGGGGGCGGCGAGGGGGGCGGCGATGCGCGCGGTGTTTTTTTGGGATCGAGAGGGGGCGGCGAGGGTTATACATGTGTGTTGTCCTCGCCTCCCTCTCCGTGACGCCGTCGTCTGCCGCCCCGTCTCGCGCTCTACCGCGACACCCTCTCCCACCCCTTCCTCGCCCCCTCCTTTTGCCACCGCCCTTTCGCCACCGCCACCGCCACCGCCCCCCTTCTTCACTTAATTAATTTGTTTTACTACATGTTTTCAGGACTGACATAATGGCGGACGATAGAGCTGACCCGATTATGAACAACTATGATCCGGACGGTGAAGCACATATGTTCGGCATCATAAACGGCGATATTCTATATGTGCCGACCGGAGAAGAAGAAGATGATATCTCTTCTTATCTGAACCTTGACGGTGAAGATGAAGGGCGCCGTCGACAAGATGATGCCGAACAAACGCCGATAAACGCAGCGATCTTCAAATGGAAGTAGCAACCACCTCCGCGCCGAGGTATATATATACATTGAGCCTCTGGTGATACAAACTAATTGATTTGAATAAATATGTGTATACTAACGCGACTCTTTCTTATTTTAGCCCTCGGCGGATCGTCAAACAATCGAGTACGTCGTCAAAGCGTGGCGCAACCAAGACGATGAAACAAGGAGAAACATGCACCATCGAGGTTGTCGACAAGTGCAACCGGCAGGCAGCTGGAGCCCCGCAAGAACGCCACCAAGTTTGTCACCAATGCGGAGCCATTGTTAGAGACAACGCCTCGATCACCGCCCAGAGTGGAATGAGCCAAAGAAGGCACGAATTGATGGTTTCACTTTTGTCGATAAGAGAACAAAAAAGATTGCTTCAAGAAGCTTATGGAACATTTCGTTCTACCTCCGAATACAACAAATTCAATGAGGAGGGTAACAAGATTGAGGAAAACAAGGAGAGGAGGAGGCTAGTCAAACAGTTCGCTCTTCATAAGATGGCCGACGATTCGGAAATTCAAGCAAAATCTAGCCCATGACTTTGTCAAGCAGAACAAGACTCGGATTTCAAAGGACAATATGAGAAACTGAAACATGATTGGCCAGAATTTGTGAAGCAAAAGAAATCGGAGCAGTTCATTCAAATATCGAAAAAATAAGGAAAATGCGGCTAAGAAGGAGTACAATCATGTTATGGGGCCAGGAGGGTATCGCATTTGGGTGCCTAGGTTGGAGAAGATGGAGAACGAGCTGAGGGCGCGAGGAATCCGTCCAGTGCACGGAGGATGGGACCCAAGGGCCAAAAGCTGGTGGTACGGGCATGGGGAACGCTGAACCCGGAGACAGGGGAGTGTGTTTACCGGGCAAATTAATTAAACCCACCCAAGCCCTTATTGACGCAATGAGGATGCTCAAGAGGGAAGATCAAGTTCAACAGAGAGAACGACGCTACCGACAAAAGCCCTCGAATCCTGAACACGGAGGACGTGTACGAGGCATGGGGCACATTCCGTGGAAAATAGGGTTCCCCGAACGATGACCCGACTGATTCTGAAGCCGTAAGAGAAAGATGGATCGGGAAGAAGATGTTGTGGCGCGGTTGGCATCGGAAATGGATGTGATGAAGAAAACCATGAGTGTACTAGTAGCGAAAGAGATGCAGCTCGGTGCAGCATGAAGATCATCCAGCGGATCTCGGAAGCCAGCAGCGGAGAAGCAGCGTGGCTTCCACGGAGGCCCCACCGCTGGTGCAGATGCACCGACGATCGAAATTACTGCACCGGAGCCTCGGTGGTCGAAATTACTGCACCGGAGCCTCGGTGGTCGAAATTACTGCACCGGAGCCTCCTCGCTACCCGTGGGCGATATAAAGGAGATGAAAGAATGTCATCTGTATTATCCTATCGGGAACATGTCCATGAAGGTAGCCATCGGCAGTGCTTTACCATGTTTACTCGAGCACTCCAACACAACAACCCCATTCAAGATGGCTATGCTCGTGTCACGGTGGAGGACATAGTCCAAGGGTTTGAGGACCTGGAGATTGACATTGCTACACCAAGGGGAGAAAAGACTTGAGATGTCAAGCGCCATTTCATTCTATGGCAAAAGAAGTTTATCAAGTTTCGAGGCGAGGCGCCAAGGACAACAAGTCCAGCCCCTCACGGTGGTGGTGGTGGCGGTGGCGGCGGTGGTGGTGGTGGTGGTGGTGGCGGTTCACCTACACCTCCGCCACGTCAGCCGACGCCGCCCCAGATCCACAACGTCCGGCGGGTGATCAGCCGCCGCCCCGATCCTCGTCGGCGGGTGATCGACGCCGCCCCAATCCACCTCCGCAAAGAAGCGAAGCAGTCCTGATTATTAACCGGACCCTTATGTACCTAAGACCACAAAGGTACCGGAGCCATCATCAAGCCTCTCCCCACAAGGCCTTGGGAACGAGTGCCGAGGAAGTCGGCAGCTGCTGCTGCTGATTTGGAGAAATGGAAGGCGGACTGCAAGAAGAAAAGAGAGCCCGAGCCCAAGCCAGTATTTTTCGATGAGCAAAAGAAGTGGGCTAAGTCATTTTTGAGCACACCGTCCCAAGCCATGAAGAATCTGCCTAACGACTATGCACGTGAACCGTGAAGGAAATATGCCCTAGAGGCAATAATAAAGTTATTATTTATTTCCTTATATCATGATAAATGTTTATTATTCATGCTAGAATTGTATTAACCGGAAACATAATACATGTGTGAATACATAGACAAACAGATAGTCACTAGTATGCCTCTACTAGACTAGCTCATTAATCAAGATGGTTATGTTTCCTAACCATAGACATGTGTTGTCATTTGATTAATGGGATCACATCATTAGGAGAATGATGTGATTGACATGACCCATTTCATTAGCTTAGCACTTGATCGCTTAGTATGTTGCTTATGCTATCTTCATGACTTATACAAAGTTCCTGCAACTATGAGATTATGCAACTCCTGTTTACTGAGGAACACTTTGTGTGCTACCAAACATCACAACGTAATCGGGTGATTATAAAGGTACTCTACAAGTGTCTCCGAAAGTATATATTGAGTTGGCATGAATCAAGATTAGGATTTGTCACTCCGATTGTCGGAGAGGTATCTCTGGGCCTTCTCGGTAATACACATCACATAAGCCTTGCAAGCATTGCAACTAATGAGTTAGTTGTGAGATGATGTATTACGGAACGAGTAAAGAGACTTACCGGTAACAAGATTGAACTAGGTATTGGATACCGACGATCGAATCTCGGGTAAGTAACATACCGATGACAAAGGGAACAACGTATGTTGTTATGCGGTTTGACCGATAAAGATCTTCGTAGAATATGTAGGAACCAATATGGGCATCCAGGTTCCGCTATTGGTTATTGACCAAGAATGGTTCTAGGTCATGTCTACATAGTTCTCGAACCGTAGGGTCCGCACGCTTAAGGTTTCGATGACGGTTATATTATGAGTTTATGTATTTTGATGTACCAAGGAGTTCGAGTCCCGGATGTGATCACGGACATGACGAGGAGTCTCAAATGTTCGAGACATAAAGATTGATATATTGACGGCTATATTCGGACACCGGAAAGGTTCGGAAGTTTCAAGAAAACCGAGTGCCGGAGGGGTTACCGAACCCCGGGAAGTAATGGGCCTTATTGGGCCAAGAGGGGAGAGAGGGCTGCACCAGGGAGGTGGCGCGCCCCCATGTGGAGTCCGATTGGACTAGGAGGGGCGCCCCCTTCCCTCTCCTCTCCCTCTCTTTCCTTCCCCTTCCCTCTTCCTAGTAGGACTAGGAAAGGGAGTCCTACTCCTACTAGGAGGAGGACTCCCCCTCCCTTGGTGCGCCTCCTAGGGCGGCCGCCCTCCCCTTGCTCCTTTATATACGGGGGCAGGGGGGCACCCTAGAACACACAAGTTGATCTTCGTGATCGTTCCTTAGCCGTGTGCGGTGCCCCCCTCCACCATATTCCACCTCGGTCATATTGTAGCGGTGCTTAGGCGAAGCCCTGCGACGGTAGAACATCAAGATCGTCACCACGCCGTCGTGCTGACGGAACTCCTCCCCGACGCTTTGCTGGATCGGAGCCCGGGGATCGTCATCAAGCTGAACGTGTGCTAAGAACTCGGAGGTGCCGGAGTAAAGGTGCTTGGATCGGTCGGATCGTGAAGACGTACGACTACATCAACCGCGTTGATATAACGCTTCCGCTTTCGGTCTACGAGGGTACGTGGACGGACACTCTCCCCTCTCGTTGCTATGCCATCACCATGGTCTTGCGTGATCGTAGGAAAATTTTGAAATTACTACGTTTCCCAACAGTGGCATCCGAGCCTGGTTTTATGCGTTGATGTCATATGCACGAGTAGAACACAAGTGAGTTGTGGGCGATACAAGTCATACTGCCTACCAGCATGTCATACTTTGGTTCAGCGGTATTGTGAGATGAAGCGGCCCGGACCGACATTACGCGTACGCTTACGCGAGACTGGTTTCACCGTTACGAGCACTCGTGCTTAAAGGTGGCTGGCGGGTGTCTGTCTCTCTCACTTTAGTTGAACTGAGTGTGGCTACGCCGGTCCTTGAGAAGGTTAAAACGGAGTCTATTTGTGAAGTATCGTTGTGGTTTTGATGCGAGGTGAGAACGGTTCTTGCTCAGCCCGTAGCAGCCACGTAAAACTTGCAACAACAAAGTAGAGGACGTCTAACTTGTTTTTGCAGGGCATGTTGTGATGTGATATGGTCAAGACGTGATGCTATATTTTATTGTATGAGATGATCATGTTTTGTAACCGAGTTATCGGCAATGGCAGGAGCCATATGGTTGTCGCTTATTGTATGAAATGCAACGCCATGTAATTGCTTTACTTTATCACTAAGCGGTAGCGATAGTCGAGAAGCAATAGTTGGCGAGGCGACAACGATGCTACGATGGAGATCAAGGTGTCGCCCGGTGGCGATGGTGATCATGACGGTGCTTGGAGATGGAGATCACAAGCACAAGATGATGATGGCCATATCATATCACTTATATTGATTGCATGTGATGTTTATCCTTTATGCATCTTATCTTGCTTTGTTTGACGGTAGCATTATAAGATGATCTCTCACTAAAATTATCAAGAAGTGTTCTCCACGAGTATGCACCGTTGCTAAAAGTTCAGTAGTACCCGGACACCACGTGATGATCGGGTGTGATAAGTTCTCGTCCATCTACAACGGTGCAAGCCAGTTTTGCACACGCAGAATACTCAGGTTAAACTTGACGAGCCTAGCATATGCAGATATGGCCTCGGAACACGGAGACCGAAGGTCGAACGTGAATCATATAGTAGATATGATCAACATAGTGATGTTCACCATTGAAACTACTCCATCTCACGTGATGATCGGACATGGTTTAGTTAATTTGGATCACGTAAACACTTAGATGACTAGAGAGATGTCTGTCTAAGTGGGAGTTTTAATATGATTAATTAAAACTTAAATTATCATGAACTTAGTACCGATAGTATTTTGCTTGTCTATGTTTCTTGTAGATAGATGGCTCGTGCTGTTGTTCCGTTGAATTTTAATGCGTTCCTTGAGAAAGCAAAGTTGAAAGATGATGGTAGCAATTACACGGACTGGGTCCGTAACCTCAGGATTATCCTCATTGCTGCCCAGAAGAATTACGTCTGGAAGCACCGCTGGGTGCCGAGCCCTGCAGCAGAGCTGCACCGAAGTTGTGAACATCTGGCAAAGCAAAGCTGATGACTACTCTATAGTTCAGTGTGCCATGCTTTACGGCTTAGAACCGGGTCTTCAACGACGTTTTGAGCGTCATGGAGCATATGAGATGTTCCAGGAGTTGAAGTTAATATTTCAAGCAAATGCCCGGATTGAGAGATATGAAGTCTCCAATAAGTTCTATAGCTGCAAGATGGAGGAGAATAGTTCGTCGGTGGGCACATACTAAAAATGTCTGGGTATAATAATCACTTAATTCAGCTGGGAGTTAATCTTCCGGATGATAGTGTCATTGACAGAATTCTCCAATCACTGCCACCAAGCTACAAGAGCTTCGTGATGAACTATAATATGCAAGGGATGACTAAGACAATTCCTGAGCTCTTCGCAATGCTAAAAGCCGCGGAGGTAGAAATCAAGAAAGAACATCAAGTGTTGATGGTCAACAAGACCACTAGTTTCAAGAAAAAGGGCAAAGGAAAGAAGAAGGGAAACTTCAAAAAGAACAGCAAGAAAGTTGCTGATCAAGAGAAGAAACCCAAGTCTGGACCTAAGCCTGAAACTGAGTGTTTTTACTGCAAGCAAACTGGACACTGGAAGCGGAACTGCCCCAAGTATTTGGCGGATAAGAAGGATGGCAAGGTGAACAAAGGTATATGTGATATACATGTTATTGATGTGTACCTTACTAGAGCTCGTAGTAGCACTGGGTATTTGATACTGGTTACATTGCTCATATTTGCAACTCAAACAGGGACTACGGAATAGACGAGCACCGCAAAGGACGAGGTGACGATGCGCGTGGGAAATGGTTCCAAAGTCAATGTGATCGCGGTCGGCACGCTACCTCTACATCTACCTTCGGGATTAGTTTTAGACCTAAATAATTGTTATTTGGTGCAAGCGTTGAGCATGAACATTATATCTGGATCTTGTTTGATGCGAGACGGTTATTCATTTAAATCAGAGAATAATGGTTGTTCTATTTATATGAGTAATATCTTTTATGGTCATGCACCCTTGAAGAATGGTCTATTCTTATTGAATCTCGACAGTAGTGATACACATATTCATAATGTCGAAGCCAAAAGATGCAGAGTTGATAATGATAGTGCAACTTATTTGTGGCACTGCCGTTTAGGTCATATTGGTGTAAAACACATGAAGAAACTCCATACAGATGGACTTTTGGAATCACTTGATTATGAATCACTTGGTACTTGCGAACCATGCCTCATGGGCAAGATGACTAAAACACCATTCTCCGGTTGTATGGAGAGAGCAACAGACTTGTTGGAAATCATACATACAGATGTGTGTGGTCCGATGAATGTTGAAGCTCGTGGTGGATATCGTTATTTTCTCACCTTCACAGATGATTTAAGCAGATATGGGTATATCTACTTGATGAAACATAAATCTGAAACATTTGAAAAGTTCAAAGAATTTCAGAGTGAAGTTGAAAATCATCGTAACAAGAAAATAAAGTTTCTACGATCTGATCGTGGAGGAGAATATTTGAGTTCGAGTTTGGTCTACATTTGAAGCAATGCGGAATAGTTTCGCAACTCACGCCACCGGGAACACCACAGCGTAATGGTGTGTCCGAGCGTCGTGTCGTACTTTACTAGATATGGTGCGATCTATGATGTCTATTTCCGATTTACCGCTATCGTTTTGGGGTTATGCTTTAGAGGCGGCCGCATTCACGTTAAATAGGACACCGTCAAAATCCGTTGAGACGACGCCTTATGAACTATGGTTTAGCAAGAAACCAAAGTTGTCGTTCTGAAAGTTTGGGGTTGCGATGCTTATGTGAAGAAACTTCAACCTGATAAGCTTGAACCCAAATCGGAAAAATGTGTCTTCATAGGATACCCAAAGGAGACAATTGGGTATACCTTCTATCACAGATCCGAAGGAAAGACATTTGTTGCTAAAAATGGATCCTTTCTAGAGAAGGAGTTTCTCTCGAAAGAAGTGAGTGGGAGGAAAGTGGAACTTGATGAGGTAATAGTACCAGCTCCCTTATTGGAAAGTAGTTCGTCACAGAAATTAGTTTCTGTAACACCTACACCAGTTAGTGAGGAAGATAATGATGAAGATCATGAAACTTCAGATCAAGTTGTCACTTGAACCGTAGATCAACCAGAATAAAATCCGCACCAGAGTGGTACGGTAATCCTATTCTGGAAGTCATGCTACTAGATCATGGTGAACCTACGAACTATGAAGAAGCGATGGTGAGCCCAGATTCCGCAAAATGGCTTGAAGCCATGAAATCTGAGATGGGATCCATGTATGAGAACAAAGTATGGACTTTGGTAGACTTGCCCGATGATCGGCAAGCTATTGAGAATAAATGGATCTTTAAGAAGAAGACTGACGCTGATGGTAATGTAGCTGTCTACAAAGCTCGACTTGTTGCAAAAGGTTTTCGACAAGTTCAAGGGTTGACTACGATGAGACTTTCTCACCCGAAGCGATGCTTAAGTCTGTCCGAATCATGTTAGCAATTGCCGCATTTTATGATTATGAAATTTGGCAAATGGATGTAAAAACTGCATTCTTGAATGGATTTCTAGAAGAAGAGTTGTATATGATGCAACCAGAAGGTTTTGTTGATCCAAAGGGTACTAACAAAGTGTGCAAGCTCCAACGATCAATTTATGGTCTGGTGCAAGCCTCTCGGAGTTGGAATAAACGCTTTGATAGTGTGATCAAAGCATATGGTTTTATCTGAGACTTTTGGAGAAGCCTGTATTTACAAGAAAGTGAGTGGGAGCTCTGTAGCATTTCTGATATTATATGTGGACGACATATTGTTGATTGGAAATGATATAGAATTTCTGGATAGCATAAAAGGATACTTGAATAAAAGTTTTTCAATGAAAGACCTCGGTGAAGCTGCTTACATATTGGGCATCAAGATCTATAGAGATAGATCAAGGCGCTTAATAGGACTTTCACAAAGCACATACCTTGATAAAGTTTTGAAGAAGTTCAAAATGGATCGAGGCAAAGAAAGGTTTTTACCTGTAGTACAAGGTGTAAGATTGAGTCGGACTCAATGCCCGACCACAGCAGAAGATAGAGAAAATGAAAATGTTCCTATGCTTCAGCCATAGGCTCTATCATGTATGCAATGCTGTGTACCAGACCTGACGTATGCTTAGCTGTAAGCTTGGCAGGAAGGTACCAAAGTAATCCAGGAGTGGATCACTGGACAGCGGTCAAGAACATCCTGAAATACCTGAAAAGGACTAAGGATATGTTTCTCGTGTATGGAGGTGACAAAGAGCTAGTCGTAAATGGTTACGTCGATGCAAGTTTTGACACTGATCCGGACGATTCTAAATCGCAAACCGGATACGTATTTTTATTAAACGGTGGAGCTGTCAGTTGGTGCAGTTCTAAACAAAGCGTCGTGGCGGGATCTACATGTGAAGCGGAGTACATAGCTGCTTCGGAAGCAGCAAATGAAGGAGTCTGGATGAAAGAGTTCATTTCCGATCTAGGTGTCATACCTAGTGCATCGGGACCAATGAAGATCTTCTGTGACAATACTGGTGCAATTGCCTTGGCAAAGGAATCCAGATTTCACTTGAGGACCAAGCATATCAAGAGACGCTTCAATTCCATTCGGGACCAAGTCCAAGTGGGAGACATAGAGATTTGCAAAATACATACGGATCTGAATGTTGCAGACCCATTGACTAAGCCTCTTCCACAAGCAAAACATGATCAGCACCAAGACTCCATGGGTGTTAGAATCATTACTGTGTAATCCAGATTATTGACTCTAGTGCAAGTGGGAGACTGAAGGAAATATGCCCTAGAGGCAATAATAAAGTTATTATTTATTTCCTTATATCATGATAAATGTTTATTATTCATGCTAGAATTGTATTAACCGGAAACATAATACATGTGTGAATACATAGACAAACAGATAGTCACTAGTATGCCTCTACTAGACTAGCTCATTAATCGAAGATGGTTATGTTTCCTAACCATAGACATGTGTTGTCATTTGATTAATGGGATCACATCATTAGGAGAATGATGTGATTGACATGACCCATTTCATTAGCTTAGCACTTGATCGTTTAGTATGTTGCTTATGCTATCTTCATGACTTATACAAAGTTCCTGCAACTATGAGATTATGCAACTCCGTTTACGGAGGAACACTTTGTGTGCTACCAAACATCACAACGAATCTGGGTGATTATAAAGGTACTCTACAAGTGTCTCCGAAAGTATATGTTGAGTTGGCATGAATCAAGATTAGGATTTGTCACTCCGATCGTCGGAGAGGTATCTCTGGGCCTTCTCGGTAATACACATCACATAAGCCTTGCAAGCATTGCAACTAATGAGTTAGTTGTGAGATGATGTATAACGGAACGAGTAAAGAGACTTACCGGTAACAAGATTGAACTAGGTATTGGATACCGACGATCGAATCTCGGGTAAGTAACATACCGATGACAAAGGGAACAACGTATGTTGTTATGCGGTTTGACCGATAAAGATCTTCGTAGAATATGTAGGAACCAATATGGGCATCCAGGTTCCGCTATTGGTTATTGACCAAGAATGGTTCTAGGTCATGTCTACATAGTTCTCGAACCGTAGGGTCCGCACGCTTAAGGTTTGATGGCGGTTATATTATGAGTTTATGTATTTTGATGTACCGAAGGAGTTGAGTCCCGGATGTGATCACGGACATGACGAGGAGTCTCGAAATGTTCGAGACATAAAGATTGATATATTGACGGCTATATTCGGACACGGAAAGGTTCGGAAGTTTCGGAGAAAACGGAGTGCCGGAGGGGTTACGGAACCCCGGGAAGTAATGGGCCTTATTGGGCCAAGAGGGAGAGAGAGGGCTGCACCAGGAGGTGGCGCGCCCCCCATGGGGAGTCCGATTGGACTAGGAGGGGCGCGGCCCCTTTCCCTCTCCTCTCCTCTCTTTCCTTCCCCTTCCCTCTTCCTAGTAGGACTAGGAAAGGGAGTCCTACTCCTACTAGGAGGAGGACTCCCCTCCCCTGGTCGCCTCCTAGGGCCGGCCGGCTCTCCCCTTGCTCCTTTATATCACGGGGCAGGGGGCACCCTAGAACACACAAGTTGATCTTCGTGATCGTTCCTTAGCCGTGTCGGTGCCCCCTCCACCATATTCCACCTCGGTCATATTGTAGCGGTGCTTAGGCGAAGCCTGCGACGGTAGAACATCAAGATCGTCCACCACGCCGTCGTCTTGATGGAACTCCTCCCGGCGCTTTGCTGGATCGGAGCCGGGGATCGTCATCAAGCTGAGCGTGTGCTAAGAACTCGGAGGTGCGAGTGCGGTGCTTGGATCGGTCGGATCGTGAAGACGCGTCGACTACATCAACAGCGTTGATATAACGCTTCGCTTTCGGTCACAGGGTGCGTGGACGGACACTCTCCCTCTCATTGCTATGCCATCACCATGGTCTTGCGTGATCGTAGGAAAATTTTGAAATTACTCGTTTCCCAACACTTGCAGAGCAGGCACTCATGTTCAAGGAGAACAAAGAGCGGAGAAGGCGAAAGTAAAAAAGCGGAAACAAGTTGCCCAGCTCGGGAACAAAGTAAACAATCGATTGCCCGCTTATAGTGGAAGCCGCCGGTCCGGATGCCCCGAGATCATACAAGCTGCGGCAGCTGAGGATTAGTATAACGAGTGCGAGAACAAGCGGCCAACTTAGGTATTACTCTTCGTGAACTGTTAGGCCTTGATGAGGCGCCCGATGAAGGGTAGTAATTACATATGTCAAGAATGGGCCTCTCGTCGAGCCTGCGCAGGAAAAGGATCTACCTCCACAAATGAAAGGTCTGCTGAAATGGTACAAGGGTTACATAAAAAATAAAAACGCCAAAGAATATATTTATGCGGAAGTTAGACATGAGCATCACTTCAAACATTACTATGTACAAATTGAACTGAGTGAATTGTTCCAGCTTTTCAATCTGCTTGAGCTCGACAAATCTATCATCGGTTGCTACGTTACGTAAGTGATTTATTAATTTCTACCCCATCTCGTTCATATTGCCTGCACTATATATATGTCCTAACTATATTGTTGTGTCCGCTATTATACATGCAGAATGAAGATTAAGGAATGCAGAGTAAGGAACATCCATGATGTTGGGTTCATTGACCCACACATCGTTAATGGACATGTGTTGGAGCATCACCCGCCGACATGGAGGCAGACACTGTGGCAGTTTCTTACAAAGCAGGAACTCAAAAGTGATATTCTATTTCCTTACCATTTTGGGTGAGTGTTTCTGTCTTGAGCACATTCTCTTTTGTTTACTCCATGCATGGTATGTGGCGGCTAATCGATGAGTTATGCATGACGTCTTGTGCATGTATCGTGTCCGAGGTTCCACTGGATTCTGCTAGTAATTAAAGTTAACACCTCGAATGTCTCGTCCACGACTCTCTGAATATGGATCCAAAGCTTTGGGGCGGCATGAGAAGAATGTTGCGAAGTAATTATTTTCATTCATTTGCGCTCTATATCGATCGGCCTATTTCGTTCATTTCCTAATATCAAGTAACTAATAACTCTCTTGTTCATTTAATTTTCTTTGCCTCGTAGGGTTTGGAGGCGGTTCGTAGATACAAAGGTCGGTGAATTCAAAAAGAGCTAGAATTCAAAAGGTCAAAGGCTAAGAATGCTGGGGATATTCAGCCAGCGGAGACCAATCTATGTGGATACTATGTGCGTGAGATGATCCGGAGATACACCTCGGCGGGTTCGAGTGATACCAATGCTCGGAGGAATAACCTCCGGATGATGCTTAGTCCGAAGCTCGCTTCCGACCACTTCAAGAGGAACTAGCTGGATGGTTCAGCAGGAAGTCCTCCATCCTAAAGGAGAACACTATTACGAGGGCGTAGAACTTTATATGCATTAAATCATGTATGGAAACTTGTTCAAAATTGTATATGGTCATCCGATGATATTGAATATATATTGTATATTCCTCTTGAATTCTTTTTGGTTCTAATTTCAAATTTATTTGAAATTGTACATTCATATGCATGTATGTAGTACCGTAGAATATATGAAACTCCTTCAAAATTAAAATAAAGCACAAAAGAAATAAAACAATACAAATTAAACAGAAAACAGGTTTAGGGGGGCTAAAACCCTAAACCTGTGGCGGCCTTTTAGTCGCGGTTGGCGGAAGAACCGCGACTAAAGGTCCTCCCTTGACGGCCGCTGCGCCCACGTGGACGGGCCGTTAGTCGCGGTTCTTAAGCAGCCGCGACTAAAGGTGGGGGGCTTTAGTCGCGCTTATTTGGTCGCGGTTGCCCAACCGCGACTAATGGCAGTTGCGAACCGCGACCAAAGGCCTTTTTTCCACCAGTGTTTATTAGCAAAACAGTGCTGGCGACTAATCCAGAATCCGGAGTCTTTGTGTGCTCAAGTTTTGAAGGCAAAATATTACCCAGATGGTGACATGCTGAAGGCTGGCCCCAAGAGGGGCTCTTCTTACACTTGGCAAAATATTGTTGCAGGTATTCAGACTTTCAAGAGGGGTTGCATTTGGCGTGTTGGAACTAGATCTAACATCAGTATTTGGAATGATCCTTGGATTCCATCTAGTGTCACTAGAAAACTGATCACAAATAGAGGCGCAACAATGCTATCAAAGGTTGATGAGTTGATAGACCCGTACACGAGACAGTGGGATGAGGAGCTAATCCGGGACATCTTTTCCCCGGTTGATGTTCATAGGATACTACAGATCCCTTTAAATGCTCACTTGGTGGAAGATTTTGTGGCTTGGAACTTCGCACGGCCAGGCAATTTTACTGTGCGTTCAGCTTACCATAAAGAGTTCGAACATCAGTATGGTAGGAGGTGGAGGCGAGCTGATGGGCAAGGTTCAGAAAATGTTAATCCAGTGTGGAAGGACATGTGGAAACTAAACATACCTGGGAAGATAAAACACTTTGGTTGAAAAGTTTTGCATGGTTCACTTCCTTGCTTGGGTGTATTGGCAAATCGACATATTCCATGCATAGGGCTCTGTCCGGTTTGCAAAACTGGAGCAGAGGATATACATCACTGTCTATTTATGTGTCCGCGAGCAGCATCAATATGGAAACAGTTGGGTCTTGAGCATATTGTAAAAGAAGCGGTGGCAGAAGACATGTCAGGCTCCATCACCATGGAAATCTTGTCTAAATTATAGGGCGATGACCATGAGCTGCCAAGAGCAGAACTGTCACTGGTTACGGCGTGGTACATATGGTGGCAGCGACGGCAGATCGTGAAGGGAATAGAGGTCCAAGACTCACTGAAAACAGCCCTAGGGATCAGAGTTCTGACGACGAACTACTTGAGATCAATGGTTTCTAAGGGGCCAACAAGGACAAGTGATCATATACGGAAGAAGCCAGGTTTTGGAGTATTGAAGATTAATGTTGATTCTTCTTTCCATTATGAGACACTCTTGGGTGCAAGTGGTGCAGTGGCTCGTGATGACCGGGGTGATTTTGTTGCAGCAGCAAATTGGTATATCTCTACTCCTAATGTCTCAGTTGGTAGGTCGCGTTCCGGATTTTATTTTCGTCCCATCATTTTCGTGCCACCATTTTCGTCCGATTTTTTTTCGCTGGTCTTTTTTCGTCCCCCTCCCACCACCCCCTCGCACAAAAAAAAACCACGTTCCAATGATTTTTTTCACCTCTCTCACCCCCTCGTTTCTCCTCACGCATAGCATAGGGGTCCTCTCGAGAGAGGTGCGCCGCCGCCGCCGGATTCCTCCTCCCCGGCGAAAAGTCCTTCCCCTACCTTCTTCCTTCATGGTGAGCGATCTCCAGCCCCTACCTCCCGCATCTTCGCCGCCAGCCTCCTCCCACGCGCGCTAGGGTAGCCTGCGGCCTACCATCTCTGTGGCGCCGCCTGCGACTTCACCAGCATGTAAATCCCTGTAGATGCGGGGAGCTGGACATGGAGGATTGCCTCCGCCAGGCTGAGGGGTCGACCTGGAAGCCGCCTTGAATGCCCACGAAGGATCTGGCCATCAGCGAGTAGGCCGAGCCTCCTGCTCCGGCCACGGCCATCCCGACATCGGATCTGGTGCTCGTGCTATGTTCGTCTCCTCGTGCAACCCCTCCCCCATGTTTATTTTGGTTCGTCCTTGATCCCACCCATGCTGATTTTGTACCTCACGATGTACCACCTCTTCTTATGTTTCTGGATTCTTTTTGTAGCCTCCGTCCTACCCCGCTCTGCATCAACTAACTCGGCGCTGCATGATCCTGGGGCAGCGAGGTTGATCGGATGGTGTTCGTCATGTTAGGAAGATGAGTGTGTAACTCGTGGAGTGCGAGCTGTTGCGTGTTAGGAAGTGGCCGTGACCTTGATGGGTTGGGGCTCGCCTCCCACACTTCTCTTCCTCGTGTACAACAACCATGGCGGCCCCTACGTATGCTTGATCTAAAAATCCCTTGAATTCGTTGCCCAAGTTGAATCCTATGACCTGACTGTCTGTCATGGTGCAGGTGTCGAATTGTCGATGGAGGCTTCAGGTCGTCCTTCTCAAGGAGCTGAGGCTGGCCATTAAGGATCTGGGGTGAAGGTCATGTCATCTCTTCTCGTGGCTCTAATGCCCACTGCTTCCACTGCTAATATTTTGAGCTCTTTGATCTGAGCAAAAACCATGGGAAGGTGAAGTTTACTTCCTTGGTTTGACTGAATTATCCATTCATCTTATGACACATTGAACTTTAGGAATTAAACTTTGGAAGTTCGGTAATGATATGTTTATACCTTTTAATTTGTTTAAAGTTCATGTTTGTAATGACTAATGAGGTGGCACTCTTGAAAAGTGAGAAATTATGCAGTATATCCACTTTCTTCTATCTATTTTAAGTATTATTGTGGGTCTGCAGTATGAATCACTACACGCTGGAGAAGTTCCTGGAGGTGATCAGGAGCAGAGGCATCAAGTTTGCCATGGGTGCAATGCCTCGCAGGCTTTTGCACCTACCTAGGTAAGTTCGTACTGTACCTGGACTGCAATTTGGTTTTATCTCTCCTCTCCTCCATTATTTTCATGTTCTCTAGAGGCTCCTATATTTGAAAAATTATTAGTAACCTAAAGTGCGCATCTACATGTACTGGGGTTAGGTAAACAACTTCAGGTAAACAGCGTTCTAGATGAGTTGTTTGAATCAGAAAGGTCGAAGTCCATCCGATAAGAAGTAGACATGAGATGGGTGAGTGCCTGAGTAGTCAGAGGCTCAATACGGCTTTAAGATACTGTGGCCATATAATCAGTACTTCTAAATAAATTCAATTTGATTAAATGTATTTCACATCCAGGCCCTTGTGTTCAACTTTGTATTTATTGTTTACTTGCACAACATTAATCAGAACGTAGGTTCTTGATTTGCTATATGGCATGTGTCTCGGAAACAGACAGGAAATTGCCGAATAGTTATTGCATGGAATTATATTGTGGTTGTAATCTTGAATCGAGACAAATATTTTCCGAAGTTGGGAGATTGAGGTGGCTGCTGCAACGCAAGTTTCATATCATCGCGTAACACTGTCTCCTGAAACACCGCATTCTTCCCGTGTGTGGTTGCGTCGGGGCTGTCGCCATCCTCCCGTGCATCGCATGTGTAGGGGACATGTTTTGTTATACTCTGCGTCGAGGTTCTCCTCGTTGTTCTGAGGGTCGAGGCCACATTATTCAAACTCTTTGTTTTGTTTTGTTTTTTCTTGGTTTTCATCTGTGATTCAACCTACTTGTTTCAGTTATGAATATGTTGGCAAGACAAGTTTTGCCTGCTCTGCTTCATATCAGTCTCTTCTCATCGCGGCCAGAGCTTGGAAGCAATTCAACTAGGCACCATGACGCTGGATGGAAGTACAACTTCTTGTCGGAAGGTATGTGACTTTGGTTATTCGAATGTACTTTGTCCTATTAATCTGTTGGGCAGTTTATGATTGCTTGATTATGTGATGTAGGTTCTTATATATGGTCTCTAGAAACACTCGCACGCAGACTCTCTGCCCTTGTTCGCCCGCCGCCGCCCTTCGTCCCTTCGGCGCCGCCGCTCCATGCCTTCGCCGCCGCCCTCGCACATCAAAGCCGCCGCCCTCCATCGGACGATCCACTTCAGGAGACGCCGCCGACCCCGTTGAGGACCAGCCGTCGATCACGTCCGGGGTCCGACGCCGATCCCCTTCAGGAGCCGCACGCCACCGCAGATCCATCCCCTGAAAAATCGGGACTCTTGAGATCGGCGATCGAGAGGGGATCAAAAGGAGTAACTTTCACCTGCGGCCGCAAAAGGCCTTTACACCGCCGCCGAGAGCCGTCGTCGTGCATTGGCTGTGTGCCGACTCGAACCGAGGAGCCGGCCATGGCCGAGGGCCAAGGCGAGCGCGGCCGTGGGGACTGCCGAAGCGAGCAGCGCGTGCCTGAGGGCGGCCGCTGCGTGTGCTGCAATGGCGAGAGCGAAAGGTACTATTCATGATATTTGCGTGCTTGTGTCTAATTAGATCAATTCTTTGGCCACCGAAAAGATGCTATCCAGGGTGTTTGATTTGTCTCCGTCAGACTTATTTTGTTGATCTTGTGCTTGACACCAATTATTTATTCTTCTCAAAAAAGGAGGAAGAAGACCCTGGTGGCGCGGACATCCAACGACCGGACATCGTTCTCCCATGACGTCCTCCTCCAAGCCCGAATCCAGTGCCTCCTCAAGGTACGTTAGCCTGCAACAACAACGTGAGCCTCTCACTGTATTTTTTCCCTTTAGATCTTGCAGAACCAAACGTGACTCTGCACAAAATTTGCACGTCCATTCGCTGACATTGAAATACGACGCTTCTGATCTATTTCGTGATCCACATGAATATGCATAGCTTTGTTACATTATCTCAGTCATATATGTCACTCCGGCCCATACTAGCCTCAAATATCATTCAGATTAACTTGCTTCAGAAATGGAGATAATTATAGATTTATTCCTGATTCAATCATATTAACTTGCTTCAGAAATGGAGAAGCGCCATGGTTGGCTGTTGCTTGAGGAAATGAGGACATGCATATGTCGGCAATGTTGCTGGAGCAAGGAACCCTTCCATATTCTATAAGGTCTTTCAATTTATGTGTCGAGTGTTTTCTTCTTCTATAAAGTTGGTTGTTCACGGGTGAGACAAACCGAGGAAAAAATAGGCGTATGGTGACTATTTTTAGTTTGTTAGATCAGTTGTAGAAATCAAGTGCCTTTTATGTTCACGTCATCATTTGGTTTTACATAGTCCAGGATTATATTTATCATAATTCAACCTCTGTTACATGGCAGACCGATGCCAAGGAAGGCGAGGGTCCTGCGACTGGCTGCTGCTAGGGATAGCAGGCAGTAGAGAAGTTTCTTTCTGATTTGAAGTGTGCAGATTGGGACAACTCGCTTTCTGTGAGCAACCATCTGAATGCTAAAATGTCATAAATGGTTGTGAACAGACCGGATATGATTCGTACATCAGGTAAATAGCATGTACCTCTTTTGATTTCACATGTGCAAAGAGCACTTGCCATATGATGTTTGTCCCATCGGCAACAGTATGGATACTATGGAATTCAGAAATAATGTGCTTGAGAATTTTTCAGACTAATAGTAGTGCAATTAGTGATTGCAGAGTTCTAAAATATGTTGACCAAATTGTTTCTTCGGAACTTGGTTTAGCCCAAGGCTCTCAAGAAAATGGGTTGTGTATTTTAAGTAATTCTTATTTTGTAAACATATAGTGGAAGCTCCAATCTTATCTCTCTTTGAGTCCTCCTAAAGGAATTCTTTGGATAATTTCTTCTTACACTAGATTTTGACATGTTGACACTCAAGTGAAATAGTTGTGACCTCAGGTTGCAGACTTGCAGTATCTACCAAAGAATATATGTGAAATCCAAGGAATCATTTCTGACTTATGAGCGATTTGTGGTAGGGCTCAAGATATGTGGTTTTGGATTAGGGTAGGACTCAAGATATGTGACTTCCAAGGGAACTGCAAACTCAAGATATGTGGTCTTGGACTAGCAAGATTTGCATCCAGTGACACCCCTACAACAGTTTTCTGGATGGTATGTTTAGATTTTAATAGATTTGATCCACAATAATTTAATTTTATTAATTATTTTTAATGAAATAGATAGCATAACAGACGCACTTCTTGAACTTCAATATCATTGTCTTCTCGAACATGACTTGCAGGACATGTCGCCACCTGATGGTATAGAGCTCATGAACTCTGTAATGTTCTATCCTTACCAAGGTAGTTAATAAATTGCTTGTCTCGTGGTTGTGTTTTTTCCGGCATTCTTTGCATTTGCACTACTTCCTCATTTTCATAGGTTTGTGCAACTAAGAAAGATGTTAGATTTTAGCCATATGTTCCATTTTCTTTGCCGTGACTCTGAAATAATGAGCTTTCAACATCCTAGGGTATATTGACATATCCTCTCTAGCCTCCTTCTCACAGTTATTTTGTCTATGCAGGAGTATTCACAACTTATGCCCTTGTCTCACAAATTTTCTGATATGCAGTGTTGTTAACAATTTTCGGAGGCTAACTTAGAGGAAGATAGAGGAAAGAGCAGGGCAGTTGAGGGGAAGTACATTTCTCACTGGAGGTAACTTACATTATTATATTTCTCCGAAATGTAATTGATTATATATATAGGCTCTCAATTATTTTGTGCTGTCAATGACATACATAGTTTGTGTTAAAATGATTAGGAGTACCAAAAGGCATTAGTCAGTTAATGTGAAGTGTTTCTGTATTTAGAAATCTTGAAATTGACTCTTTTCATTATCATTTTCATGATCCTAATGTCTATGCGAAGTATTTCTGTATTTAAAAAACTTGAAATTGGCTCTTTTGGTGAAACGGCAAGAAGCACTTTAGCCTCGTTGCATTAAAAGCGAGAAGAACATAATGTACACGTGTGGGTGGGATAAACATCCCCGTAGGGAAACAAACTGGCGCATAAGCATGAAAGAAGAGGCACATCGGCCAACAAACACCCCTTTCTCTGAATGTACAACCCATAAACTCGGGCCTGAATTAGTAGGCGTGCATCATCGTAGATCTTCTAAAACACTTGGTGCACACTGCATTACAAAGACCTTCTTGCCACAATTGGCTTGTGCTTGTAGATGGATGCCAATTATGGAGCGTGGAGATGAATCAAATGGAGAAATAATTTCTACTCCCTCCGTCCCTAATATAAGATGTTACTACAACCAATATATGAGTATATTGGTTGTAGTAACATCTTATATTATAGGATGGAGGGAGTATGTGCATATCCAGTAAAAAATTGATATGATTTGTACTAACAATCTGATGTGATTTTGTAGACACTTTTTTCAGATTACTAGACATATAGGAAGAATTATGAAACTAAAATGGGATGTTACTGTTGGCATTTGATGACAAAGTGAGGCCAATATAGAAAAAAACTAAGCTTTTGGGTGAGTACCTTGTGATTTTGTTATGTATTTTTCTGGCTTTAGTTTGCAAATGCAGCATGAAATACTTATGTGATTGCTCTTTCCTTTTGAGGGACTAACCAGAAAATATTAGTACTATGCTGATATTGACAGGCCGCACTATCTTTTCCAGTGTCATGAGCAACGTGTATTCTGTCGAAGTGTGTGTGATTATTGATTTTATTCCTTTATTTGTACCAATATATATTTATACAAGGGCCACAATAAAAAAGTGTATTTCTCATTCAACCAGTGTCCTCGCATGTAAAGACAAGTAATGGTCTGAGCACATGAGAAAGAAAACAGTACTTAATAATTTTACTATGGGTGGTCGTTTGATTTGCAGGATTTGTACTCTTAGGATTTTTGTGTTGAAAATTTTCAGCTTTTTGTGTTGAAAATTTTCAGCTCTCGCCGCAATGCACAAGTTAATTTTCTTATGATGATAGGTACCACTCCATGTTTTATTTTTAGATTCAGCACCATGCATGCTTCTCACATCAACTCAGACAAAAAACAGGTGTGGTTCCTCGCACTAAGATGACCCAGCAGTGCTCTAGAGGGGTTCCTCACAGACGATGCCTCCTCGAGTTCCACTTCTTTGCTGCTCCCAACTCTGGTATAGTATGAAAATCCTATGAATAAATATGAATTTTACGATTTGATGCTTTTGCAGACCAGTCCTGGAGGATGTTGCTCGATGCATCCGTTTAGTCGAATGATTTCTCAATACTTCTCTGAATAGGTGACAATTATATATACTGATGGATCTAATTGATACTTTTTGAGTGCATAGTGTTTAAGCACATAACCATTCATAATGTTCAAATGATTAAGTAAGGCAAGAGCTTCTGACTAACCAAGTAGATTTATTCTACAAAGAAAATGTTTATTCTATTTCTCTCACCATATTAACTTTTAGCATAAATGTTGATCCTGCAAAAAAAAATGTACCACGAATCAGGAATGTGCACGCAAGGGAGGGAAGAGGAGAGAAACATTGACATTTTTCATGCTTTGGACCAACATTTATATCCATAGCTTTTTCTTTCCATGGCAATGCATGAGTGTGGTGCCGTCATGGTATATCCCGGATGAAAGGTGGGTCCAATATAGAACTAGGAGGTACTAGCACTGAGATGGGAAGGTGGTTGCCGCCCTTGTCCCTTAATGTGGATCAAATACGGCGGTGTCGATCACTGGCTCACTTGGAACATGAGTTAGTGGATTTTGTGATAAGAGTGAGGGTTGAGAGTGAGTGGGATGGGGGTTCGGGTTGGTATGTTTGGTTACAGCTGACTGAGCGGAATAATTTTTCTACTTCACAAAATGTGGTAAATTGCGCACTAAAGATAGCTTTGCAGCAAATTGTATGAGCGAGCGGTTCATATATTTTTTCATCAAGTCATACAATTTTTTAGTTACGATAGAAGGGTAAATGCATTTGTTAGTTTCTTCAAGAGTTAATAACGGAAATGGTGGTGTGTCTATTGCATGTCCAACAAAAGACATCATATTTTTGTTTCGTGGTAATGCATGACATTCAATTGTATGTTACAATGTGACAATGGCCCAGGATAAATTGGATCTGCCTTCTTGGCTCGGGGGGCGTCAAGGGCGGCGCACGCCTCCTCCCCTTGATGGCAATGGCGGATCAGCACGAACACGGGGGGAGGGGATCAGGGTGGAGAGCGGGGCGGTTGGTGGTGGATTTCTCCTTGGCTGTCTGTGGGGAAGTGCGGTGTGAAGGAGAGTGAGCGACATGGCCAAGGTGAGGTGGGTGTCATCCGGTTTTCAAGGCGAGGGCTCCAGCGAGAAATGTCCCGTAGGGCGAGAAACCGAGCAGGAAGTGGAGGGTCCGGCAGGAAAAGTGAAGGGTGCTTCGTGGGATGGGGTTTTTGTGTTCGAACCGCGTTTGGAGATAACATGGGATAGTCTGGAAAGTCACATTTCTCCCCCACACATGGGTTAGATTTGGATGAGCCTGGACTGTCGTTGTTGAATTTTGGGGAGGCCGTTGGGTGCCCGTGTGATGTCCGAACACACCCGGACGTATGAGGGAGAAATGAGTTTCGACCTTGGAGACGACCTTAATCATTTGTATGCCCATAGCAACGCAGGCGTTCTACTAATGAATATCTTAAGCGCATCATCTAGATATTGATAGTTTTGTAATAGATGTTTAGTTGGAACATCGCTCAGTTTGTTATATGGACATGTCGTTAATCTTTTATTTTTGTCAATTTACATTGCAAAAATGGACTTCAATTATTCAATAATTGTGTTTGTGTTATATTGTTTGTCCATTTGAAATTTAATATATAACTTTTGCAAACTATTTTAAGAGCCCGTGGCAACGCACAGGCACTCTACTAGTATCCCAATAGTAACCGGGGTTGACTCTGCGGAGCTAATGGCTATCAGGAACGGCCTATACCTTGCAGGCAATATTGGTTGTACAAGGTTGTTCTGGAATCAGATTCTTCTTTCGTGGTGGACTCGATGAACCAAATTCAAGAATATTTGGGGCCGGAATTAGCCATCATCACGGAGTGCAAGCAACTCATGTTGGACTTTGCGTCAGTATCTTTCAACCATTGCTATAGAGAAGCAAACCAAGTGGCGGATGAACTAGCTAAGAACTCTTTTATGAACAGAGTTTCTGGGTTTTGGGATGTGATCCCTGACTTTATTTCCAATCTCTTTGTAAACGACATGTCTATTGTTTGAGAAATAAAGTCTTATTTGTGGTCAAAAAAAAAAAAAAAACCCTCTCCTTCCTTGCTGTTATATCATGCAAGCAATTATCAATCTCTGTACGTACTGCATGCATGCGTGTCCATGGGAAAACTAGTATTGATGCATCCGTGCACAGGTCATCTACTCATCTTGACCGTATCGTACTTGTGCAATCCTGTCCGTCGTCGGTCTGGTTCCGTGAATGTGACTCATGGTGTGTGGACCTCGATCCAGTACTTAACTGCTCAACTCAATATCGGTCTCACGTACTCCTCAGACCAAACTACTTTAGAGTTCTTGGTGTAGCTTACTGGGCTGGCTCCACTGAAAAAAAGAGTGGTAATATTAGTAGGTGTAGTACGCAGTTCAACAGGTGTTCATCGATCAGTCCATGAACACCTGTGAACTTGGAATGCGACCTTTCTCGGCCGGAATGATCTATTTTAGATTATCTTGTGAGCGTCTTGCAATCCATGCAGGATTTTCTCTAGCGATCCGCTGCTCTCGTTATGGTGTGTGGTCATGAGAACTCATGAGCGCTCTGTATGATGACATGGACGGCAAGATTGATTCATGTGTCGTAGTACGAGTTTTTCAACTTCAGATGTTGTGCATGATCTTGAGTTTTCACGAGCTCAAACCATTCACGTTGTGCGTGATCAGTCCGTTGACACGGGCGGCAAGAGATGACTCGAATAGGCAGCTGTGTGGACTTTCTCCTGCGTGTTTTTGTGTGGTGTTTCCTCCAGTTCAGATGAAGAAAGAATCACGAGCTTAGCTGATAGCCCCGTTTGTAAGAGCATCTCCAGTCGTTCGGCCCTCCAGGGGCTTGAAAAAACGCCGCCTGGAGGCGCGCCGGCGAAAATTCAGAGTGGGGGCGGTCGGTTTTCCAACCGCCGATCCAAGCACAACCCAGACGTCGTTTTTTGAATTATAAAAGTCGGCCAAACATGACACATATCGGCCAAACCAGGCGATTTTTCATTTATGTTTGTACATTAAAAACTTAAAACATAATTAAAAAACTAAAAACATGCACCCCGCCCCCGCCCGTCCTACAGACCGAAGAACGCGCCGAAGGCGCTGTAGTCGCCGCCGTCGTGGGCCTCCTCCTTCTTCACGTCGCCGACTTCCTTGCTGCACCTCTGCCCTGCGTCGCCTTGGCGGACGGGCTTCGGTGGCGGCGGTGGCGCGTCATCGTCACTGTCCTCGAGGACGATGACGCCGCCCACGTCGCGGCCGCGGCGCCGGGCGGCGATCTCCTCGAGGGCACGGCGCTGGCGCTTTATCTCGAGCTTGGCTTAGTCCTCGCGCGCCCACTTGAGGGCAGCCTCGTCGTCGGCAGCCATGTCGTCATGCCCGTTCTTGACGGCGACGAGGCCCGGCTCCATCTTGGGCTTGGGGAGGAGGAGGAGCCGCTGGCGAGCGCCGGCGAGCCGGAGGAGAGGGAGGAGGTGGAGGACGAACCCGCGATACGCCGCGGCAGCCAAATGTCGCCGCTTCGGCGGGGGGCAGGCGTCGGGGCCGCTGGGTACTAGAGCGAAGGCTCGTTGCCGCCCTCGAGGTGCTCCAGGACGTAGTGGAGCATCCGCCTGGGGATGCCCCACCATAGGCGGCGGCCGTCGGCGTTGTGGCGCCCCCTCACCAGCGTGTTGTTGGTGAAGGCGAGCTGCTGCTCGTGGCGGCGTTGGAAGTACGCTGCCCAGCTTGCGTGGTTGCTGGCGGCGTACTCCGGGCGGCCGCCTCCTCCGGCAAGGAGGCCCGTACGCGCGCTACCTTGCCGTGGAAGTGCTCGGGGTGGTCGACATCGGGCTACGGGGGGACTGGGACTCCTCCGACACTGAGCCTCCACCGCCACGGCGTGCGCATGTCGGGCGGCGCCGGGTAGCTGGCCTCTTGCAGGAGGTAGGCCTCCCACTCGTGCAGGGTACGGCGGCCAAAGCCGTTGGCCCCGCACCATCGCTGGGGAAGCGTTCGCCCATCGAAGGTTGGTGGTGGGGGAGAGAAAGACGAGAGAGAGAGAGAGAGAGAGAGAGAGAGAGAGAGAGAGAGAGAGAGAGAGAGAGAGAGAGACTGCGGGGGCGACGAAGTGTGCATCCACCGGCGAGGAGGGTGGCTTTTTATAGCCCCGGGGGCGGCTGGCGTGTGTGTACGCGTGGCGGGAGGGGGACATTGAGTCGTCGGGGCATAACTGTGCCGCCCGTGGGGAATCAGCGGAAGGCTGACCGGTGGCAGCCTTGGCATTGATTCCCCACGGGAAAACGAGGCGACGAAGACGACGATGCGCCTTGTGTCGCTGACTCGGCGGTCCCATTGGGCTTTCGTGCTAAAAACGCTTCCCCCGACGTTCGGCCTATGTCCGCCGGCGCCAATTTTGGACCGAACCGTCGAAAATTGGGCTTCTGAGGACGCGACTGAACCGCTTTTTAGCGCCCGCGCTAAAAAAGGCCTTGGGAGGTGTGTGTGGGGGGGCTGTTGGGGCGCTGCTGGAGATGCTCTAAGCATGCAGAACTTTAGGCTAACTATGACAGTTTCAGGATTGGCACTGCACAAAATACTCAAAAAAGTACAAGCATGTTCGCGGGCAAACCATTCATGGATATTAATAATCATATTTAGTTTTTCCTATATAGTATGTACATAACTAATCCTTATATTTACTTGCACAAAAAATATACAAACATGCATTCCAGAAACCTCGGATAACTCTATATCTCTATCTATTGTGATATTTCATGGAACTATATAATCGACATGCATGGATGACAACATCGCTTTTAATCCATCTTAGTGGCACAAGATAATCATTGAAGATATACGTTTTTTCTTTTGTATTGTTCTCCAATCTAAAAAATTGGTTAAACCAAAAACTAGTGATGCCCCGAATAGTAAATAATCCGGTGAAACTTATATGAATTCAATTTTAGTTAAATTTTATTTCCATGACCAATATTAAAATTATATAGTAAACACATCGCATATTTATATTTAGTTCTTCCGTTATTAAGTATAATATAAAATTGTAGTGCATGTCAAAAAGTTAAAAAAGTTTAGTATAAATAAATAAGGGTGCCTAGAAGTAGAGTCATTCGGAATGACGGTTACTCACGCCACGATGTCGAAAGACCACGTGATGAAACGGAGAAATGAAGAAATGGTGTTAATCATTTACCCACACGAATAGCGCACGAGCGCGATGGATAGACATTGGTCTGTCTAAAGATAGAAGTTACATACGCGTCGAAGTTCAATTGTGTAATGGTAAAGAGTACTTGTCTCAACGGCCGAGATCCATCTACACTGTTTACTGTTTATTAGCCGTTAATTGTTGTTAACTTTTAACTGTTGTTATGATATGTACCGAGGCAATATAGCTATATAATGCTCGCCCTCGCCACTGCGATAGTTATTCCTCTTTTGTTAAATCAAAACCATATACTACACCTATGCATACACTTCATACTATATAATTCATCTACTCAATACAAGTATTTGCAAGTGAAATTCGGTGATATCCACTGGTTGTTCATTGGAAAATTGTTCATCACGTCGATCCCGGCTGAGACTAGATAAATTGGTATCTAGAGCGTAGCTTTCCTCGATGACAGAACTAGTGGGGAAGAGAGCATGGTGAAAATTCTCTGGCCCCCCTCCCCCATCTCACGGTGGCCGTGTGCTACTGCGGAGGCAATTTACCAGCGATAGACAAATTTGGGCATAGATCGGGTGAATGAAATGGTTGCCGACAAGTATTTCATTGGTGTGCAATTCCGGTTTACTCAACTCATATGTTTCGCCGGTGGCGTGGATCGAGGCAGTGGCTGGATCTGAGGTGTGATTCGGGTTATTGAGCTCGTCTTAGTGCAAAATTATTCTTCACGTTTTAATATCAGAGGCATACGAAGATGGGTCGTGTTAAACCCTCGGCGGACAATGATGATTAGTGCATACTAGTTTTAGAGATATAATTTCAAGTAATTTTTTCTGTCGGTCGTAGTCACAAGATAATTACTTTATCGATCGCTTGTAGTAAGTTTCAACATGTAAACTTAACCTATTTTTTAAAAGTTCTCAAATATTCAAAATGGATCTTCTTCGAAAGCGCTGGTCACGAGAAACACGAATATGGAAACAAAACTTAATTTAGAACTTTCATTGAAAACATGTAAAACTTTCAAAATCAGAAGCCCAAATAAAAAGCAAGCACCACGGACGTGCGTGGCCCCGCACTTGTGCGCGACAAATACTCTCCGGTCAATGGGAGGCAGTTCAATATCAATCAAGCCTTGACAAAATGCTCTTACCTGCGGTATGTCCATGTATAGATTCACTGCCAAAGAGTAAAGATGTGGTGACATGTCCTGGATTTTGTAGGCCTAAAAATAGGGTAGTCTTGGGATTCACACTCTAGAAAGAAATAGTATTACCTTGTAGTTTAAGCTGTGGCGGAGAGTGTTTAGATAGGAGATGGCAGGTGACAAAGTATATAAGTTCTAGAACGGAATCTGTCATGTGAGCAGAAAGGCTACTTGATCTGCTTTCCTAGCATATCTGATCAAAGTCAAGGCCGTTATAGATGTATGGCAATTGCATATGGGAGACAGGCAGATTTCTAGGAGGTGGCGGCCCGGACACTAAAAAAAAGAGTTGGCCCCCGCGTCGCTCCCGCAGGGGCGACTCGGGCGGCGCTAACCCTAGCCGCCGCCGGCCCTCCTCTCCCTCGCCACCACCAAAGGGGGTCTCCGGAAGCCGCGCGTCCGTCGGGGAGGGTGGTGGCGAGGATCTGTCCGCCTGTTTCGCGCAGGGGCTCTGAAGCCGGGGCGGCGGCCTCGGGTGGTGGTGCGTCGTCGTCTTCAGCTCGCGGCGGCGCTGGTGCTGGCCGTCCCCCCTTGGCCACGCGGGTGGCAAGGCGGCGGCGGGTGGTGGCTGTGGGGCGCGGTGGCCGCGGGGGCGCCAGCCCCGGATCTGACGCCTCCGCCCCCAATCCTTTCGGCCCCTGTCAGATCTGGTTTCCGGCTGGCCCAGGTCGCCGGCGCCGCGTTTGTGGTAGGGGTGGGGGAGATGGGGGGCCTGGAGAAATCCACGGCTGGCTATGCCGGCCACGACGACGGCGACGCCTGAGGGCGTCGTCTCCTACTTGTAGGCGCCGTCAAGGTGACCCCTTTCCCCCTTCTGCCTCTCTCCCCTGCTCGTGCACCGGGGGTGAAAACCCAAATCCCTCTGGATTAGGCGGCAGCGACGCTCGCGGTGCCGTCACCTTCATGGAGGTGCCGCCTTTGGTTGAGCATGGGGTGGTGGCAAGTTCGATCTGGTTGGTGGGCGGCCGGCGGCGACATGGTTGGAGTTGGTGGTGTCTTGGAGGTTCTTCTCCAAGTTCAGTGGCTTCCCACCATTGTTTGCTCCATCATCAGCAGCCTCACCGTGCATTTTGCTTCTCCTTGAGTGTTGCCCCCCCGTGTCATGTTTGCCTTTGTGGAGCTCGGCGACGCGAGTTGGTGGTGCCCTGGTCAGGCTTTCCGGGCGGTAATGGCGTCGGTTGTACATCTTTGCTCTTGGGAGAGCGTTTGCATTGTCCGACGGATCGGCGCCTCATGCCAGGCGAGGGGCTAGGGAGCCCCTTCGGAGATGTAGGATGTTGTCAATGGTTCGGTCGGAGTCTATGGAGCTGTCAGTGTTCCCTTACATGCTAGTTGGATCTCCGCAAGGCTTGCTGGTGTCTTGTCGGGATGGATTGCACTCAGTGGAGGGCTCCATTGTCTTCAAGCTGGCCTTTTCTTCAGTTTCTTCATCTTTGCTTGTAGATGGCAGGAAGCCTATTAGCTGCTTGCACATCACTATGTATCCTTTTAGCTGTTTCTTTGTTCTGTCTTTGTAAGTTGGCGGTTGATGGCTTTGTTAATTTAAAGCCGGGCTCTTCTTGAGCCTTCGTTCTAAAAAAAAGATTTCTAGAAGGATGCTTGGTGTGGCTCAACTGCCCCTGCGACATGAGTATCCAGGCATGTTTGATGTCAATAATGAAGTGGGATGCACCATACGTTAAAAAAATGGTTGATAATACGAGTTGGCACTGCAATTTCAGGAGATGGTTGGGGACTTGGGATCAGGATTTGCAGCAGCTGCTTGTCTCTTCGAGAAGTAACCTGGATCACACCATGTACTCCTTTCCCCTGTCTCCAAAATTAAGTTTTTTTTTTCCGACAAAAGGTGAATTTTATTGGCTGAAAAAGAATCATCTAGAGGATACAAACTCAAAGAGTACACACCCGGCTTCTGCGTAACTAAGATGCACATAGCCAACACCAACATACGCACACAAAAAACACGCCAGCAAAAATAAAGCCATATAAGACCAAAGCTATGCATAGGCGAGAAAAAATAAAATAGAATGCAAGGCGATCAGATCCTTAATCGACAAACTACAATAATAATCATATTCACATCAACCGTCTCATGACACCACATAGACTACGAGGTTCTTCAGCAGCAACGCCTTTAAGAAGGGAGCGACACTGGATACAACCACCAAGGCCAGAACATAGGTTTTTACCCTGAAGAAACAATTCGAGCATATCTGAGCAATGCATTGGCGCCGCCTGCACGGATGTGCACCACCTCGCCGCCGCGGTCCACCTCCCAGAGAGTCCGACGCACGCCCCATTCCATGCCATGAGCGCCAAAAAGCCCTGGTTGTGCAGGTCAGGACCATTGGTGGCGAGGAAGACCATGGTAGTATCCATCGCTGCCATCAGGGGACGCTGCGCGCCGGGATCCCGCCGCCGAATAGTGTATGGCTCGATGAGAAACCAGCTGTCGATCCTGCTTTTCCGAACCTACTGGCCGCAGTCGGACCTCCGCTGGCTGGCCTCCGGTCGACAGAGGATCAGAACGGGCCGTCAGCCAGGCCTCCGCAATGAGCTGCACTGCCGCGGTCAATCAATGCTGGGTCGCAAGCCAAGGACAGGCAGATCTGGGGGAGGTCCTGCTGTAGCAACCGCCCGAGCCGCTGATTCACCCAGTGCGGTCGCCGCGAACATGAGCACCACGCCACAACGGACACGCAGGCCTGGACCCTGAGCGCCACACCGCTGCATCTCCGCAGGCCAGGAACCAGAGAGCCATGCCGCCACGGACACACACCAGATCCAAGCCGCCCCACGTCCAAGTGCCACCCGACGAAAATGCCACGCCGCTGCCGCCACTGGAGCCTGCCGAGCTTCGCTGCCTAGCACCTCTGGCGGCGGCGAGACTAGGTAAGGGAGTGGAGGACCGACTGGCGGTGAGAGGGTTTCGCCCCCCGAGTTGCCAGGGAGGGCGACGCAGGGGTCGTGCGTGCCTTCTCCAAAGGGCGGTGCTAGGCGTCGGTGCACCGGCGTAAATTTTTGGCCGGTCGGCCCAGAGCCGTCAGATTTGATCCTTAGGCACTGTCAGATCTGGGTCAACGTTTCTTTCACCTCCTTGCGTATTCCATTTCATACGAGAAAAATCACCGAAACCATGGCTGCCGCGGTGCACGCCCTCGGCCGCCGCTCTCATCCTCGGCCCCCGTGTGCTTGCCGGCCAGCCCAGGCTCGCCATCTCCCGTCGCCGTTGAGGATTCCTCACCTCGCGACCTGGCCGCTGTTGTCGCAGTAATTTCCGTCGTCGGTGGTAGCAAAACACCAAAGATGGTTGTAACAAAAAATTGCCGTTGCCCCCAATTGTAGCTTGTCGTGCCATGGACGCCAGCCACACAACCGTTCCTCGCCGGTGGTGCCCGCTCCCGGTTGGAGCATCAAGGCAGCGACGGCTTGGCTTGCAACCAAAAAAGCCGGTGGTAGCATTTTTTTTGCACCGACTTCATCAAAAAACAAATCCTGTTGAAGCATTTTGGGCACTTTGCTTCCAGCAAACCCAAAGCCAAAAAATTCGTCGGCGCTTTCCAGCAAAAAATGCCATCGGTGGTAGCAAAATCCAAAGCCAAATGCAACCAAAAAATACATCCCGTTACATATGCCCAGCAAAAGAAAACACTCCCGGTTCCAACAAAATTTACCACCGATCGTAGCAAAATCCAACAACTGATGCAGCAAAAAAGGCATCCCATTGCATATATCCAGCAAAGAAAACACTCACCAGTTCGAACAAAAATTACGGCCCGTCGTAGCAAAATCCACCGTCGGATGCAGCAAAAAACGAACCATTGCATATCCCCAACAAAGAAACACTCGCCAGTTCGAACAGAAATTACCACCGGTCGTAGCAAAATCCAATACCGGATGTAGCAAAAAAACTCGCCGGTTCCAGCATGGACCAGATTCTAGCATCCGCACCCATCGGTTCCAGCAAAATAACCATGGGCAGATGCAGCATCGCTTTGGCCGGCTGTAGCTCCCCGGGTGACCTCATCTCCAGCAGAAAGCCTCGCGCGACTGCCGTCCCTCGTCAGCAACTCGCCGCCGTCCTCGCATCGCCGGCACCAACGCCTCGCCTCGCCTCGCAAGCCATCTTGTCGCTGCCCAAAGCTAGTAACCGTGCCATGGCCGTCGGGGTGGAGAAAAAGAAGAGAATGCAAAACGAATGGATGAGAACAACCAGGGAGACTGATAAGCGGTCTTGTTGGGGCGTTGGGCCCAGGAGCACGTGCTTAGCACAAGGGATGCACGCGTGGTGTTGTTTTGTGGACGCACCATCAAAGTGCGATCGGGCGGCCCAGCGTGGACCGGCGCCACGCTTCGGCCGGCAGTCCGGCTGCAAGCTATAAAGTTATACTAAAATTGAAACACTTATTTTGGAACAGAGGCTGTATGACCATCCACCAGATCACCGACCAGCCTTTTATTTTATTTATCCTTTTGATCGTATTGTGTTGATTCTGTTGGGATTAACCTGTGAGGGTGTGATGATGATTGTCCTGATGACACCGGCCGCATAAATAATATCGAGTAGCCTGATGACATGGACGGCAAAGTGGATCATGATTTATGAACCATGTGCGGAATATGAATTTCTCCTTCCGTGTTTGAAAGAGTCACAACAAGATTAGTGAAATGACCACTTTAGGAAGCAGACTATAAGGACCGTGGCAGATACTAATACGGAACGGTAGTGCACAAGTTCAGTTGAAGCTCCCCGCACGAGAAGGCAGCTCAGTTTAGCAATCTTCACTTTTTTTTTTGAGGTGATAGCAATCTTCACTCTTTTTTTTTAGGCAAACCCTGTTTAACCCTGTTTAAGCCCATTTATGATTCTTTTTTAATAATGTTTAAGCCCATTTATGATTTTTTTAATAAAGTTTTTTTCGGAAACTAAACTACCAAATGCTAGTTTTTTTTAGGGGTACCAAAAGCTAGCTAAAGCTAAGTAAACCGGACTTGCGGGTGCCGTATATTTGCTGTTTACTCCCCCTCGAGCCCTTTTTACTCCGCATATTAGATTTATGTAAAGTCAAACTTTACAAAGTTTCACCAAATTTATATTGAGAAATATCAACATCTACAATATCAACTACATTTCATAATGAATTTAACAATATTGATTTGACATGGTGAATGTAGATACATTTTTATTTAATTTGGTAAAAGAAAAGATATTATGACTTGGCATGAAACTTATATAGGAGTACATCCCTAGTGCAGGTAGGACGAATGCCATCGCTTTATTAGCAATGCAGTGCATGGGCATGGGCAGGGCAAACGGGGAAGCAGGGACACGTACGTGTGGACGCGAGACGGCACATCTGCTGCCCCTAGCTATCTACTGTAGAACGACAGGGCAACTTCTCTCCTCCTCGTTGTCCCTTTGCGTTTTGCATCCTGAGTAGCGAGCTAGCTAAGGTGGTTCGACAAATCAAGTTCTGTGCTGCATGCGTGCGATGCCCACAGCGTGATTGATTAGCGGTACATGCATGGCTGTTATACGACAGAAATCATCAAATGAAAAGGGTCCATGCATGCAGGCAGTGCACCCACACAGGCGCTGCCGTCTTGGCCGTACGTGCGTCCATCGGATCTGTTGCATGCAACATTGCACATGGCGTGTGGGCCTGCATGCATGAATGAAACACTTAACCAAGTGATCCAACATCTCACGTACCAGTGCTACTACCATATACTCCCCAGACCAAACTACTCTATGTTACAGCTCTTGTTGCACTTCTTAGAGCCGGGTCAATTCTTCATGAGGCGTGATTAGTTGTACCTAGTTAATTAAACAGGGATCCATCAGTCCATGGTCCATGGAGCACACCCTCCTGCATGTATTTCTCTTCCATCTTTGTCGACATAGAATGCGATGCTACCTGGCCTGAAACATCTTTACTCAGAAAGATCTAGTCGTGTCTCAGAATATAAGATCATTTTTCACACTATCGTAGTATTAATAAATGGTCTTCCATTTTGGGACGAGAAGTATTTTAGATTATCCTTGTGATCGTCTTGCGATCCATGCATGATTCTCTTGGGTCAGCTCCAGATGGTTGTATGGTGTGATCATGACAATACGTGTGAGTGGTGTGCCTGTCGACAATGGACGATCATGCATGATTCATGTCCGTGTTGTATGATTTTTTTTCTTACAACTTGAGATGGTGTGATCATGATGATTATTGAGTGGTCTGATGAGATTGACAGCAAGAGGGGAAAAGGAGGGGGTATGGATTTTTCCTCCCTCCTGCATGCATGTATTGGTGTTCCTCCATGAAAGACCAAAATAACCACCAGACAGACAAGTCAACGTATCCAGTTTGCATGTTGATTTTTTTCAGGTTTATTATCATGATACGCTTGGCTGTGTGTGGCGGTAGGTTACATGTTGCAAATTGACAGAGTGTAGATGGCCGGTAAGTAACATTGATCAAGGCTTGTATGATTTTTTTTTTTTTTTTTGAAAAGGAGGATGACCCCCTGAAAGATGCATGTAGCCATTTTATAAATTATTCATGAATACCTTACAAAGCAGTACATCAATATGTCATCTTGGCAACAAATGTCGCTACTCCTATGCACTTGATGAAGGGGTGAAGAAATACTGAGCCGAACACTCAAAACTCTCACATAAGCCTAACATTTAAAACTGGAGGCCCCGGCCTAGCCACATACTGGGACTGGGATACAGAGCGGTCCGACGCAATCGCATAGGTCGTCGCTGCCGTCTTCCAACGGTCTATCTTCAGAGCAGTTACGTACTGATGCAACTACCTTGCCAGGCCTGTCGTCGACACCGCCACGGCGCCAAACAGCCCCACCGCCCTGCGCTCGTCCATCCATCCGCATCCGTCGTCGAGATCCAGCTGCTCCATGCCGCTAATACTCGTCGTCATCAACATGATAGATACAACGCCGCTCCTCGTGCCAACCTCCGCACAGTCGCCGCTGCTGGAGCTACGCGGAGCCCATTACCCATAGCAACTCTCCCCAAACATTGATCAAGGCTTGTATGATAAAATGCTCCGACCTACCATATGCACATGTATAGATTGGCAAAGACTAACGTTGAAAATCTGGAAAAGATTACAAGGACACTCTTTCTGGCAGGGGAATACAAAAAAGTATTGTTGGTGAGATGGCTTAGAATATACTCCCTCCTTCCCAAAATATAAGGCACGGTTTGACTTTTCTGGTCTTCGTTGCACAACTTTGACTATATTTTTTATGTATTATATGTCTATAAAATTATTATACATACATACGAAATAAAATTGCTTTGCAAGACAAATACATCGATGTCATTTATACATGTTCAATCCATATACTTTGATATATATTAGTGGTCAAAGTTGTGCATCAAAGACCGTAAAAAGTCAATCGCGCCTTATATTTTGGGAAGGAGGGAGTACTAGATAATACCCCGCGCGTTGCTGCGGGAATTGGTTACAATATATTTTGATGAAATTTGATTTTTGTATAACATGAATATTTTATTGGTAGAGAAGTAAAACTAAAAAATACATAGAATTTATTTTACTATTTAATTGTTAAGGTTACACGTGGAGAGAAATATATTACTGGAATAATCTATTTGGTTATATAGAATATGATGGTGCACCACACATTGATGTGGTATTCTTCGCTCACATTAACGGTCTTGTTTAAGAAAAAGGAATATAAGGCTAAATTGGCACTGGCAATTCCAACAACAACAATGTGACATGGAAAGAGTATATATCAACTTTTCTTGCACAGAGGGCACCAGGCAACATCAATCATAATAAGGTGAAGTAAACACATCAATCATGTATGTTAACAAAATCATGAAGTTTTCATTTATCCCTATAGTTCCCATGATTGTCAGAGATAATAAATTAAATGTTGCTGTGACTGATTACAACTTTTCTGCTGCAAACAACTCTATTCTGCCATGGTTTCCTCTTGTGGCTCCACTGAAATTCTTTCCTGCAAACTTAAAAAAATGAACTTGTCATGAATGTAACTGAGGAGGTGTACTACTCATAATCTATACTTTAGCATAGAAATACTCCACTGGAAAAGCAAGGAATTAGCATCGGGCCCTTTGTATATGCACCAAACTTAAAAATTAGGCTTCTTAGCGAACAAAATATGACAAAGGGTACAATTCCACATAAATATAGTTATCTGAGTACACGAAATCTAACTGAAAAAGTGGAGATTGCAGGTCAAGATGAGTGAGAGGACTGCCTCGGACATCGTTCACCATGCGTCCAGTACTCACAGCAAAACATTAATCGCTTCCTCCCATTAAATCCAAACTCCTTTATCTAGTACATGAACAAATTGAATGGTAGGAAGCAGGTGTCCATGGATTGGGAATTAATAAACACATCATTATTCTGAAGGAGTGAGAATAGCTGATGATTGAGGAGAGCTTACCCGTAGCCTACTTCTGAACTTTGGCAAGCCCTTGGTAGGCAGCATGAGAAAAGAACACATCAAAATACATGTCCGAGACAACTGAAAGAAAATGAAAATAGCATTGTATAATATACGAAGAGCATGAGAACCTATACATAGGTAAACAATGAGATCCATATTCCTATGTAGATAAAACTCACAATCACATGCAAGCAACTAACCAATAATCATAGAAGGTATTACTTTGACAATACTTGCAGTTAAGCGGCCGATTTTATTTGAAACAAGGGCAGATAGCAGAGCAAAGTGGACTCTCTGCAGAATATTCATGAAAAGAACGGACTAATTCATGCAAACTGACAAAAGTAATTTCATGTGGTAATGATTCTGACCATCAAGGGGGCAATATTGGATGCCTTTACTGAACTTAAGTAATCTTCTGCTTCATCCATTCTTCCCTCTTTAATTAAGAAGCTGTTGGGAGATCGACAAATAATAGATACGAATAGATCGAGCAGTGGACTGCTCATAAAAGTATAGATCCAATCTTCTCTGAACAAAACCCAATGAACATATATGCATAAGTGCAGCAGAGCAGATCGTTCAATCATAATATGTGATGGTTAATTGTTTACTAATTCAAGATCAAGTACAATATGTCAATAATAAAATTATTGTCCTTTTGATTCCAAAATTAAAGAAGAATCAGGGAAAGAGTCATGCATTACCCATCTAGCTTGCACACGGGAATACTGACGCCCACGATAAGGAGGAGTTCAGTTTGCACACTGCAATAAAATTCCACGTGCTTAAGGTGGCGCTAGCAGTATTGAGAAGACATGAGTAAGGAAAGTGGTTTGGTAGTACACGCGAACAGATCTCAACTGCAAATACGGCTTCTTCTTCCTCTCTCACCGCAAACCATGCCGACCGGCTCACCGTGCTCCAGGCCGGAGGAAAAGGAGGACGTACTGAGGGCTGTACCATGGGCGGCGGTGGCAAGATTCTTCATGACGCCACAACTGTGCGGGGTGGCGGGCGGGTGAAGACGATGCGGACGGTCGATGGTGGTCATCCGAGCGAAGCCCATGCGGGAGCCAACGAAGCACTATTGGCATGCGGCGGTTCTGTCCAGGCACGATGCGGTGGCGCTGCATCGAACCCAATCTTGTCATGGAGGTCGCTCGCGCCAGAGCTTGGTTTCGACAACCACAACTCGATAAGAAATACGTATGTGCGAAGATGAGATGCGTGAGGAAATGAGAGATGATGCATCTAGGCTCTTCTTCCAGTTATAAAAGAGATGCATCTTACGTTACGAATAGGAAAGGGTGGATAGCTTCGTTGACAGGACTCCAAACGCATCAATAAAAAACTGAATCCTAAGTAAATGACGGATCGGTTCAGTGACCAGGTTGGCTGCGTACTAAAATAATCTTGTGGAAACAATGGGTCGCTTCCGTGACCTGGATCTTTGCGTACTAATGAAAAACTGACCCATGATTTGTTGATGGAATTGTGTGGGCGCCAGCTGTTGTGTTAGTGATGATGTGGCCGCATATAAAATCAGTTTTTGCTTAGATGGCATGGTTGCTGATGTGAACAGCTTGCATGTTGAGATAAATAAGATAATGGGGGTGAACTTCTTAGGTATATAATATATATGTAGGGTTAGAAAAAAGGGGTGGTCTTGGAATTCACAATCTAGAAATATTTTAGTGTTAGTTTTGTTGCGCAAGTGGTGGTGGAGATTGGAGACAGGGGAGATGGCATGTGAAGGTATCGGTTTCATAATGGAACGAATATCAGTTTTAGAATGGAGTCTGTCATGCGAGCACAAAGGCTGCTTATTCTGCTTCTTGTGCAGATCTGATCAAAGTCAAAGCCGTCATATCTGTTGGACAGAACTAAGGGAGTTGCATATGGGAGACTGACTGATCTCTGCATAGGACGATGTTCGCTGTGTGGTTGAACTGCTAGTCTGCCATCCATGCGACCTCAGTATCCAGTCATATTTGATGTCAATAATGAAATGGGATGCACCGAACGTTAAGAAAATGGCTAATAATAACAGTTGGCACTGTAATTTCAGAAGATGGTTGGGTGAGAATCTGCAGCAGCTTGTGTTCTGTTTGAGAAGAAAGGTGATGAGACCATTTTTATTATTTCATTTTGATCGCAGTGTGATGGTTCTCTCGGGTGGGATCAACCTGTGATGGTGCGATGACTATTACTCCCTCCATCCCGTAATGTAAGACGTTTATGCAAGCTAACATAGCTTGCGAAAACATCTTATATTGTAAGACTGAGGGAGTATTTATTAGTAGCCTGATGATGACATGGGCGGCAGAGTGGATCACGGTTGATGTGTGTAGTATATGAACACTAGTAGAAAACAAGGCTTTAGTTGAGGCCAGGATAAAGGCATTAATCCCGGTTCACTCACGAACCGGGACCAAAGGATGCATCAATCCCGGTTCGTGAGACCGGGGCGCCGGCTGGGCCTCAGGGGTCATTGGTCCCGGTTCCAGATTCAAATCTCCTCTTCCGTGCTTGAAAGAATCACAGGGTCAGTGAAATGGCCCCGTTTGGAAGCAGAATCTGTGTTAAATCGTCTCAGAATCGGTAGACGGTAGTACGCAAGTTCAGTTTAAACTCTCCACAGACAGAAAAAAGATACTATCTCTGAACTAAAGCTTGAGCATGCAATCCTGACCCGCCGATCGGAATGAGCCAATGCTAGATCAAAAGCGTTTGCTACGTTGAGACGACCCCAACACCTGAAACTCTGAACTTGACAACGCAACCTTGAGGACGGGAATGTATCCGGTGCACCGGATGCCATAGAACGTTTTAAAAACCGGAAAGAAAAATCTAGCACATTGACACAACATCAATGTATGTTCTGACAAAAATTCATATAAAATGTAAAACATTTCTTATGACACAAAAATGACAAATTTGACATCAATACAATAATGGGCCAAATCTAAAGCACAACTTACATATGTACTATTCGATGTTGAATTTGTTTTTTTTTTGTTTTCCGAGCTATGTTTTCAATTTTGGTTTAATTTTTTTATGTCAACCTACATTGATGATGTGTGAATGTGCTAATTTTTTTTCCAGATTTTTAAATATTTTAAAATGTGTAACATGAGTTTGGTGCACCGGTGTACCAGATATTCTCCTTGTTGAGGACGCGCGTCAGCTGAATGGACCAATGGTCTTATGGGCATCGCTTTAACAGTGTAGTGCACAGACGAGGGCTTGAGGTACGCTTGAATGCATGATGCATCGATCCCGGCCAGAGAAACCAACAAGCATGGGCAGGGCAGACTAAAGCACACAGCAGGCACAGCACACGTGTGGACGGGGACACTGGGACAAATTGTATCCGCTGCCGATCGCGATCGCAACACTATAGGACGACAGCGCCCATGCATGCATGATGCATTAGTGATCCATCAGGTGCAGCACCGCAACTAGCTGCAACCTGTCTCCTTCCTCACTTTTGTCCCTTGGCGTTTAGCTTTAGCATCATATCAGTAGCAATTATCAATCTCTGTACGTGCTGCATGCGTGAGGGCGTCCATGGCATAACTAGTGCTAGTATTGATGCATGCATGTCTGGAGAGAGATAAGAGAACAGAGAAGGCGATCGGTCTGGTGAATGCGACACTGCAGCAGACGGCGTCTGGAGCTCGATCGAGTATCATCTACTCAACATCGATCTCACGTACTACCATACTCCTCAGACCAAACTACTTTTCGTTAGAGCTAGAGCTCTTTGGTGTATGCTCACAGGGCCTGTTCCGTTGCAAAAAGAGTCATCAGAGCATCTACAGCCCGACACCTTAAACCCGTCTCAAATGCCCGGGCGGACGGCCCAGTCAATGACTGTTCACGAAAATGCGACTCCTGAAACGAGCCTCAAACGCCACGGCTAACCGGCACCGCATATACTCCTGAGGCAGATATGGGGGCGCGCGGGCGTGCCTGCCGCATCGGACTGACCATGGGGTCTCACATGAAAGAACTCCAAAACCCGGCGGCCCGAAGGTCGTCTCCTCCGTCAGACCGATGGCGCCGTGTGACGCCGCTCAAACGGGCCATGTAATGCCTAGCCCGGCTATCCAGAGGAGGACTTGGAGAAGGAGGCGGAGGATGAGGTTGAGGAGGAGGAGGAGGAGCCGGAGGAGCCGGAGGAAGATGCGGGGGACGCTGGCGACGCGGATCTGCGGGCGATCCTCAATTCCGAATCGGAGGCGGAGGCCGAACACGCCACGGTCTTCGACGAGATGCTCGCGTCTATGGATAAGGATGAGGAGCCGGAGCCCTCCCACGTGCCCATCTATCCGCCGCCCGGGACCGACGTCGTGGACATTTCCAACGACAAAGCTTAGCTAGGGTAGTACGTAATATGCAGTATGTATGATTTTTTTTGCATGGATGTAGAGGGGCAAATTTGAGGTTTGACTGGTCACTGTCCGTGGACGTGCCCGATCTCGTCCATGGGCGTTTGAGAGGTTGGATTTACTGTCTGTGTCTATAGATGCCCTTATATTAGGTGTAGTACGCAGTTACACAAGGGCCCATCAGTCCATGGTCCATGGAGACACCGCCCCCCTCCCCGGTATTGCTATGCGTATCTCCTGTTTCACCTCTATCAACTTAGAATGCGACCTATCTCGGCCACAATAATCTATTTTAGATTACCTTGTGAACGTCTTGCAGTTTAGCTAAATGCCTGTCGACTAATTTTGAAATAGGGTCAATCTGTTTTCGAGAGTTGGCCGGAGTGAGCCGGAGGTAAAGAAGGAGAAGGAAGATGCTCACCGAAGGGCTAACCCAGTATGTATTTTAGGGTTCAGGGTGGGGGCGGTGGTGGACTGCGGTGGTGGGGCAGTGGTGGACTGCGGTGGTGGGGTGGTGGTGCACTTCACCGGAGAAAAAAACTAATCACGAGCGGGCCTAGAAGGATGACCGGGGGCAGCGGCTAGACCGGCAGTGGGGGACGGTTCTAGGGAGGGCGGGGCGGCGAGGGTGCGCGGAAGCGCTGCCGGCTGCGGGTTGTGGTCGTAGGCCGTTCGGCCGGCGGTATGGAGAAGGAGAAGAGATGGAGGTAGAAGAAAGGTTGGGCGCCGTTGAATGTTGATCGGACGTTTGAAAATGATTGACTGACCCAATTCGGAAAAGTCAGTTGACTAATGTGTAGCCTCACCCAACGTCTTGTGATCCATGCATGATTCTCTTGGGATCATGACCATTCATGAGAGCTCTGTCTAATGACATGGACGGGCAAGCGACATGATTGATTCATGTGTGGTAGTACAAGTTTTTCAACTTCAGACGTTGTGCATGATCTTGAGTTTTCAAGAGTGGTCTGACCGGTGACACGGGCGGCAAGGGATGACTCGAATAGGCATCTGTGTGGACTTTCTCCTGCGTGTTTATATGGTGTTTACTCCAGTTGGGATGAATGAAGAATCACGAGCTTAGTGGAATTGCCCCGTTTGTAAGCATGCAGAAACTTTCAGGCTAACTGTGGCAGATACTTTGAGGATTGACACTGCACACAAACTCAAAAATATACAAGATGTTTGCAAACCAGTCATGGATATTAATCATATTTAAATTTTTCCTACATAACCAATCCTTTTATTTACTAGCACATAAAATATACAAGCATGCATTCTGGAATCCTCGATCAATTTTATATCTCTATCTATTATGATATTTCAGGAAATTATAGTAGACATGGATGCCAACATACGCTTTTAATCCATCTAAGTGGCGCAAGTTAATCATTGATGATATATGCTAATTTTTTTTCTTTTCTATGGTTCTCTGATCTAAAAAAATTGGTTAAAAGCAAAAAAAATAGTGATGCCTCGAGTAGGAAATAACTCAGTCAAACTCATGTGGTATATGATTCAAATTTAGTTAAATTTTATTTCCAAACCCAATATTAAATATATATAATAAACACATTGTATCTTAATACTTAGTTGTACCATTATTACGTATAATTGTACTAGTTACTACCACATATTGAAAAGTTAAAAAGTTTAGTCTAAACAAATAAGAGAGTGCCCACATATGCAAGAGTAAATACGATGTCAATTCCCCTGACTCACGGTTAGGGTATTTTTCTCCGATTTCGTCGCCTACACATCCTTATCCCGATCGAGTCATCTGCCCTAATTTTCTCTTGCGATCGAATATTTTTTCTGATCGACTCATCAACCTGATCGAGTGTGTTCTCTTTCCCAAATGAGACCTCAACAGATTGATTGACTCCCATGATCAAGTATATCTCTCGCCCTCGTCCTTCCTGAGAGTGATGACATCTGCAGCGGATGCCCAATCGGAGAATAGCAGTGGCACGACTGTCGGAAAAACTAATTTGCGTGATTTTTTTTCGAGCAGCTGCATCTTAATGATGAAGCTTTTGATGACTTGGTGATACATGAGGATGATCCGGAGATCAAGAAGAGTGTGCAATAGATTGCCCTAGCTAATGATTCATATGAAAAAACTTTTAGTCAGGCCGCGTTCTACCGAGACATGCGTGTTGCATGGAATCCGGCGCAGCAGGTACGCTTCCGCCCTATCGGACCAAATCTTTTTATGGTGTAGCCATCTTGCTTGGGCGATTAGAAGCGAATGGTGGATCAAGGCCCTTGGTTATTGGGTAGCGTTGATGTGTCCGCATGACAAATTTAGCAAGACTGAGCACATGATCATTGTGTTTATGCCAATCTGGCTTCAAATTCAGAAGTTGTCCGATGGCTATTTTAAGAGAGGCATTGTGGATAAATTTTTGTAGGATGCTAGCGAGATTCTTGATACAACTTTTAATGGGAATACATGGGGTGATTATATTCATGTTCGTGTGCGGCTTGATGTTCAGAAGCCTCTTAAAATTTTTGTCAGTGTAGTCCGTGCAAAGGAACGCCATGTCTACTTTGTGCGATATGAAATGTTAGCAAGGTTCTGTAGTGTGTGTGGTTTGGTTGGTCATGAATTAAAGAGTGTGCTAATGGTGTGCATGATGAAAAGAGCAAAAAATTTGGTCCCTGGCTATATGCAGATGCGCTAAACAGACCACGTGAGCATCAGTTCGCAAAGGGCTCCGGCAGGCTCATCGGCGGGCCGTGGTAAACCTGTTGATGTGATGAATCAGGCTGGGATGGGCACTATGACAAAGGAGCATATTGATCCGGAGGTAGCTGACTCAGTTACTAGCCGGAATAAGAATGAGGCAGGACTCGTGAACGTTGACTCAACGGTGAGGAAGAGGCTGCATATGGATGGCGACGGTACCAGTGTTGCAAGTACGGCTGAGGTGGCACCGGGTGGAATTCTAGCGCTGATTGACGGGAAGGGGGAGCCGTTTTTCTTTGGTTTTTCTTTGCAGTGCTTGTAAGGCAGTAAAGTCAAGGGCGGGGGCAATTTTTCTTTGGTTTTTGGAACATTTTATGTGTCGGTTTTAAGGGAATCGTTTGGCAACGGCGCACCAGCCGAAGCTTGGGCCGGCTCACACGCCACGCTGGCCAACACGCAGTACACATTGGCCCCGTGCGACCCGCCTCCTTCCCTATGCGCTCCATCCCCTACCTCTAGCCTTCACGGACGCGGATCTCCTCCCTCCTCCTCCTCTCGGGCTGCAACTGGGCCATCACGACCTCCATAGCCGGCGGCCAGGCTCCCCTCGCCGGCCGCCATGGCTACCTGCCGCCATGGCCAGATCCATCCCCTACCTCCAGCCTTCACGCGGGCGCATCCTCTCCCCCTCCCCCTCCCTTCCGGGCTGTGACTGGGCGACCACGACCTCCATCGCCGGCGGCCAGGCGCTCCCTCGCCAGCCGCCATGGCTGCCTGACGCCATGGCTGGATGCACCTGCGTATACTAGTATTGCAACCGTCACTTAAAACAGCTTCAACAGCTGTTGAAAAAAGCTTCAACCATAGACAGAAAAGCTTCAGTGGAACTGCACAGCAAGGGAAAGCTGCAACCGTAGTTCGATTTTGTTACTACTGGCGAAGTTTTTTGCTACATCCATCAGGCGGAGCTGCGACCTCGCGATGATGACAACGACGATTTTGCTGCAACCGTAGTAGAATTTTGCTACTACCTCTGAAGTCTTTGCTACATCCATGTAAGGCATAGTGGCGACCTCGCGAAGACGGCGATTGTATTTGAGTTTTGCTGCACCCTTAGTTTATTTTTGCTACTACTGATGAAGTGTTTTTCTACATCCATTTAAAATGGCGTTGATTGACTGGCAGCCACCGTCGACGTAATTTCCTGCAGCGAGCATCAATGGCGAGGGGCGGCGCCCGAGCTGCAACCGTTGCCGTCAAGAGCTGCAACGCAGGTGGAGTTGTTGCATGGGGACCGGCGACGAGAACGGCCGGCGAGGGCGGGGTTTGGCGGGCGACGAGGAAGACCGGCGAGGGTGGGGATTGACAACGGGGACGGCCACCGGATGGTACAGGAGGCGTGGCGCTGCGGTCCCCGAGTGGGACATGCGGATCCAGCCCAAACTGCCCGAGGAAGAAGAAGCTAGGGGCGATTTGTTTTTTTTTTCCTAGATCCAACTGTTGCGCGGCTCACATCCAACGGCCTGAGCTAGACCGGCCCAAACTTTCGGCCGGTGCGCCGGCGCCTATAAGCGCCCCGGTTTTAAAGAGCCGTTTTGATCAGTTTTATGGGTCTTTTCCTGCTTATTTTCATTATTTTTTCTTCTTTTGAACTTTTTCCATTATAAAAAGTGGAGTATTAAGAAGACACTCAACAAGGCTTCGAAATAATTGATTTCCGAGGTGGCGGAACTATTTTATCTGTTCAGATCAAATGGTAATTACCGAGTGCACATTCAAATGATAGGTAGTCGGTATAGTTATTGGCACAATAAGGCACAGTGCAAGTACATACGAAGTTTTGGTATCCGGATTTTTTTGAATAGTTTGGATTGCTTAAAACATGCATGTGTCTAGTGGTAAGTTTGGAGTCCGAATCAATAAAGTGAGGATGAGCGCACATGCATCATCTCTAGCTAACGCGCGTGTGGGCTTCGAATATTACGTGACACGCAAAGCCACTCCCCAGGCTGCAGCCTTGTTTCTACAGCGTATCTACAGTATCACATGTATCGTGGCCGTAGAATATGACCGTGGACACGCAAAGGGGCATGCACCCTGGGCCGGGAGTATCATGGCACAGTATCACACTGTATCCACGGTATCACATGTATCATGGCACCTGGCTTGGTCGACTTTATGTTTTACGTAGCATTCCCTTTATCCTTTTTCTTTTGGCTTTGACAAGATGCATGCATGCATGCGCGACGCAAATAAGAAGGAAAGCCAACCCTTGAAACTAGCTACACTCTTGTTCCAATGCCTAACACACACACACACACACACACAGATCATATGTCTGATATCTGGAGCGTTGTGCGATGGTGGGACGATTGGCAGCTGCGCATCCTGGTGCTGGGCAGCCTGGGCCTGCAGTGGTTCCTCCTGCTGGCCGCGCCCATGCGCAAGTACACCATCCCGCGCGTCTTCCGGACGTGCATCTGGCTCGCCTACATCTCCAGCGACGCGCTGGCCATCTACGCGCTCGCCACCCTCTTCAACCGCCACGCAAGGGGCAGCAACTGCGGCGGCGTCGAGCTGTCGCGCGCCCTGGAGGTCCTCTGGGCCCCCGTCCTCCTCATCCACCTCGGCGGCCAGCAGGAGATGACCGGCTACGAGATCGAGGACAACGAGCTGTGGACGAGGCACACCGTGACATTGGTGTCCCAGGTCGCGGTCGCCCTCTACGCCTTCTGCAAGTCGTGGCGCAGCTCCAGTGACTGGAAGCTACTGGCGGCGGCGGTCCTTCTTTTCGTCGTCGGGGTCCTCAGTTTCAGTGAAAAGCCGCTGGCTCTCAACAGAGCTAAGATCAAGAGGCTGGCGGCTGTGTCGGCCTGGGTGCAAGGAACCAAGAAGCCTTCCAAGTGGAGGAAGCGCGTCAACAAGTTCTTCTTGTTCGAGGAGAGCAACTGCTTCACCGGGTTGCCCACACAAAGCAGTGGCGGTGGCCGGGAGGAGGTGGCCATGTCGTGGCTTTCCTCCTGCGGCGGGAAGAAGGAGCAAAAACCACCGGTGGTGGCCCTGACGGAGGCAGACAAGGTCTTGATGGTACTTTCGGACATGTCACTGCTAGCTGCTGCCAAGGACCTGGTGTCACGAAACAAGGCTGGCAAGGTGGAGGATGTTCTGCCGCCTCTACCGGTAGCCGAGAAGGCCTTGCCGCGCTGGTTGCGCAGTGCATTCGCCTTCATCTACACCAGAGCTACCGTGGTTGTCACTCCTCTCTACCTGCTCTACCATCTGCTGGTGGTCCCTGTCCTGCACATGGCCGCCCTGGCGCTGTTTGCGGCGAGCGACAAGCGCCCGTATCAGCGTGCCGACGTGAAGATAACCTACATCATCCTGTGCCTCACGGCGGCGCTGGATGTCCTGGCGGTGTTCATCCGGCAGCTGTTGTACCGGTTCATGTCCATGACAAAGGTCCCAGCCCTGTGCGAGACGGTACCCGGCTACAACCTTGTCGATGCGGCGCTTCGAGAAGGTGACAAGAGCATCGGGTGGATATACAAGTGTGCCAGGCGCATGGGGTTCAACTGCAAGGGGGGATGTCTTTCTTGCAGGCCTCAGCTTGGTCAGCTGTACAAAAAGGTGGCACAAACCGTGATCGCAGATCTGGTGGATGCTCAAGACCGCGACCTTGCCAGTTACAGGATCTTGGACTCCAACAACTGGGCTCTCAGTGAGGAGCTGCAAGGGCACTGTGGCGAGGAGATTAAAGAAAGCTTGCGCGTCTCGTTCGACCGGAGTGTCCTCCTGTGGCACATGGCCTCCGATCTTTGCTTCCGCTGCATTGGCGATGCCGCCTTGGTCGATGATGGTGGTAAACTGGAAGGAGGAGCTGAAGAAAAAGATGATAGGCCAGGAGCAGAAGCAGCAGCAGAAGAAGAAGCGGAAGGAGGAGGAGCGGAAATAGAACAAAAACAAGAAGAGGAAGAAGAAGAGCGGAAGAGGATGGACCCGGCATTACGGCTTCATATCAAGTGCACGGCGGCAATATCCAACTACATGGCGCACCTGCTCAACTTCAACCCGGAGATGCTGCTGACCGGCAGCAGGCACCATCTCATCTCCGAAGCCGTTGAGGAGCTCAAATCCTCCTCTCTGTCCAAGAACAAGGAGGAGCTAAGCCAAAAGGACGTCAATGAGCTCATTGCCGGCATATTGGACCGTGACACTAGTACTAGTACTAGTACGTCCCAAGAAGTTTTCCACATCCTGGAGGCATGCAAGCTCGCCAAGGAGCTGCTGGAGATACAGAACCCTACGGCGCGCTGGATGCTCATGTACCGGGTGTGGCTAGGCATGCTCTGCTACTCGGCGACCATGTGCAGGGGTTACCTCCACGCCAAGAGCTTGGGTGAAGGTGGGGAGTTCCTCTCCTTCGTCTGGCTCGTGCTCTCGCTCAAGGGGGCCAAGAGCCTGGCCGACAAGCTGCAGATGCCGCCGGAGGCTTCTGACACGGCCAACTCGAACGCGCCGCCGGTTACTTGATTCTACTTTTGCGTGTGCTGCCGTCGATGGATTTCCTTGCTTGTTTTCTTTACCCTATTTGCTTGTTTGTGTGACGCCGCGCTGCATTTGCCCTTAATTTGCTTCTGTTTTGTGTGCTGCTTGCTAGTCGACCTGGTATGCGGCTACCTGACCGGCTTGTTTAATTTGTTTTCGTACGTGTGCCACCAAAGATAGACTTCTCCGGCTACAATGCTACTCCCTCTGTAAACTAATATAAGAGCGTCTAGATCACTACTTTACTATTCTAAACGATTTTATATTAGTTTACGGAGGGAGTATTTGTTAAACCTTTATCATTACTATCACAAATTCCCGTGTGTTGCAAAGGGGTATAAATATCCCATTACATTATTTACCTCCTAATATTAATGTGATTGTGTAAATAAATATTATCAAATTCTTCCCATCATATACGTACCTAAATATTATTTTAATATTTTATTTTGTAATCACTTATTGGCTTGCCAAAGAAGACAAAATTTGTGTGGTAAGTCAATAAGAGGTGTGACAAGTAGATTGACTTGTCCGGCTCTTGTTCCCGCTTTGATGAAATTCGACTAATATGTCTGCAAAGGAACATATTATTTAGGTGGCAATGACAAAGTTAGTCCTTCCAATATTACTCACCAAAAATCTTTTCAGATGAAAGGTGAAAACCTAAAAATAACAACATTAGCTATTAGGTTTGTCTTTTTTTAAAAGAAGAAGATTAAAACCTCGACCTCTGTATCATTACGATACACACAACTATTTTATTAATTATTAAGCCGAGTACAAATCAAAGGTAGTGAGGGAAAGGGTGGTCGGTGATCTTGGTGTGTTATTGTTGCTTTGGCGGCAGCAACAGCAGCCCTCTTCTCTGGTTGGGTCGGCAACCTTGGTACCATGGGTGACACGAGTGCGGCTCCAAGTGAAAACTCGACGCTAGGGCACCGCCGACAGCGATGCATGCGGGTGTCGCTTCCCTCTTGCATGTTTGTGGGTCCCCTCCTTGTTCTAACTAGGGTTCCGATTGAAAACTCTAGTCTCACTTTTTGGGCTTGGTGGTTACCCACTTGGGGGCGGAGTCGTGGAGCTTTGGTACCTTCTGGTTGTAGCTCGCTAGCGACTTCGATCATGCTTTGATCCTGGCGTGTAGGTTTCTCGACTCTGGTGTGAGGTCGTCTCGATTGTCTCTGATCTATTACATCTTCTCGCCATTGTTCTCAGTCGTCATGATCTCGTGGCAGCAACGGCGCTCCGTGGCCTGAAGCACAAGGGCAGACGACCCTCTCTGGCAATTGCTTGGTGTGTTCGGTGACTGATGTTTTCCTAAGACTGTGCGATTCCTTTCCGAGCCAGTAGTCTTCGTAGCTTCTTGTTAGGTGTAGCATCTCTTGTACTATTTTGTAGCATCTCCTGTATTATTGTGTAGCATCTCCTGTATTATTGCTTAGCTTTGAGTTGTTGGCATTGCTACTCTTAAGAATTTCATTTCGCTTTCGATCTTCTTGTATGAGAATTTTCTCAGCATTGTATCGGTTCGTCCGTTTGAGCTTAAATTACAATGTGGAGCGAAAGGCTGCTTCGAGAGTAAATGTGACACTACGAAAAGGAATAACGAAATGCATGGCTGTAAGAGTTGGCAAGAACCTTCACGGCGTAAATGGAACCTCAAGTGGAGGTGGAATCCCTTCCCTTTTTTTAAAGGACAGGGTTTGGAATAATCTTTAGGTGAATCTTTGATCCTCTTTTCATGGCGCTAAGTTTCATTTTGTTCTGTTTTACGATGTCGACCCCTTGCCAAATATTCGCCGACTTTGGTTACTGATCTACCCAAGTTCAAATTTATATCCGTGCTTATGAAGGATCAAATGAAAAATCAACCTGTTGCAAAAGAGCATCTAGCTAACTAGGGTTGATAATAGGATTCTGACGTTTATTGAAGTATAGCGCCTTATTTATTTATTTTGGTTTGTAAGATTTTTTTTTTGAAACAAAGAAGGGCTTCACCCCTTCTGATTCCATTAAGGGAAAACAAACACCTCAGTTCTCCCTACTAACTACTCCCTTCGTAAAGAAATATAAGAGCATTTTGATCACTATTTTAGTGATCTAAACACTCTTATATTTCTTATAGAGGGAGTATAGCTACTAAAGAGACTAAATAATAGCGACAAGCTGCTTTAGGCTGTAGCAGTGAGAATACCAAGGAAGGAGAGACAGGCGCACCGTGATTGCATGTGTGAACATCCATCTCAACTTTACTTTAATCGGTTCTAAAAAAAAAAAAAACTTTACTTTAATCGCCGTGACTGGCCGGCCAGCATCTATTCCGTCCCATCCATACACTGAAATGTCGCTCTCTTATCATACACATACCCTACCAGCTTGAGGCCTAAGCTAAAACCATCTATATATTGGCATCGATCACGCCGTGGGAGCAAAGGCGGCATCATGTCATTGACCACCAGTGTCGAGGGTACGTACGTATGACTACTTTCCTATGCTTGGGGATGATGGCTAGCCTGCCAACGGAATATTGTCCCGCGGTAATTTAAATTGTTGTCTTGTGCAGTGTTTAAGCCGCCCCGCAGAGGCTATTACTGGAGTTATTACATCATCACAAGCTCTCAAGAGCTAGAGTCCGCCCTGGCGCAAAACTATCCGGTACCTACGCAATCATTTTAACTAACTGCTGTGTTTCTCGTTGGATTTAATGAATTTCTGAAGCTATGATTTTTCTGTTTGAAATCAAGGTGGTGCTCATGTTCTGGGCGAGCTGGAACGAGCCGTGCAGGGTGATGATGAGACCCTTCAGGGCCATGGCCGTGGCTAAGAGGTGGGCCGCCATATTCTGCCAGGTGGACGTCGACAAGTTCAAAGTATGACAACGTGCCTTCTATAAAGAAATATATTAACACTCTTATATTTTTTTACAGAAGAAGTAACTATTTCGGATTGGATAACCAAACTGTGCATATATAACTCACTGCGTACTGCGCTGATACCACGTTCACAGGATATCGTGGAGCGGTACCGAGTGGAGGCGCTGCCGACGTTCTTGCTGCTCAAGCAAGGTGTGGAGAAGGGCAGGGTCGTCGGCGCGAAGGTCGGGGACCTCAGCACCATCATCATGGCCAAGATATGAATGATACAGTCCTACTGGTACTAGATAAGGATCTGTCGACTGATGGTCTTTTCATCAGCCGGCCTTTCCATTAGGTATATGTGAATCAACAGTTGCGACATGTATCGATTCATCTCGTCGAAAATCTCAATCACTTCCTTCTTAAACTGCCCTGCTGCACTCTGTCGGTCTAGGAAACTACTGTGCACATGACATATAGGGTGTACGACCATTGCACAATGGTCCATCTAGCGGTTTGCAAACAGTTTGTTGCCATGCATGGACGGCTTCACTGGATTGTGGTTCAAAAATCGTCTGTCGCCTCCATAGCAGGCCCGATATAAATAGCATACTGTGCCTGAGTTGTGCACTTGCCAATACAAAGTGTTTAATATTATTTTTTGAATGTGTCTATTTTATGAACCATTAAAGTTTATCTATTTATGAACAAACTATAGCATCTGAAAATCATTTATTTCTAACTTCAAGTTTTGTTGTCCAATTATTTCATTATATCTGGCGATCGCTCTATACGGGTAAACCAAGCAACCATTAAATCCAAACAACACCAAAGAGAGACGATCACACATCTATCTATCTATAGAGATACTAAGCTCCCTTGAATTGAAGCGTTCTGGTGCTTTGACGGTTGTGTGAGTCGCCGAGGACCCCACGCGCAAGTATGTGGTGTTTAGTTTTTATTTCTTCTTTAAGCTCCCTTGGATTGAAGCGTTCTGGTGCTTTGACGGTTGTGGGAGTCGCTGAGGACCCCACGTGTAAGTGTGTGGTGTTTAATTTTTATTTCTTCTTTTTCCATGTTTTAATTCATGAGTGTTTACTTAAATTTGTGTACTTGAAAAAACATAAACATATTTTAAAATGTTCTTCTGAGCTAGCAGCGGGGCAAGCGAAAAAGCAAAAAAAAAAAAACAAGCGAGAGGACCAGGGAGCCAAGCTAAGCGAATGACCCATGTGAGCCTTGTACTAGCAATTCCATGGGTTTAGCGTGAAATAAGAGCAAACAATCACTACCGGCTGACACCAAGGCCGAAATATGCAAAGATTTCACAACCACGCATCAAACAACTCACCTATCTCTTAGAAAAATAATGCACCAGCAACCCAACATGATATACGAATAAAAAACACCACCGGCCAATAAAAAATTAAAACACAAAGCTAACAAAGATAAAATCAAAACGAAACAACTGATTGCGATAATCTATAGATATAAAATAGTTAATTTCACTAGTGCAGAATGGTGCGGTGAAGCGCGCGTTAGCCTCTAGTATCTATTTTATAATATATTAAAAGTACATTATGGGCTAACCAGAAAAAATATCCCACAAAAAAATTAGAAATGTCTATCCATTAGTTTCGTCGACCTTTATTTAACTTGCTATTACAACGTTAGGTCTTTGTAATAGATCCACTTGATCTAATGTGTAAACAAAATTCTCATGGAAATCCATTGACTATACGTGCAATCTATCAACACATAGATGTGATGTGCAAGGAAACTCCATCCAAATAGAACATGTACGCTATGATGGAAATTCTCATATACCCAAAATCAGAAGCATCTGACCATTAGATTAGTGGACCTTTATTAAACTTGCTATGACAACCATTAGATCTTCGTAATAGATCCTCTTAATCCAACGCGTAAACAAAATCCTCACGGCTATCCATTGACTATAGGTATGTGAAATTTATCAGCACATAGTGACGTGCAAGGAAACTCCATCCAAATAGAGCATCTATGGTAGCTATGATATAAAGTCTCATATACCAATCTGCATTTAGGAAATCAATCCTTTTACTATTATTTTTGAAACAAAATTCAATCCTCAATTGCATCTGACTGACCCCATGCATGGCATCTGCTGCCCGCACACATGCATAACTTGGTACCTTGTACCTGATCAAAGAGGTAAACATATCATTGACTGTAAATGGGTGTATAGAGTCAAGAAAAAGGCATATGGCTTGATCGATAGGTATAAAGCATGTCTCATTGCAAAAGGTTTTGAACAACATTATGGTTTAGATTATGAAGATACCTTTAGCACTGTTATTAAAGCTGCAACCATTAGGCTTGTGCTAGTTATTGGTGTGTCTAGGGGTGGAGTTTGAGATAGCTAGATGTTTAGAATGTATTTGTGCATGGTGTTCTGGAAGAGGATGTTTACATGAGACAACCACCTAGGTATGCAGACAAGAAAACACCCCACTATGTGTGCAAGCTTGACAAGACTCTTTACGGCTTGGAACAAACACCGATAGTAAGGTACTCGAGGTTGAGTTCTCAGCTAAGGCGTCTTGGTTGATATAATTTTGTAACAACAAACAAGCCACACGAGCTTTTTATAATACATGAATTTCATACATCCACATATCCAAATTAACTGCAGTTTGAAGTTTGTCTTAAGTCTATGAAATTGTGTATTTGGTTTGCAGATTTCCTCCTATGATCAGATTACAATGTGACTCGATAACGTTATCACTGTATGGTTTGCATCAATCCTGCACAATGAGGCATGTCGCCTTCCAGATTGCCCCCTCCTCCTCTATCAGGCAGTTTGTCCTCATGCAAGAAGGTTCTCCGGCATGAGTCGACACGGCTTGGTTTGGCTTTGAGAGGGAGTGTTCGATTTGGTTGCAAAGTAGACAGACCTGGCTGGTGAGAACGAGACCGCTCCTATTAGCGAGGAGGCTACAAGGTCCATTAGGAGATGGTAACCCTTGGTGCGGAGTACGTCAATCATGGGTGGACCCAGTGGGGCTGCCATGGGTAGTGTAATTTTCATAAATTTTGAATCGAACTATGGAAATTATATTGCTTATATATTGTGAATGTAACTATGGCACTCCCACTTTGAGATCCTAGGCCCGCCATTTACGTTAAGGAGGCGATGTTGCGCACGATTGACTGGGAATCATGTGCTTGTAGGTTGCCATTGTCCTTCTCTCCCCTCCCTTTTGTGACCCATCCAAGTAACTGAAAAACAAAGTCAACAAGTCCGCTCAAGATTTGCCGGCATGGCAAGTCGACGAGAGGGCATACAACAGTTATTTTAGAAGGGAGAACTAAAACCACAACACTTATTTGAAAAGATCCACTGGCCGATGCGTAGCGTGGCCTATTTTAAAACTACAGAGGGAGTATGTTTTAGTTTGGCCAAACATAAAAAAATCTGACATAACACACAACTAAAACTATTTATAATTTGAAAACAGACGGAGTAGCTGAAAAATGAAAGAAAAACATGTATCTTCCGTGCTAAGTGGGCCGTCTTCGATGACTTGGGTCGCTATGTGGGCCACTTGCCCATACTCTTTTTGGCCCAAGTCCACACTCATCAAATCAGGCCCAACTTGGCCCAATAGTGATTTCAAACGCGCCTCCCTGGCCGCCCGGATCTCACCGAGATCCAGCGCCGGCGCCGGCGCCGCCGTCTGCCGAGTCTTCTTCCGGCAACCTTTAACGACCCTCCAAGATCCCAAAAAGTCACTAAGAGTAAGAGATGGAAGACATACCTTAGGTATGTTGGGTTCTACGGTAGGGTGCGTCGACTGCAAATTAAAAATTCCTACGCGCAGAACATCCAGGAATATGCTACGGGAGATGGATCATAGTTCGTTACCACTAGACGCTTGATGCCGTGCAGCGGAAGAAGAGTTGGGGCAGCGGCGTCGCGTGGATCGTCTCCTCCTCGTTCGATCTCCCTCGAGCGCCCGGTCGTCCGATCCCACGTACGAGTTCGCCGGAGCGGCGCAAGTGCACCGCCTCTAACGGTATCCGCGCGTGCGGGAGGAACGTCGTGCGGCGGACTGCTAGGTCCGATCACACAGTCGGCGGCAAGTGGAGGTGGCTCCTGAGGCCGAAGCGATCAACCTCCTGAGGCCGAAGCGATCTGCCTCCTGAGGCCAAAGAGCGTTCTCTCTATCTTTGAGTGTGCCGCACCTCCACTTTATATAGGCGTCCGTCGCGAGCTCAACACTTGGGCCTCGCACGGACCCTAAAGCCCAAAGTCTACTCGATCACGTTCCTAGTCCAGTTCGGATCACATCCGACTAGTGTCCTACGAATTGACCTCATAGGTTCCTTTCCTTAAGCGCGCGACCCCTTAGGTTCAAGTCGGCTTGGTCACAGTTCGGATCACCTCCGACCTGTATGGTTGGTAGCGGCCTCTAGCAAGGCGTGCCGACCACCAAGCAGACGATGAAGCTGGTTAGGCGAACCTGTACATCATACTTTCATTCCTTTTGCCACACGATATATGTTGTCGGGCTCAAGGCGAGACTGTCATCCTTGTGCTAGCCCGACCTCTTTCTCGTTCCAGTGATACCGACCACTGTCCGGATTATCTCATAATCCTTGTCGCATGGCCATGCTGTTCCTGGTCAGATCACACGAGGGGCCCAGAGTATATCTCTCCTGATCGGAGGGGCAAATCCCATCTTGCTCGACCATGTCTCGCAGCATGGGACTGGACAAACCCGAAACCTATCTTTGTAACTACCCAGTCACGAAGTAGCGTTTGGTCGGCCCAAAGCAAGTCTATCACCATCTCGAGTACATGCGTCAGCTCAGGTCTTAGGACATAGAACGTATGTTGTACTAGAGACTCACAGATGACATATCGCTGCGTCTCATAGTTGGGTCTGTCCGACTCGGACCTTATCTCGACTCGGATCCGACTATGTCGAATCCGAACAGACCTTTCCAAGTCCATATTATCCGGTTAGCATCCAATGCTCCATGGCTAGTGAGACCGAGCCATCGACCGTGTCATATGCTAGTCTAGTCGGCTGCGCGTCCACACAACCCTTTCGACTAGGGACCTTTTAGGACAGTCATCATACAATGCATAGTCCCACAAACAAGTCACGTACTTGCTGATACACATCATTGATAATGTCCAAGGACTATCTTTATTCATAAACACATAAGAAATATCATCATACATGATTGCCTCTAGGGCATATCTCCAACAGTCTCCCACTTGCACTTGAGTCAATCAAATAGACATCGAATGCCCATAGCTCTAACGTGCCCCTCATGCTTGGGTTGTGGAAGCGGCTTAGTCAACGGATCTGCAACATTTGCATCTGTGTGAATCTTGCATAACTCTACATCACCATTCTTTACGATCTTTCGTATCAGGTGATATTTCCGGTCTATGTGTCTGACCTTGTGGTGATTCCTCGGCTCCTTGGCTTGTGCGATGGCACCAGAATTATCACAATAAAGGTCCAACGGTTTCACCGAGGCTGGGAAAATACCAAGATCATCCAGAAAATGCCGAATCCAAACACCTTCCTTTGTAGCTTCACAAGCCGCAATGTATTCGGCTTCTGTGGTAGAATCGGCCACCGTATCCTGCTTGGAACTCATCCAGTGCACTGCTCCTCCGTTCAGGACGTACACGAATCCAGACTGTGATCGACAATCATCTCTGTCGGTTTGGAAACTAGCATCGACGTAACCCCTTACGACGAGCTCTTCCTCACCTCCATAAACTAGGAACATCTCTTTAGTCCTTTTCAGGTACTTCAAAATAGTCTTTACCGCTGCCCAGTGACTCTCACCTGGGTTGGCCTGGTATCTACTTGTTAGGCTTATTGCAAAAGCCACATCAGGCCTTGTACATATCATGGCATACATGATGGATCCGATTGCTGAGGCATACGGAATCCTACTCATCCTGCTTCGCTCATCAGATGTCGAGGGACTCTGAGTCTCGCTTAGCCTTATACCATGTGAGAGCGGCAAGAACCTTTCTTCGCCTCACTCATGTTGAACCGCTTCAACACTTTATCTATGTACGTGCTCTGGCTTAAGCCGAGCAGCCTCCTCGATCTATCTCTATAGATCTTAATGCCTAAAATATAGACTGCCTCACCAAGGTCTTTCATCGAAAACTTGCCATTCAATGATTCCTTGACCGAGTTTAGCATTGAAACATTATTTCCGATCAGTAGTATGTCGTCCACATACAAGATCAAAAACACTATCGAGCTCCCACTTAACTTCTTGTATAAACAAGAATCCTCTTCGCTTTTGATGAAACCGAGACCAGTGACGACCTCATCAAAACGAATGTTCCAACTCCGAGATGCTTGCTTCAACCCATAAATGGATCTCTTGAGCTTGCATACCTTACTAGTGCTAGTCGGATCGACAAAACCCTCGGGCTGTATCATATACACATCCTCGGTTAAATTTCCGTGAAGGAAAGCCGTCTTGACATCCATCTGCCATATCTCGTAATCGAAATATGCAGCTATAGCTAGTATGATCCTTACCGATTTCAGCATCGCTACCGGCGAGTAAGTCTCGTCGTAGTCAACTCCTTGAACTTGTCCATAACCTTTAGCGACAAGCCGAGCTTTGTGGATCTGAACATTTCCATCCACATCGGTTTTCTTCTTAAAGACCCATTTGCAACCAATGGCAGTTACGCCAGGTGGCGGATCAACCAAGTCCCAGACTTGATTCTCATCCATGGACTTTAACTCGGATCTCATGGCCTCTAGCCATGCCTCGGAATCTGGGCTCACCATCGCTTCTGCATACGTGGCCGGCTCGTCGCTTTCTAGCAACAATACATCGCGCACTCTGCGCAATCTTTCCGACCTCCGTGGTTCCGGTGCCGCTTCCACTACGGGTTCCCTGACAGACTCCGGTATGATCTCATCACCAGCTGAGCCGTCCCCGAGTGGTCCTCGAATTTCTTCGAGTCGAACCGTCCTCCCACTGGCCTCCCGACTGAGAAACTCTTTCTCAAGGAAAACCCCGTTCCGAGCAACAAACACTTTGTTCTCTTCCCGGTTGTAGAAGCTATATCCCAAGGTTTCCCTCGGATATCCCACGAATATGCATTTATCCGACTTGGGTGTAAGCTTGTCTGACATAAGTCGCTTGACAAATGCTTCACAACCCCAAATCTTTAGAAAAGACAAACTGGGACTCTTCCCAGTCCACATCTCATGCGGTGTCTTGTCTACGGATTTTGATGGTACCCTATTAAGTGTGAAAGCAGCAGTTTCTAGAGCGTATCCCCAAAATGACAAGGGTAAATCCGATTTGCTCATCATAGACCGGACCATGTCCAACAAGGTCCTATTCCTCCGTTCTGACACGCCATTTCTCTGTGGCGTACCCGGAGGTGTGAGTTGAGGTACTATACCTCGACTTTTCAGATGATCATCGAACTCCTGTCTCATGTACTCACCTCCATGATCAGATCGCAGAAGCTTTATAGTCTTGCCGAGCTGATTCTCAACCTCGTTTTGAAACTCTTTGAACTTTTCAAAAGTCTCCGACTTGTGCCTCATCAAATAGATATATCCATATCTACTCAAGTCGTCGGTAAAAGTCACGAAGTACTGATAGCCACCTCTGGCGGTTATGCTCATTGGACCACACACATCACTATGTATAAGTTCCAATAGCTCGGACGCCCTCTCGCAACTCTTTGCGAAAGGAGACTTAGTCATCTTGCTGAGCAAGCATGATTCACATGTCTCGAACGACCCGAAGTCGGACGAAGTTAGGAGCCCATCATCATGGAGCTTCTTCATGCGTTTCAGACTAATGTGTCCAAGCCGGCAATGCCAGAAGTATGTCGGATTTATCTCATTAGGCTTATGCCTCTTGACATTTACGTTATAGACCGGTTCCTGTTCTAGATTCAATATAAATAGCCCATCAACAATGGGTGCATAGCCGTGGAACATACTATTCAAAAATATCGAACAACCATTGTCCTTTAAATTGAATTCATAACCTTGACTCATCAAACATGAGGCAGAAATAATGTTCCGACTAAGTGCAGGAATGTAATAACAATTATTCAATTCCATAATGAATCCAGAAGGAAGCTGGAGCTGCATCGTGCCGACCTCCAACGCAGCAACTCTTGCTTTGTTGCCGACCCTGATGTCAATCTCCCCTTGTGCCACACGCCTAGTTCTTACCAGCCCCTGCATCGAGTTGCAAATATGAACAACCGATCCGGTATCAAATACCCAAGAGCTACTAGGTATGTCAGCAAGGTAAATGTCTATAACATATGCAACAAGTGCACCTTTGCCTGAAGAAGCATTTCCGGCCTTCTTGCCATGCTCTGCAAGCCACTTGCTACAATTCCTCTTCCAGTGACCGGTCTCCTTGCAATGAAAACAAACGGTCTTTGAGTCCGGTCCAGACTTCGGCGCAGCGGCAGAGGTTACCATCTCCGTGCCCTTTGCCTTAGCCTTCTTCTTAGACCAACTCTTCTTGAACTTAGCCGATTTCTGCACCATCAACACTTGATGCGTGCCTTTCTTAATATCCTGCTCTGCCACCTTGAGCATCCCATGCAATTCAGTGAGCTTCTTATCCATGCCATGCATATGATAGTTCGAGATGAACGTCCCATAGCTGGGCGGAAGAGAACCCAGAACTGCATCTGTAGCCAGCTCATCCAAGAGCGGGAAGCCCAAACGATCCAAAGCTTGCACATATCCGATCATCTTGATCACATGTGGGCTCAGTGGATCACCTTCCTTCAGCTTGCAATCCATCAAGGATCGCCAGACGTTGAACCTTTCGGTCCTAGCCTGTGTCTGAAACATGCTCTTGAGACTCTCGATCATATCGTAATTAAGCCTCAACGTTTTCGAAATGCTGTTGCAAATCGGGCTCCATACAAGCCAGCATCAGACAGCTGATCTCTATTGATTCATCAACGAGTTTCTGGTAGGCATTCTTAGCTGTGGCACTAGCATTATCAGCAGGTTCCTCTGGAAGTGGATCCTCTAGAACATGTTCCTTTTTATCGTGCTTGAGAACAATTCTCAGATTTCTATACCAGGTGGTAAAGTTTGTTCCATTCAGTTTATCCTTTTCCAGAATTGATTTCAATGCAAAGTTGGGTTGAGCAGGTGGTGCCATTGATCTACAACAGAAAACATGCAATCACTAAGCAATGTGTTTATGTAGAGTAGTTCTAGCCTAAACAGAAATACTCCCACTGAAGTCAGCATCCCTCCGCAAACTCTCAGTGATTCAGGATCCGACTAGCGCATGCGACTAGTGAGCTTTAGCATCACTGCTAGCCAACATACCTATCCGGTAAGCAACTCCTTGCTAATCGTATCTCTATACGACTCCTGTCGGTCGGGAAGGTATCTCATACCCCGGCTCCCAACCTTCTTTGCCACAAGGCCCAAAACCGTTTTGATAGCCTTGTCAAGTTAACCTGATGCAGTGCATGCCCGTGTCCGACACGAACCCTTCAGTTCAAGGACACCCAGCAGCACCCCAATTTTATGAGCCCACTACTAGACGTACTTGACGTGCGAAGGTGCAACATCGGGGATGACAATTTACTTGATATTCATGAGGGAACTTTCTACCATTATAACATGCATAGAAACAAAGAAGCATAACAATCACAAAATAACACATATTGTGAAATAGTATGGCTCCTTCATGGACGTTCTTCCAGGTCGGCTCCGACTCCGATGACCATCTACGAACTCCATCTTGTTTGTCACGCCGGGACGCCAAGACACCAACCTGATCTCTATTACCCAACTACTACAACTAGTAATGAATTTACATAGAGTCACAAGTCGACACGCAGGTCGTTATACATTATAATGACAGCACTTTGGCTCCTGCCGGCTGACAAACATGACACGCAGGCCACGTATAAATTACACACATGCATCACATACACATGAGCCATACTATTCACATCAAACCTGCAAAACAAAGTTATGCATAGAATCGCATTCTACCGGTTTGTGTGTCGGGTATGAAATACACGGCGCTACGCACACGGCGGTCCCCGATCACATCTGAACTCCGATCACGCCGAATTCTCTGATCTGACCGATCTTATCGATCATCGCGAATCCGATTCGGATTTACGTTTCACTGTTAACCCCGATGGCGGATGACCGACCGGTAGGGGTAGATCGTGTCACGACCTCATCGATCGATTTACGAAAACATAGCCTCAACGATCCCCATGTGCGTTGATCACATCAACCGTGCACATAGCCGATCTCTTCAAGGACAACAGATCTCATCTGCCGCCTCCACATATCTAATATGCATACGATCTGAATCCAAATCCTATAGCAGAGGCTCTGATACCACTGTTGGGTTCTACGGTAGGGTGCGTCGACTGCAAATTAAAAATTCCTACGCGCAGAACATCCAGGAACATGCTATGGGAGATGGATCATAGTTCGTTACCACTAGACGCGCAGTGCCGTGCAGCGGAAGAAGAGTTGGGGCAGCGTGTCCGCGTGGATCGTCTCCTCCTCGTTCGATCTCCCTCGAGCGCCCGGTCGTCCGATCCCACGTACGAGTTCGCCGAAGCGGCGCAAGTGCACCGCCTCTAGGGATGTAAATGGTACGGATAATTTCCGCTCCGAATCCGTATCCGCACCCGTTTTTGAGGATATGGTATGCAATTACGTGAATCCACCGGATATGGATGCGGATACGGATTTTGATCGATCCTTGTGCCGCATGTATCCGCGCGTGCGGGAGGAACGTCGTGCGGCGGACTGCTAGGTCCGATCACACAGTCGGCGGCAAGTAGAGGTGGCTCCTGAGGCCGAAGCGATCAACCTCCTGAGGCCGAAGCGATCTGCCTCCTGATGCCAAAGAGCGTTCTCTCTATCTTTGAGTGTGCCGCACCTCCACTTTATATAGGCGTCCGTCGCGAGCTCAATACTTGGGCCTCGCACGGACCCTAAAGCCCAAAGTCTACTCGGTCACGTTCCTAGTCCAGTTCGGATCACATCCGACCAGTGTCCTACGAACTGACCTCATAGGTTCCTTTCCTTAAGCGCGCGACCCCTTAGGTTCAAGTCGGCTTGGTCACAGTTCGGATCACCTCCGACCTATACGGTTGGTAGCGGCCTCTAGCAAGGCGTGCCGACCACCAAGCAGGCGATGAAGCTGGTTAGGCGAACCTGTACATCATACTTTCATTCCTTTTGCCACACGATATATGTTGTCGGGCTCAAGGCGAGACTGTCATCCTTGTGCTAGCCCGACCTCTTTCTCGTTCCAGTGATACCGACCACTGTCCGGATTATCTCATAATCCTTGTCGCATGGCCATGCTGTTCCTGGTCAGATCACACGAGGGGCCCAGAGTATATCTCTCCTGATCGGAGGGGCAAATCCCATCTTGCTCGACCATGTCTCGCAGCATGGGACTGGACAAACCCGAAACCTACCTTTGTAACTACCCAGTCACGGAGTAGCGTTTGGTCGGCCCAAAGCAAGTCTATCACCATCTCGAGTACATGCGTCAGCTCAGGTCTTAGGACATAGAGCGTATGTTGTACTAGAGACTCACAGATGACATATCGCTGCGTCTCATAGTTGGGTTTGTCCGACTCGGACCTTATCTCGACTCGGATCCGACTATGTCGAATCCGACCAGACCTTTTCAAGTCCATATTATCCGGTTAGCATCCAATGCTCCATGGCTAGTGAGACCGAGCCATCGACCGTGTCATATTCTAGTCTAGTCGGCTGCACGTCCACACAGCCCTTTCGACTAGGGACCTTTTAGGACAGTCATCATACAATGCATAGTCCCACAAACAAGTCACGTACTTGCTGATACACATCATTGATAATGTCCAAGGACTATCTTTATTCATAAAAACATAGGAAATATCATCATACATGATTGCCTCTAGGGCATATCTCCAACAAGGTAAAGGTCCCTTCCATGGCCTGATCGCCATCGCCGTTCTGCGGTGAATGACTCGCCGGATCATCTCGTTCTTCTCCCCCGCATGTAATCTAGGGGTAGCACCTTGTCTATAGTCGATGCCACCTCCTCCTCATCATAGCCTGCATGAAAAAACTCACAAATTAGATCAGAAGGCGTCGGCGATGGGAGAGACTCCGGCGAGTCCGCGTCCTTCTCCCCATCTGAATCGTCAGCGTCGTGTCAGCTAACGCCCAGAAACGGCCGCCGAATCGCTGCCGCAAGCCGAGGCTAGGAGGCGGAGATCGAGCACGGGCGGCGGTCGGCCCTGTCATCGCCCCCGCGATTGCCATCACATATTATTATGTTTCCCGAAAAGGCTGACATCCATATATACTCCCTTCCATTCCTAAATACAAGTCTTTGTAGAGATTCCACTATAGATTACATACGAAGCAAAATGAGTGAATCCACACTTTAAAATCTATCTATATACATCCGTATGTGGTTCATAGTGGAATCTCTATCAAAGACTTGTAGTATTTAGGAACGAATGGAGTATTAAGTAGCACGGATGCTTACAATACACCTTTGCAAAAAAATAAATGAAAAATGAAGTTATTGTTCGTTGAAGTTATCCTTGCGATCCATATTCAGTACTCCCTCCGTTTTTATTTACTCTGCATATTAGAGTTGACTGAAGTCAAACATCGTAAAGTTTGACCAAGTTTGTAGAAAACAATATAGACATTTATCATAATAAATCTATACGATGTGAAAGTACATTCAATAATAAATCTAATGTTGTTGATTTGTTATTGTATATCTTAATGTTTTTGTTTATAAACTCGGTCAAAGTTTGTAAAGCTTGACTTCGACCAAAACTAATACGCGAACTAAATAAAAACGGAGGGAGTAGCTTTTAACATCGTGTTGATGCAAAGCCGATGTGATTATAATAAACTAATTTCCCGTTTGATATTAGCGTATTCTTGTTTATGGAAAGATGCCTTTCTGTTTTAAACATTTTTCGAGAGCAACGAACGAACGAGTACAATTTAGCTAGGTTTGCCGGTCAGTTTCATGCACAGATAAGTAACGATATATAAAGAGGAAACCAAATTTCGTACACGCTCAGCTCCCGTAGCTCAGTTGGTTAGAGCGTTGCTCTTATGAGCCGAAGGTCGCGGGTTCGAGCCCCGCCGGGAGCAAAAAACCACTAATCGCCGTGACTAATCTCTGTTTCCATCCACCTAATGATTTTTTGAAGGTACTGTGCGTATTCACTATCCTCTACGGATATTGTTATCTTAGAAACAACAATGTCCCATTAGAAAAGAAAGCTTTGTGTATATACCACCTACGTATTTGCATGGTGTATTCTTTTTTACAGACACATGACTTCGTGGATCTAGTCTTTTGCTTAATTAGGGATTTGTTCTAGACATATTAACTTCAAAATTTGAATTATTAGTTTTTGATTAATAGAGCAAGCAGTGAAAATGCGGATTCAACTAAAATAACAAGCAACCAGAAACCGAAGAGCTTTATTTTTATGGTAATTTGATAGCTATACTTTTGCTGGCGACATGAGGAGTTTGGTTCTATGCATGGCTTGGTTCCATGACTTTTCTTGGGGTCACAACTTTATTTTGTTCTATGAAGCTGAATACTGATATATTATATATTAGTTCATATGATATATTATATATCAGTTCATACATTTGTATGATTACTATGTTTATATCTTTCACTTCATTATTAATTGGATTGTGGTTCAGAAATTTGAGTCTATTTTATATGTTGCATATTCAAACACCCGATTCCGATTTCAAGATTAGGCTTCACAAAAGTTCGCCCAGGCTTCACAAAAGTTTAGCCTTAAGTTTGCCCAGGCTTCACAAAAGTTCCGATTGCACCACAGATGCCTAGCAAAGCAAGAATGAGCTTATTCTGGCACCGTGGAAGGGTGTCATGCTACCAAGATAAGCACACACAAAAGAAAAACCCTACACCTATGGTGAACCTATATAAGTTTTCCAAATCCTTACAAATGAGAATCAAATCGCTGTTGGAATCGTTGTCTACAGTGTAACGTGTCTCCCGAGTTTCTAGGAAATCGAACATTGTAGTGCCATGAAACTCGGCAGATATCGTTGTGTGCCAAATGCCCGTAAAAGGGACTTGGCGACAAGGAGAAACTTGATGATGTCGCACATTAGCCGTGTTCGCCCATCAGAAACTGGGTAGTGCCCTGACATGGGCCCCACCAACAAATATGCAATGGAGACGTGACGGCGGTCTATGTTTACTGAGTTTACAATAATAAAAACAAAAATATTTTTCATTTTCAATTTTGTACTACAGAATTTCACGGTCACGTCGATGCCGAGCTCCCATGAATAAAAACTCGGCAAACACCTGGCATGTGAGCCCACGAGAGGCGTAGCAATGATTATTGAGCTTCCTATGCCGACTTTCGAAGTCGGCGAAGCAATTATCCTTTGTCTACCCCGCGCATATAAACGCAGGTACGCATCCCCCTCCTCTGCCTCACGTCAAAGGAAAAAGTTATACCACAAAAATTTCTTTGCCTGCCAAGCTACATGTCTGAATTTGAATGCATTCCAACATTTCTCTGAATTTTTGTTACTGCATTATAAGGTCTGTCTGAATTTGACAGAGTTATAAATGGTGTTGAGCAAATGTACATTTACATGTTCTGGCCTACTACACAACACAACCGCACAAAGTGCTGATCATCCTCTATTCTGAATAAGGTATATCAGTAAGTACATTGGCATATAAATTTTTGGATAATCTATTGTAAATAATTGACAGAGCATGTTATTTTATTTACATCTTCTGTTATTCTTCCAGGTGTTCAATGCATCTTTCTATCATGAAGCTTCTGTAAATATTGCATGTTATTATCAGATGAGCTACCATGCAATTTTGATAGCCTTCACTGCAACAAAGAATTGAAGGTTGGACCAGATCTGACCAGGGGCGAGGAAAAGTTCTTTGTATATCGTTATGTTCTGATATTGATATGTGCAGGAGAGGGGCTTTACTTGCACACGGTTTGGCGTAAACATGTGTCAGCTCCATGAATGGCATGGTAGCTTAATCAGTGCTAGGAGGGCGTGTCCCAATGTACTCAAAACCGATGACGAGGAATGCTAGGCCTTGAATGAAGAGGTAGATGTAGTATCCTTTCTTTGCGTAAAGCACATCGTAGCATCCACATATAATTATGAAGGTTCCAACAAAGATCTCTGAGCAGTTGTACCTGATCAAAAGAACACACATATCAGGCATTATTTGACAAAACTAGAAAACGTTCAAATCGGTAGTCAACATACAGTAAACCAAAGTAGTATATATCATAATGTATTAGCTTCGAGACGACAGACTTTGCTTACTTGTCCCATAATCGTGTTCGCCTCTTCTCGAGCTTTGGTACTAGGGGCGTCGATAGCTCGACATCAATCACTTGCACATCATCTATTCCTTCCATGGCTGGCTCTGTCTTGTTGGCATCTCCCAATTTCTCAGTGACAACCCACTCATTGACTCGTCTAGTGTCGAGAAGACCAGTTATTGTGGCCTTTATCCGGTGCAATGACATCACATTATCAAAGAGGACCCAAAGGATCACCAGGTGAAATGAACTGAAAGATTGGTTTTCTGGTGTTAACTGAATGTAATAAACAGTACAACTCTCATTTGATCTTGGGGTGCGTGTTACCTTGGTGATCCAAGAGCCTTGCAGAGGGTGATAACAGTTGGAACATAGACCACACCCCAGAGAGGTATCTGGATCTCAGGGAAGAAAACGGACACCGGGATTGCAAAGCAATAGTAGATGAATGTCACCGTATGAGCAGCGATCTTCCCAACAAAGAAAAAGTCATATAACAGGTGGAGTTTGCTCCAAAATGACACTTTCTGCGAAGACGAAATTAAATTTCAGGCAACAAGCAGATGGTGTGTGTGATGATGCATCCTCCCAAATATCAAATAAATATTGACCTTGTTCTTTAGAATATCTAACAATATTTTCTTGAACAGGTTTGCTGGTCCACATGACCACCTATGCTGCTGAAATCGGTATGCCTTGAATGTACTTGGCAGCTCACTCTTGACCTAACCACGCACCAATCCGAGCATCGTTAGGTTTGTTTCTCGATGGGTTTGGTTATTTCTGATAGAGAAGCAACTAAATAAAAGAGCATTATTTTTGGCTTACTTTGACGGCGCCTACATACACGAACTTCCAGCCCAGCAGCGTTGTACGAACAGCCAGGTCCATGTCCTCCACCGTCGTCCGGTCCTCCCACCCCCCGGCATCATTGATCGCCGAGATCCTCCAAACACCAGCTGTTCCTGGAAGATGAAAAAAAAAACACAACAAATCACTCACTCAACATGCTCATTTGGATACCTGGGGTTTAGCCCCTTCTGTTTCTTGAAAGGGGTCTATGATGAAACTTAGTTTACGTACCATTGAAGCCAAAAAACGAGTACACTATGGACCCAGCCTCCTGCTCAAACTTGAAATGATAGTCCAGTGACATCTCCTGGAACCTTGTCAACAAACACTTATCCGAATTAACTGCACAACAAATAGTACAAAATAAGCCTTAGATCCAGCTTATAAAGTCATAAACAGTAGTATTAGAACATATTACATGAGGGCTGACTGACCGAATTTCCAGCGAGTCTGGACGAGGGCAATGTCGGGATTGTGCACAAGGAAGGGGACGGTCCGCAGGAGGAAGTCCGACTCAGGCTGGAAGTCGGCATCGAACATGGCGATGAACTCGCACTCCCGCGCGTAGTCGCGCATCAGCCCTTGCTTGAGTGCACCGGCCTTGTACCCCTTGCGGTTTCCTCTGACCTCGTACATGATGTTCACACCATTGTCCTTCCATCTCTGGCACTCGGTCTTCACTAACTCCTGATAAAAATGAAAAATAAAGTATGATAGGTTTTTATATGGCATTGTGCTGTTGGGTAATCTATTGTCCAAAACTCTGCAACAGAAACACCTAGCATGCCTTTCGAAACTGCATCTACCACTGACAATTTGTCTCAAATAATAGCATTTTCTTTGTAAAAAACCCAAGGGTATAACTAGCTCTCAGAATTAACCAAGTGTCATTTAACTCCTACACTATTTCTTGATGATGAAACTAACCATGCCAATGCCAGCATCAAGAGTGTAGTGCTCGTGATTGATATATGAGGCAAAAGAGTCCTCCAACATAGTAGTACCCTCTTTGTTTCAAAATAATTGAAGTACTAGGTTTGTCCTCAGTCAAGCTTGCTCAACTTTTACCAAATCTATAGAAAAGTGTGCTAAGATATAGTACGACAGTAAATGTGCATAGTAGGAAAATAAATTTCATAAAGCATCAGATGAGACTAAAAAAAAATTTGCAAGAAAAAAAATTTAGTCTCATCTACTGTTAATTTGATGCTTTAGATGTTAATAATTTTTTTCTATAAACTTAAACAAGTTTAATTTTCAATAAATCCAGAACTTGAATTATTTTGGAACGGAGGTTGTACTATATTCGACAATGTTTGAATGTGGCACCCCGAATGCAACAACCAACGTGCTGCTTGTTTGGGTCCAGCACGATTGATGCATGTGTTAAGAGTCAGACCATACGTAGTGTGTAAAGTTCATTTTTTTTTCTTTGCTTTCCCGGGAGGCTCGTAAAGACAAGTGAAGCGTTGACTAGGGGGCCGATTAAGGTAGATCCAGCCACCTAACCCACTGTCACATGACCGCCAGGTATTCCGGTTAGTTGTAACATGCCAAAGAATTTGGGAACATGCTCTGGCGACGCCAGGTATTCTCATGGATCCCAGATTGATTGTGTGCAGTGATTGCACATGCATAGGGGTGGACTAACGAGTAGCTCGGCTCGTTAAGCTCGTACTCGTTAAGCTCGTGCTCATTAAGGCTCGGCTCGTTAAGCTCGTTAAGATTAACGAGCAGAAAACACTGCTCGGCTCGGCTCGTTTGAAGCTCGTTAAGCTCGCCAGCGCTCGCGAGCGCTCGTTAACAAATTGTAATGTTTTATGTTATGTAGGATGAATGTGTAGATGTGGTTTTCAAGATGAAATATGGTGACTACAAAAAGAATTGCACTAGTTTGTTGCCTCATATGTCAATTAGATTGAATTGATGGGCTGAGGTGCTACAAAAAGTTTGTCACGTAAGATGAAAATATGTGTTATGTTGTTACTAACGAGCTTAACGAGCTACTCGTGAAACTCGTTAGCTCGTTCGTTAAGCTCGTTAAGCTTAACGAGCTGAAATCAATGATTGGCTCTGTTCATTAAGAAGCGAGCTCCGAGCTTAACGAGCCGAACTATCGAGCGCTCATTAAGCTCGCGAGCTACGAGCTTTTGGTCCAGCCCTACACATGCATGTTGTTGGCCACTGCTTGCCTACGATCGATTTCTATGTGCAGGACTTCATCTCCACTTATCACGGCCGGCAAGAAACGAAACTACTTCACAGCCGATACTTCATGGACGATTCATGCACGATTCACAATCAGATGGATGAACTGCACTTCATTCTATGATCTGATGGCTAGATGTGAGGCATCCTGCAACATTGTGCATCCAATGTCGTCTGCATAGCAGTGTTCGGCAAGAAACCAGTAGTCCACAGACCACACTGGGTGGAAATTGTGCACATAGGACGAAGTAAATAAAAGATCATGGCTTTTGCAGTATGACGTTTTATAGATTTTAATACAAACTACATACGGATATATATAGATATATTTTAGAATGTATATTCACTTATTTTGCCCCCAATGTACTCTATATTAAAATGTCTAAAAAGACTTCTATTTAGAAACGAAGGGAGTATAGATGCTTGCCCCTGGCTAACTGATTGATTGATTGGTTACCTTTACAACGGGGTCGGTGGAGTCGTCGAGCACCTGGATCACCATGCGGTCCGACGGCCACTCCAGGGCGCATGCCGCTCCGATTGACACCTTGTACACCTTCATCCATTCCATTCCATCCGTCGATCCAATCCAACCAAACAAGACAACAAATTGATCAGCAAACGAAACCACTCGATCAACATTATCCCAATGAGCAAGCACTAGGACCGGAGGAGCTCACCTCGCGCTCGTTGTACATGGGTATCTGCACCAGCACCACGGGGAACGCCGCGCTGCCGCTGCCGCTGCCGACGACCACAATGCCGTCCTCCTCGTCATTGCCGCCAGTCCTGCAGGCTGATTCGGCGATCGGCCGCCACTTGTACCGGCTCTCGGGCCTGTTCCCGAAGGCCTTGGCGGCGTAGCACACGGCGGCGACGAAGAGCTTCTCCAGCAGGATCATCACGGTCATGGCCAGCGACAGGAGCACCAGCAGCCGCACGGCCGGCACCACCAGGAACGCCCGCGCTTGCTCCCCGACCAACGCGCATTGCGCGGCCACGGCCGCCCAGTCCAGCCGCACCGGCACCTCCGCCCACAGCCCCGCTGTCGCCGCCATGGCCATGACCTCCTCACCGGCGCCGGATCGTCTAGCTAGGACTAGGAGGACTGGGTGCAGATGCTAGCATGACTGGCTAGGCTAGGTTGCTAGATGGAATAGTGCAGGATTATATAGATAGTGTGGATGGATGGAGGATGCAAGCACATGGAATATGTACGTGATGAGTTTTTTGGTCAGCTGGTGGTTGGCAACATGCATGGGAATGTTGCCACGAGGCCATGTAGTCGGGTGACCTGTCACCTGTGAGTGTGGAAGTAGTAGGAGCACCACTCCTATTATATATTGGTGTAGAACTGTGATAGATAGATAATGTAAAATGGGTGAGTGCCATGCATGGTAAGAGCAACTCTAGCAAAGGGGAAATACCCTATATAAGAAAATTATTAACAATTAAAAAAAGTTTAGAAGCTTTTTTTAATAAACTTGACTTTGTTTGCACTAGTATATACATTTTTCAAACAAAAACTCAATGCTTGATTGTGAGCAGCTCTGTTCGACGATCGTCTAGACCAGATCACTTGGTGTTCTTTCACACCGTGGAGCAGCTCCTTGATTTCCTCTATGGGAGGGCCAAACCTCAACCTGTTCCGGTGTGCTGGTATTGTGGCGTCTTAGCATGACGACTCCCTAACTGTCTACTACAACGAGTTTTGCCCGGCTCCGGCGAAGGAGGGGCGATGACGACGGCGCGCCTTCGGCTCGCTCTAGTGCCTGTAGTCGTCGCTAGTTGGTTAATTGACCTAGATGCAATTTTTATTATTTATAGTGTTCTTTGTCTGCCATGACAGTTGATGAATAGATTAGAAGTTTTCTCGTAAAAAAAAATAGGGGCAAACCTCAACCTGTCAAGAGCCCTTGAATTAAGAGCTAGCGCAACTCCTTGATTATCTGTCTCTAGGCAAAGCTTCTCCGTTCCCAGCTCCAAAGCTAACTGGACGCCTCGTTTGCATGCCAGCAACTTAGCGGCGATGGGGTATAAGTGGCAGCCCCAGCACGGAATGTGCCGTGGTGATCACAGATGATCACTCCACCACCAGCCCCTCCTCCTTCCTTCTAGACAGCGCCGTCAATGTTCACCTTCAGCTAGTCAATCTGCGGGGCGCTCCAAGGCATGTTAATGGCTTGTTCTGGTGTTCTTGCGGTTGGAGCATGGACTAATACCCATTCATCAAGCAAAGTCCAGATCCTGTTAACAACAGCTCGGACACTCTCCACCTGGTAGCCATCTCTGGTTGCATTCCGAGCTAGCCACATATGATATAGGCACATAATAATCAATTCATCACCACTTTGTCTGCCTCCTTCTTCTCTCTGGACCAGTCGAGCAACCAGCTGCTTAGCTTCCTTTGATCATCAACAAACTTTTGTGGTACGAACTCGCAGTCACCGCCACGGTCGTCATGTACCAGTTCCGCCGAGCATTGCCTAGCGTAGGGGCTCCTCCAAAACCAGTGAAGAGATGTCTCCTCCTGGTTACAAAGGGGACAGAAAATGCCATACTTAATTTTCCTCCAATGAAGTTCGGCTCCAACAGCCAAGCCATTCTTCATGAGTCTCCAAACATGGACTTTTGCTTTTCCCCGGGACCTCTGTGGTGCATAACCCGTTCCATCCCTGTCTTGCGCTCACCGTGGAGGAGCTAGATGGGTTGTCCCATTATAGCATCCGCATAACTAGTAGTTGATAGATCCACCTATACCAGTATATAAAGTTCCCGCACAAGTAAAGAATTCCTGGATAACGTTTTCTCAATAATATCACTACTTTCTATACGGAATCTTTTTGTATGCAAAACAAGAGGTACTTCTTTTTCACTATGAGGATCAACATTCTTTGGTATTTCCTTGTGAGCATCATCATTAGCAATTTTTCAAAACTTCTTTTAGGATTTTCATCTCTCATAAGATTTAATAAGGCGTCTTCATGATCATACGACTCCGCACTAGTGGCGGAAGAAGCAATTGGCATATATTAACAAAATCATCATTATTAGTATTTGAGAAATCGCACAACTTAGTATTTTTGAGTAGACATAATGACGATTCAAGCAAAGATAGCACACACAGTATTTTTGTTATTTAAAGTTTTTCAGAGAAGTGGGGGGATGAAAAAGAGGCAAATAAAAAGGGAAATGACAGAAAAGTAAAACAAGCAAATCGATAAAACTGGGCAAAGGAATGGACTTGTCAGGTGAAGTCGCCCTGGCAATGGCGCCAGAAATTCTTCTGGTACTTGTGATAGGCGTTGGGATTCCCCGAAGAGGAAGGGCGAAGTAGTGTAGTAGCAAAAAGTATTTGACTCATTTAAAAACCAAGGTTTATCAAACCAATAGGAGACACCACACAAACAAGATAAATTGTACCTACACACAATGCAAATGCTTGCACCCAATGACAACAAGAGGGTTGTCAATCCCCTCATTCTCACCAATTGTAAGGATTAAATATGGTAGTGATAGATATATAAAATAAAAATAAAAAGTAAATAAAAAACAACGAGCAATTTTTAGGGTTTTAGTAAATATAAAGTGGATGGACCCCATGGCCATTCTCTGTTTGATTCACCTTTCCATCCTATCGGGATCGATGTACGACAACCGGGGACGTCGCTAGCAGATTAAGGAAGCACAAAACGTTGGTCAATTCAAGAGAGACACGGGGATGAAGATAAACAATTTTTGGGCATATGAACGCACCTGGTCTAACGCGGATGTGGATCTATAGTAGCTCACATCGCCGACGCTGAGACGAACTGCCGTATCTCGCATATCGTGGTCATGCAAAGTGGGGAGATCGGGACAAAACTGAGGATGCACAGAACGTGATGGGCCAAGGCATATAGGCAAGAAAGGCTAGGCGAGAATTCCTTCCTCGGCCTACTAGGCCTTCGGCCGCCCATCGACACAATGACTGACAGAATTTCTAGCTCAACCCGTGGAGCAGCGGCCCGAATATGATAGGTCGGGTCAATCTGTTGGGGAACGTAGCAGAAATTCAAAATTTTCCTACGTGTCACCAAGATCTATTTATGGAGAAACTAGCAACGAGGGGAAGGAGAGTGCATCTACATACCCTTGTAGATCGCTAAGCGGAAGCGTTCAAGAGAACGAGGTTGAAGGAGTCGTACTCGTCGTGATCCAAATCACCGGAGATCCTAGTGCCGAACGGACGGCACCTCCGCGTTCAACACACGTACAGCCCAGTGATGTCTCCCACGCCTTGATCCAGCAAGGAGAGAGGGAGAGGTTGAGAAGACTCCATCCAGCAGCAACACAGCGGCATGGTGGTGATGGAGGGCGTGGCAATCCCAGCAGGCTTCGCCAAGCACCAAGGGAGAGGAGGAGGAGGAGGCAGGGCTGCACCAAGAGGAGAAGTTCTCATGTCTCTGTTGGGCAGCCCAAAACCTCAAGTATATATAGGGGGAAAGAGGGGCTGCGCCCCCTTTAGGGTTTCCCACCCCAAGGGGTGCGGCCAGCCCTAGATGGGACTTGGGGCGGCCAAGAGGGGAGGAGTGCCTCCCAAGTCAAGTGGAGGCCCTCCCCTTAGGGTTTCCCTCCTCCCATGCGCATGGGCCTTGGGGGGGCTGGTGCCCCTGGCCCATTAAGGCTAGGCGCCCCTACAGCCCATGCTACTGTATTGGACGTGGTGGAACAATTTCCGGACCTCCGGACCCCTCCGAACCTTCCGAAGCTTCCGGTACAATACCGAAAAAACCCGAACTTTTCGGAACCCGAACAACAACTTTCCATATATAAATCTTTACCTCCGGACCATTCCGAACTCCTCGTGACATCCAGGATCTCATCCGGACTCGAACAACATTCGGTAACCACATACAAACTTCCTTTATAACCCTAGCGTCATCGAACCTTAAGTGTAGACCCTACGGGTTCGGGAGACATGCAGACATGACCGAGACGTTCTCCGGTCAATAACCAACAGCGGGATCTGGATACCCATGTTGGCTCCCACATGTTCCACGATGATCTCATCGGATGAACCACGATGTCAAGGACTCAATCGATCCCGTATACAATTCCCTTTGTCTAGCGGTATTGAACTTGCCCGAGATTCGATCGTCGGTATCCCGATACCTTGTTCAATCTCGTTACCGGCAAGTCTCTTTACTCGTTCCGTAACACATCATCCCATGATCAACTCCTTGATCACATTGTGCACATTATGATGATGTCCTACCGAGTGGGCCCAGAGATACCTCTCCGTTTACGGAGTGACAAATCCAGTCTTGATTCGTGCCAACCCAATGACACTTTCGGAGATACCTGTAGTGCACCTTTATAGCCACCCGATTACGTTGTAGCGTTTGGTACACCAAAGCATTCCTACGGTATCCGGAGTTGCACAATCTCATGGTCTAAGGAAATGATACTTGACATTAGAAAAGCTTTAGCATACTGAACTACGATCTTTGTGCTAGGCTTAGTATTGGGTCTTGTCCATCACATCATTCTACTAATGACGTGATCCGTTATCAATGACATCCAATGTCCATGGTTAGGAAACCGTAACCATCTGTTGATCAACGAGCTAGTCAATAAAGGCTTACTAGGGACATGGTGTTGTCTATGTACCCACACATGTATCTGAGTTTCCTATCAATACAATTATAGCATGGATAATAAGCGATTATCGTGAACAAGGAAATATAATAATAACTAATTTATTATTGCCTCTAGGGCATATTTCCAACAGTCTCCCACTTGCACTAGAGTCAATAATCTAGTTCACATCGTCATGTGATTAACACTGATAGGTCACATCGCCATGTGACCAACATCCAAAGAGTTTACTAGTGTCGTAAACTAGTTCACATCATCATGTGATTAAGACTCAATGAGTTCGAGGTTTGATCATGTTTTGCTTGTGAGAGAGGTTTTAGTCAGCGGTCGAACCTTTCAGATCCGTGTGTACTTCGCAATTCTCTATGTCATATTGTAAATGTTGCTTCCACGCTCCACTTGAACCTTATTCCAAATGGTTGCTCCACTATCGTATCCGGTTTGTTACTCAGAGTCATTCGGATAGGTGTTAAAGCTTGCATCGACGTAACCCTTTACGCCGAACTCTTTATCACCTCCATAATCGAGAAACATGTCCTTATTTACTCCAAGGACAATTTTGACCGCTGTCCAATGATCCATTCTGGATCATTCCTGTACCTTGTGACTCATGGCAAGGCACACTTCCGGTGCGGTACACAGCATAGCATACTATAGAGCCTATGTCTGAAGCATAGGGGACGACCTTCGTCCTTTCTCTCTGTTCTGCCGTGGTCGAGCTTTAAGTCTTAACTTCATACCTTACATCTCAGGCAAGAACTCCTTCTTTGACTGATCCATCTTGAACATCTTCAAGATCATGTCAAGGTATGTGCTCATTTGAAAGTATTATTAAACATTTTGATCTATCTTATAGATCTTGATGATTATTGTTCAAGTAGACTAATCCAGGTTTTCTATTGAAAATCATCTTTCAAATAACCCTATATGCTTTCCAGAAATTCTACATCATTTCTGATCATCAATATGTCAACAACATATACTCATCAGAAATTCTATAGTGCTCCCACTCACTTCTTTGGAAATACAAGTTTCTCATAAACTTTGTATAAACCTAAAATCTTTGATCATCTCATCAAAGTGCACATTCCAACTCCGAGATGCTTACTCCAGTCCTTAGAAGGATCGCTGGTGCTAGCATACCTTTTAGCATCCTTAGGATCGACAAAACCTTTCTGATTGTATCACATACAACCTTTCCTTACGAAAACTGGTAAGGAAACTCGTCTTGACATCCATCTGCCAGATTTCATAAATGCAGCTAATGCTAACATGATTCCGACGGACTTAAGCATCGCTACGGATGAGAAAATCTCATCGTAGTCAACTCCTTGAACTTGTGAAAACTCTTTGCCACAAGTCGAGCTTCATAGACGGTGATATTACCGTCCACGTCCGTCTTCTTCTTAAAGATCCATTTATCTCAATGGCTTGCCGATCATCGGGAAAGTCCACCAAAGTCGTGGATCCTTTCTCGGATTTTATGGGCTCGAGCCATTCGTCGGAATCCGGGCCCACCATCACTTCTCCATAGCTCGTAGGTTCATTGTTGTCTAGCAACATGACCTCTAAGACAGGATTGCGTACCACTCTGAAGTAGTACGCATCCTTGTCACCCTACGAGGTACAGTACTGACTTGATCCGAAACTTCATGATCACTTTCATAAGCTTCTACTTCAATTGGTGTATGTGCCACGGGAACAACTTCCTGTGCCCTGCTACACGCTAGTTGAAGTGACGGTTCAATAACCTCATCAAGTCTCCACCATCCTCCCACTCAACTTTTCGAGACAAACTTTTCCTCGAGAAAGGACCCGATTAAAGAAACAATCCCTATTGCTTTCGGATCTGAATTAGGAGGTATACCCAACTGTTTTGGGTGTCCTATGAAGATGTATTTTATCCGCTTTTGGGTTCGAGCTTATCAACCTGAAACTTTTCACATAAGCGTCGCAGCCCCAAACTTTTAAGAAACGACAGCTTAGGTTTCTCTAAACCATAGTTCATACGGTGTCGTCTCAGCGAGTAACGTGGTGCCCTATTAAAGTGAGTGCGGTTGTCTCTAATGCCTAACCCAGGAACGATAGTGGTAATTCGATAAGAGACATCATGCTACGCACCATATCCAATAGGGTGCAACTATGATGTTCGGACACACCATCACACTATGGTGTTCCAGGCGGTACTAATTGTGAAACAATTTCCACAATGTCTTAATTGTGTGCCAAAACTCGTAACTCAGATATTCATCTCTATGATCATATCATAGACATTCTATCCTCTTGTCACGAAGATCTTAAACTTCACTCTAAAATTATTTGAACCATTCAATAATTCAGACTTGTGTTTCATCAAATAAATATACTCAACATCTACTCGAATCATCTGTGAAGTCAGAACATAACGATATTCACTGCATGCCTCAGCACTCATTGGACTGCACACATCAAAATGTGTTACTTCCAACAAGTTGCTTTCTTGTTCCATTTTACTGAAAAAAAACGAGGCTTTTAGTCATCTTGCCCATGTGGTGTGATTTGCATATCTCAAGCGATCCATCTGCATGGAGTTTCATCATGCGTATACACCAATAGACATGGTTTGCATGTCTCAAACTTTTCAAAAAACGAGTGAGTCCAAAGATCCATCAACATGGAGCTTCTTCATGCGTTTTATACCAATATGACTTACATGGCAGTGCCACAAGTAAGTGGTACTATCATTACTATCTTATATCTTTTGGCATGAAAATGTGTATCACTACGATCGAGATTCAATAAACCATTCCTTTAGGTGCAAGACCATTGAAGGTATTATTCAAAATAAATAGAATAACCATTATTCTCCTTAAATGAATAACCGTATTGCGATAGACATAATCCAATCATGTCTATGCCCAACGCAAACACCAAATGACAGTTATTCAGGTTTTAATACTAATCTTGATGGTAGAAGGAGCGTGCGATGTTTGATCACATCAAACTTGGAAACATTTCCAACGTATATCGTCAGCTCACCTTTAGCTAGTCTCCATTTATTCCATAGCTCTTTTATTTCGAGTTATCAACACTTAGCAACCGAACCGGTATCTTAATACCCTGGTGCTACTAGGAGTACTAGTAAAGAACACATTAACATAATGTATATCCAATATACTTCTATCGACCTTGCCAGCCTTCTCATCTACCAAGTATCTAGGGTAATGCTGCTCGATGGCAGTTCCCTTATTCGAAGCACTTAGTCTCGGGTTTGGGTTCAACCTTGGGTTTCTTCTTTGGAGCAACAACTGATTTGCCGTTTCATGAAGTGCCCCTTCTTGCCCTTGCCCTTCTTGAAACTAGTGGTTTCATCAACCATCAACAATTGATGCTCCTTCTTGATTTCTACTTTCGCGGTGTCAAACATCGTGAATACCTCAAGGATCATCATATCTATCCCTGATATGTTATAGTTCATCACGAAGCTCTAGCAGCTTGGTGGCAATGACTTTGGAGAAACATCACTATCTCATCAGGAAGATTAACTCCCACTCGATTCAAGTGATCGTTGCACTCAGACAATCTGAGCACAAGCTCAACGATTGAGCTTTTCTCCCTTAGTTTGCAGGCTAAGAAAATCGTCGGAGGTCTTATACCTCTAGACGTGGGCACGAGCTTGAAATCCCAATTTCAGCCCTCGAAACATCTCATATGTTCCGCGACATTTCGAAAACGTCTTTCGTGCCTCAACTCTAAACCGTTTAACTGAACTATCACGTAGTTATCAAAATGTGTATGTCCGATGTTCGCAACATCCACAAACGACGTTTGGGGTTCAGCATACTGAGCGGTGCATTAAGGACATAAGCTTTCTACTGACCGCATAATCGCTACTTTCAACTTTCACCTATATTTTCTCTAGGAACATATCTAAACAGTGGAACTAAAGCGCGAGCTTCGACATAATTTGCAAAAGGTCTTTTGACTATGTTCAAGATAATTAAGTTCATCTTATGAACTCCCACTCGAATAGACATCCCTCGGTCATCTAAGTGATTAAATGATCCGAGTCAACTAGGCCGTGTCCGATCATCACGTGAGACGGACTAGTCATCATCGGTCAACATCTTCATGTTGATCGTATCTACTATCGACTCATGCTCGACCTTTCGGTCTCGTGTTCCGAGGCCATGTCTGTACATGCTAGGCTCGTCAAGTTATCCCTAAGTGTATTGCGTGTGTTTGAGGCCATATGCGTACATGCTAGGCTCGTCAACACCGTTGTATATGAACGTAAGAATCCATCACACCCGATCATCACGTGGTGCTTAGAAGCGACGAACTTTTGGCAACGGTGCACAGTTAGGGGGGAACACTTCTTGAAATTGTTGTAAGGGATCATCTTATTTACTACCGTCGTTCTATGTAAACAAGATGCATAAACATAATAAACATCACATGCAATTATATAGTAGTGACATGATATGGCCAATATCATATAGCTCCATTGATCTCCATCTTCGGGGCTCCATGATCATCATCGTCACCGGCATGACACCATGATCTCCATCATCATGATCTCCATCATCGTGTCTTCATGAAGTTGTCTCGCCAACTATTACTTCTACTACTATGGCTACCGGTTAGCAATAAAGTAAAGTAATTACATGGCGTTGTTTAATGACACGCAGGTCATACAATAAATAAAGACAACTCCTATGGCTCCTGTCGGTTGTCATACTCATCGACATGCAAGTCGTGAATCCTATTACAAGAACATGATCAATCTCATACATCACATATCATTCATCACATTCTTCTTGGCCATATCACATCACATAGCATACCCTGCAAAAACAAGTTAGGCGTCCTCTAATTGTTGTTTGCATGTTTTACGTGGCTGCTATGGGTTTCTAGCAAGAACGTTTCTTACCTCATAAAACCACAACGTGATATGCCAATTGCTATTTACCCTTCATAAGGACCCTTTTCATCGAATCCGTTCCGACTAAAGTGGAGAGGCGGCACCCGCTAGCCACCTTATGCACCAAGTGCATGTCGATCGGTGGAACCTGTCTCACGAAAATGCGTGTAAGGTCGGTCCGGGCGCTTCATCCCACAATACCGTCGAAACAAGATTGGACTAGTAACGGTAAGCATATTGAACAAAATCAACGCCCACAACTACTTTGTGTTCTACTCGTGCAAATAATCTACGCAATAGACCTAGCTCATGATGCCTTTGTTGGGGAGCGTGGCAGAAATTCATAATTTTCCTACGTGTCACCAAGATCTATCTATGGAGAAACTAGCAACGAGGGAAGGAGAGTGCATCTACATACCCTTGTAGATCGCTAAGCGGAAGCATTCAAGAGAACGGGGTTGAAGGAGTCATACTGTCGTGATCCAAATCACCGGAGATCCTAGTGTCGAGCAGACGGCACCTCCGCGTTCAACACACGTACAGCCCGGTGGCGTCTCCCACGCCTTGATCCAGCAAGGAGAGAGGGAGAGGTTGAGAAGACTCCATCCAGCAGCAACACAACGGCATGGTGGTGATGGAGGCGTGGCAATCCCAGCAGGCTTCGCCAAGCACCAAGGGAGAGGAGGAGGAGGAGGCGGGGCTGCACCAAGAGGAGAAGTTCTCATGTCTCTGTTGGGCAGCCCAAAACCTCAAGTATATATAGGGGAAAGAGGGCTGCGCCCCTTTAGGGTTTCCACCCCAAGGGTGCGGCCAGCCCTAGATGGGACTTGGGGGGCGGCCAAGAGGGGGAGGAGTGCCTCCCAAGTCAAGTGGAGGCCCTCCCCCTTAGGGTTTCCTCCTCCCATGCGCATGGGCCTTGGGGGGGGGGGCTGGTGCCCCTGGCCCATTAAGGCTAGGGCGCCCCCCTACAGCCCATGCTACTGTATTGGACGTGGTGGAACAATTTCCGGACCTCCGGACCCCTCCGGAATCCTCCAGAACCTTCTGGAAGCTTCCCGGTACAATACCGAAAAAACCCGAACTTTTTCCGGAACCCGAACAACAACTTTCCATATATAAATCTTTACCTCCGGACCATTGCGGAACTCCTCGTGACATCCAGGATCTCATCCGGGACTCCGAACAACATTCGGTAACCACATACAAACTTCCTTTATAACCCTAGCGTCATCGAACCTTAAGTGTGTAGACCCTACGGGTTCGGGAGACATGTAGACATGACCGAGGCGTTCTCGGTCAATAACCAACAGCGGGATCTGGATACCCATGTTGGCTCCCACATGTTCCACGATGATCTCATCGGATGAACCACGATGTCAAGGACTCAATCGATCCGTATACAATTCCCTTTGTCTAGCGGTATTGAACTTGCCGAGATTCGATCGTCGGTATCCCGATACCTTGTTCAATCTCGTTACCGGCAAGTCTCTTTACTCGTTCCGTAACACATCATCCCATGATCAACTCCTTGATCACATTGTGCACATTATGATGATGTCCTACCGAGTGGGCCCAGAGATACCTCTCCGTTTACGGAGTGACAAATCCAGTCTTGATTCGTGCCAACCCAATGCAGACACTTTCGGAGATACCTGTAGTGCACCTTTATAGCCACCCGATTCGTTGTGACGTTTGGTACACCCAAAGCATTCCTACGGTATCCGGGAGTTGCACAATCTCATGGTCTAAGGAAATGATACTTGACATTAGAAAAGCTTTAGCATACGAACTACGATCTTTGTGCTAGGCTTAGTATTGGGTCTTGTCCATCACATCATTCTACTAATGATGTGATCCCGTTATCAATGACATCCAATGTCCATGGTTAGGAAACCGTAACCATCTGTTGATCAACGAGCTAGTCAATAAAGGCTTACTAGGGACATGGTGTTGTCTATGTACCCACACATGTATCTGAGTTTCCTATCAATACAATTATAGCATGGATAATAAACGATTATCGTGAACAAGGAAATATAATAATAACTAATTTATTATTGCCTCTAGGGCATATTTCCAACACAATCATGGAAGAAGAGGATGTTAACGTTGATCTGGTATACGTTGATGACTTTGATCGGACGATCAAAAATCTCAAATTGCTGTGAGAGGTTGTAGGTGGCTGAGTGATACCATTATCATGGAGAAAATCATTAGTGTGAGTATTTTGAATCATGTGCCATTATCACTTCTGACATGCTTGATTCTCAATTCATATTCATTCCGAGCTTTCTTTGCGAATCTCTTGAAGGCGTCTTGAGTGATGGTCTTGTCCTCAAGAAAGAATACCCAGTGTATCAAGAGAAATCGTTGACAGTAACCAGACCATAATGAATGCCACCGAAACTTGCATAGTCCTGAGGCCGAATAAATCCATATGTAGAATTTCCAGAGGTCTTGTCGTGGTCATCACAGCTTTCTACAAATGATGCTTCTTGATCAATTTTCCGGCCTCACAAGCACCACAGAGACGATCCTTATTGAATTTCACATCAGGAATACCACGAAGATGATTTTTCTTCACGAGAGTCTGCAGATTCCTCATACCTGCATGACCAAGTCTTCGGTGCCATAGGACATCCTACGGTTGTCTTTGCAAGCAAACAAGTTCGGACTGAGGGACATCATGCGGTTGTTTTTGCAAGCAAACAAGTTTGGACTAAGAGACCCTTAGAGAACAAGTTTGAAGAATATATATACCGGTCGCTGCGCAGCCCTGCGATTAAACCAAGTACGCCCGTCCGATCTGGCCTTCATGTCGTCGTCTTCCTCCCCATCTTCGTTACTAACCAAACACAGTTTCGCCCGAGAGCCCGTCATCCCCGCCACAACCCCCCCAAGCTTGAAAGTTGTTGTTCATGGCGCTGCTCGGCGCTCGCTCGCGACGACGAGGCTGTGCGTCCGCTATGGCGCTGATGGGTGCGGGTTGCAGCACCCCATGCACCGATGTCATCTCCAACATCTGCAGGTGCTGGTTCCAGCGAAAACGGCTGCCCGTTGTAGCAGAAATCTCGCCGCCGGTCGTAGCAATCCATCAGCCACTACGGAATCAGCAAAAAAATTGCCACCGCCGGTAGTAGCAGCCATGGTTGCAGCAAAAATGGTGTCGCTGCCGCCGGTGGTAGCTGCCGCAAACGCCGTTGCAGCTCTGGTTTAGCCGGTTCCAGCACTAAACTGGCCGGTTGCAGCAAAAACGCCCATGCCATCGTCTGTGGTAGCTGTTGTTGTCACTGGTTGCAGCACTGGGCTGGCCGGTTGTAGCAAAACGGTCGAAGCCGGCTCCGGTGGTAGCTGCTGCTGTCACACGATGCAGCATTGGGCTGGCCGATTCCAGCATTTTGGCTGGCCGGTTGCAGCAAATCCAGATGCTGGTTCCAGCATCGCCGTCTGCGCAACCTCCCCGTTGCAGTCTTGTCCATCTCTGATAAGAGAGGGTCGTCGGGGATCAGGGGATTTGGGGGCCGACGGCGTGGATGATAGAGAAAAATACACCGGCCTTTGCAGCTCCGAACACGCGCGCGAGGACGCAGCCCCCCAAACTCGTGAGCTTGGTGACCATGGTCACCCAGCTTGCCGTGGGAGGGACAGGGAGGAGCGCTCAGGATGGGGCTTGGGGATTAGGTGGAGGCGATGTTCTGTCGGGAGGAAGAAGGCACACCGGCTCGGATGAGGATAAGGTTGCGTGGAAAAAAACTTGTGTGGGTCCTCGCACCTTACGTGTCGCGATCAGTATCGCTAGGGGCTGCGTGCGTGGGCGCAACCGGCCAAAGCTTCGGCCGGTGCACCGACAGCAAGCGTTTTACTATATAGAAGCTATGGCTACTCGAGAAATTAAGGCCTTGTTGAGCAAATAAAATTTCGATTAAAATCGGACGCACTTGGGCCATTATTGGCGTAACATGTCATCTGATAAATATATATACAGTTCGTTTACATAACAAGCCTGCAACACTTCATCGAAGACAAGAACAAACCTGCGTACGGCGACAATACTAGTCCAGACACCACTAGTAGAAAACAGGGCTTTGGTCCGGGGCAATATTCACATTAGTCCCGGTTCAGTCACGAACCGGGACTAATGTGAGCATTGGTCCCGGTTCGTGCGGCTAAGGCATTAGTCCCGGTTCACCTGAGCCCTTTAGTCCCGGTTTAAGACACGAACCGGGACTAGACACGAACCGGGACTAATGGGGTTGAGACCTTTAGTCCCGGTTCGTGCCACGAACCGGTACTAAAGGTCACATTTTCAAACTCTATCCCTCCCCCCCTTAGATCGCCTTTTCAGTTTTAAAAAAATAAAAGAAAATGATGAAAATGTCAAAAAATAAAAGAAAATAAGTTTCCCATTTGATATGTGGTCTAGTTGTTAGGAAAATTTGCAATTGTGAATTTCGACTTTATTTGTAAAATCTCTCTAAAATTTGTACAAATGGGCATAACTTTTGCATACTAACTCGGATGAAAAAGTTTTTTATATGAAAAATCATCTACTCGAAAAGTTACATCCGAATGGTCAAACTAATCATTCAAGAAATATTACTGTTACTAAATATTAGTGTTATTTTTTAGAACAATAGTTTCAAACTCAAACAGTGAAATGTGTGACTTAATGCTCAAGCTAAATTCCTGAGGTTAATAGGATTGACATCTTACTATTGTCAGGAAACAACAAGTGCAGATTTAGAAACGAGCGAGAATAGAACCTGAAAGTTAAGCGTGCTCAGGCTGGAGTAGTGAGAGGATGGGTTATCGTCTGGGAAGTTAGATGATGATGCCTGATTAGAGGTTAAATTGAGCAGGGGTGAGGGGTTAAAATAATTCAGAAATTTGAAAATAAAAAAAAATCCAAAAAAAAAATTCAAATTTTCTAAAAAAGAATCATAAATTTTTACCTCCAGGCAGCGGCCACATGAAGAGCCTTTAGTCCCGGTTTGTGTAAGAACCGGGACTAAAGGGGGAGGTTTTAGTACCGACCCTTTAGTCCCAGTTCCATAACCGGGACTAAAGGCCCTTATGAACCGGAACAATAGGCCCTTTTTCTACTAGTGCACGTACGTACGGTGTTGTCCTGGGCTTATGGTTGCTGCTGGTAGTAGGACAGCACGGTGTAGACGGTCTGCACGACGGTGAGGGCGAGGAGGAGGACGGCGGCTAGGAGCGAGACGACGGCCCAGGGATTGGCGGCGTGGTTCCGGATGAGGCTCGCTCGCCACTGGTTCCAGCGCTTCTCGCAGTAGGTGTTGACCTGGCCGTGCACGGTGCGGAGCGGGCTGTACTTGTCCAGCTCCGCTTCGTTGGCCAGGCGGTTGAACATCCTGGGAACCTCCTTGTCGCTGCCGAGCCCGTTGGATATGATCCTCTTGGAGCAGACGAGCTGGGCGTCGGCAGCCGACTTGATGATGTTGTCCATGAAGAAGACGTATGCCGTCACCTCGTTGGCACCGGTGCCGGCGTGCAGGCGCTCGAAGGCCATCAGGCTGAAGAGCTTGTGCTCGGTGTAGTCGTCCACGGTGAGCTCCGGGACGTGGAGCGCGCCGTCGAGAAAGCCGATGTCGTGGAGGCTGCGCGTGGAGCTCCTCGTGAACCGGATGCCCGCCTGGTCCAGCTCCGTGGCGGAGCGCACCAACTCGTCTTCCCGTCCCTTGACCATCTCGCGCGGCAGGCCGTAGAGCAGGCTCCGGTGGCAGACGTCGATGGGGTGGAGCGCCAGGCTGCCGTCACACATCGCCGGCGGGTCAGGCATCAACGACACGAACTTGAGCACCATGTTGTTGATCGCGTCGTGGGTCTTGCCATATCGTAGTAAATAACGCCATCCAAATTCACAAGCTCCTCGGCATCCGCAGCCCATGACTTCCCGTTGAGCCGGCCCCCGCCTGCCATTTGGATTTACATGTTCTGGCCTACTACACAACACAACCGCACAAAGTGTTGATCATCCTCTATTCTGAATAAGCTATATCAGTAAGTACATTGGCATATAAATTTTTGGATAATCTATTGTAAATAATTGACAGAGCATGTTATTTTATTTACATCTTCTGTTATTCTTCCAGGTGTTCAATGCATCTTTCTATCATGACGCTTCTGTAAATATTGCATGTTATTATCAGATAAGATACCATGCAATTTTGATAGCCTTCTCTGCAACAAAGAATTGAAGGTTGGACTAGATCTGACCAGGGGCGAGGAAAATTTCTTTGTATATCATTATGTTCTGATATTGATATGTGCATAAGAGGGGCTTTACTTGCACACGGTTTGTCGTAAACATGTGTCGGCTCCATGAATGGCATGGTAGCTAAATCAGTGCTAGGAGGGCGTGTCCCAATGTACTCAAAACCGATGACGAGGAATGCTAGGCCTTGAATGAAGAGGTAGATGTAGTATCCTTTTTTTGCGTAAAGCACATCGTAGCATCCACATATAATTATGAAGGTTCCAACAAAAATCTCTGAGCAGTTGTACCTGATAAAAAGAACACACATATCAGGCATTATTTGACAAAACTAGAAAACGTTCAAATCGGTAGTCAACATACAGTAAACCAAAGTAGTATATATCATAATGCATGTATTAGCTTCGAGACGACAGACTTTGCTTACTTGTCCCATAATCGTGTTCGCCTCTTCTCGAGCTTTGGTACTAGGGGCGTCGATAGCTCGACATCAATCACTTGCACATCATCTATTCCTCCCATGGCTGGCTCTGTCTTGTTGGCATCTCCCAATTTCTCAGTGACAACCCACTCATTGACTCGTCTAGTGTCGAGAAGACCAGTTATTGTGGCCTTTATCCGGTGCAATGACATCACATTATCAAAGAGGACCCAAAGGATCACCAGATGAAATGAACTGAAAGATTGGTTTTCTGGTGTTAACTGAATGTAATAAACAGTACAACTCTCATTTGATCTTGGGGTGCATGTTACCTTGGTGATCCAAGAGCCTTGCAGAGGGTGATAACAGTTGGAACATAAACCACACCCCAGAGAGGTATCTGAATCTCAGGGAAGAAAATGGACACCGGGATCGCAAAGCAATAGTAGATGAATGTCACCGTATGAGCAGCGATCTTCCCAATGAAGAAAAAGTCATACAACAGGTGGAGTTTGCTCCAAAATGACACTTTCTGCGAAGAGGAAATTAAATTTCAGGCAACAAGCAGATGGTGTGTGCGATGATGCATCCTCCCATATATCAAATAAATATTGACCTTGTTCTTTAGAATATCTGACAATATTTTCTTGAACAGGTTTGCTGGTCCACATGACCACCTATGCTGCTGAAATCGGTATGCCTTGAATGTGCTTGGCAGCTCACTCTTGACCTAACCACGCACCAGTCCAAGCATCGTTAGGTTTGTTTCTCGATGGGTTTGGTTATTTATGACAGAGAAGCAACTAAATAAAAGAGCATTATTTTTGGCTTACTTTGACAGCGCCTACATACACGAACTTCCAGCCCAGCAGCGTTGTACGAACAGCCAGGTCCATGTCCTCCACCGTCGTCCGGTCCTCCCACCCCCCGGCATCATTGATCGCCGAGATCCTCCAAACACCAGCTGTTCCTGGAAGATGCAAAAAAACACAACAAATCACTCACTCAACATGCTCATTTGGATACCTGGGGTTTAGCCCCTTCTGTTTCTTTAAAGGGGTCTATGATGAAACTTAGTTTATGTACCATTGAAGCCAAAAAACGAGTACACTATGGACCCAGCCTCCTGCTCAAACTTGAAATGGTAGTCCAGTGACATCTCCTGGAACCTTGTCAACAAACACTTATCCGAATTAACTGCACAACAAATAGTACAAAATAAGCCTTATATCCAGCTTATAAAGTCATACAGTAGTATTAGAACATATTACATGAGGGCTGACTGACCGAATTTCCAGCGAGTCTGTACGAGGGCAATGTCGGGATTGTGCACAAGGAAGGGGACGGTCCGCAGGAGGAAGTCAGACTCAGGTTGGAAGTCGGCATCGAACATGGCGATGAACTCGCACTCCCGCACGTAGTCGCGCATCAGCCCTTGCTTGAGCGCACCGGCCTTGTACCCCTTGCGGTTTCCTCTGACCTCATACCTGATGTTCACACCTTTGCCCTTCCATCTCTGGCACTCGGTCTTCACTAACTCCTGATAAAAATGAAAAATAAAGTATGATAGGTTTTTATATGGCATTGTGTTGTTGGGTAATCTATTGTCCAAAACTCTGCAACAGAAACACCTAGCATGCCTTTCGAAACTGCATCTACCACTGACAATTTGTCTCAAATAATAGCATTTTCTTTGTAGAAAACCCAAGGGTATAACTAGCTCTCAGAATTAATCAAGTGTCATTTAACTCCTACACTATTTCTTGATGATGAAACTAACCATGCCAATGCCAGAATCAAGAGTGTAGTGCTCGTGATTGATATATTCGGCAAAAGAGTCCTCCAACATAGTAGTACCCTCTTTGTTTCAAAATAATTGAAGTACTAGGTTTGTCCTCAGTCAAGCTTGCTCAACTTTTACCAAATATATAGAAATTAAAGTGTGCTAAGATATAGTACGACAGTAAATGTGCATCATAGGAAAATAAATTTCATAAAGCATCAGATGAGACTAAAAAAAAATTCGAGGAAAAAATTTAGTCTCATCTACGGTTAATTTGAGGCTTTAGATGTTAATAATTTTTTTTCTATAAACTTAAACAAGTTTGATTTTCAATAAATCTAGAACTTGAACTATTTTAGAACGGAGGTTGTAGTATATTCGACAATGTTTGAATGTGGCACCCCGAATGCAACAAACAACGTGTCAGAGTCAGACCATAGGTAGTGTGTAAAGTTCTTTTTTTTTTCTTTGCTTTCCCGTGAGGCTCGTAAAGACAAGTGAAGCGTTGACTAGGGGGGCGATCAAGGTAGATCCAGCCACCTAACCCACTGTCACGCCTCCTCACATGACCGCCAGGTATTCTGGTTAGTTGTAACATGCCAAAGAATTTGGGAACATGCTCGGGCGACGCCAGGTATTCTCATGGATCCCAGATTGATTGTGTGCAGTGATTGCACATGCGTGTTGTTGGTCACTGCTTGCCTAGTGCCTACGATCGATTTCTATGTGCAGGACTTTATCTCCACTTATCACGGCCGGCAAGAAACTAGTAGTCCACACTGGGTGGAAATTGTGCATGTAGGACGAAGTAAACCAAGGAAAATCTTTTATAGATATTTGAATACAGACTGCATCCTTGTATATATAGTCCATACTGAAATCTATAAAAATACTACTCCCTTCATCCTATAATGTAAGACGGTTTTTAACACTAGTGTAGTAGTAATATTTACAAACGAAGGGAATTGGTTACCTTTACAACGGGGTCGGTGGAGTCGTCAAGCACCTGGATCACCATGCGGTCCGACGGCCACTCCAGCGCGCATGCCGCTCCGATTGACACCTTGTACACCTTCATTCATTCCATTCCATCCGTCGATCCAATCCAACCAAACAAGACAACAAATTCATCAGCAAACGAAACCACTCGACCAACATTTTCCTTCCTAATGAGCAAGCACTAGGACCGGAGGAGCTCACCTCGCGCTCGTTGTACATGGGTATCTGCACCAGCACCACGGGGAACGCCGCTCTGCCGCTGCCGCTGCCGACGACCACAATGCCGTCCTCCTCGTCATCGCCGCCAGTCTTGCAGGCTGATGCGGCGATCGGCCGCCACTTGTACCGGCTCTCGGGCCTGTTCCCGAAGGCCTTGGCGGCGTAGCACACGGCGGCGACGAAGAGCTTCTCGAGTAGGATCATCACGGTCATGGCCAGCGACAGGAGCACCAGCAGCTGCACGGCCGGCACCACCAGGAACGCCCGCGCTTGCTCCCCGACCAACGCGCATTGCGCGGCCACGGCCGCCCAGTCCAGCCGCACCGGCACCTCCGCCCACAGCCCCGCTGTCGCCGCCATGGCCATGATCACCTCGCCGACGCCGGATCGTCTAGCTAGGAGGACTGGGTGCACATGCTGGCACGACTGGCTAGCCTAGGTAGGTAGATGGAAGAGTGCAGGCTTATATAGATAGATAGTGTGGATGGATGGAGGACGCATGCACATGGAATATGTACGTGATGAGTTTTTTGGTCATCTGGTGGTTGGCGACATGCATGGGAATGTTGCCACGAGGCCATGTAGTCGGGTGACCTGTCACCTGTGAGTGTGGAAGTAGTAGGCAGGCACAACTCCCCAATCCGCATACAGGCCAAGTAGTGGTCATCTATTTGGTGTAGAACTGTGATTGGTAGATAATGTAAAATGGGTGAGTGCTATGCATGGTCAGAGCAACTCTAGCAAAGGGGAAATACCCTATATAAGAAAATTATTAACAATAAAAAAAAACTAGAAATTATTTTTTAATAAACTTGACTTTGTTTGCACTAGTATATACATTTTTCAAACAAAAACTCAATGCTTGATTGTGAGCAGCACTGTTCGACGATCGTCTAGACCAGATCACTTGGTGTTCTTTCACACCATGGAGCAGCTCCATGATTTCGTCTATGGGAGGGCCAAACCGCGCGCCGGATTCCACCAGCCACCCGCCGCCCGCGCGGCCAGGCACGCTGGCCAGCACCCCCTGCGAACGCCGCCCACCGCCCGACGGCGTCGCCTCTCCGGCAAGGGCCGCCGCCCCATGGAACCACGGCCTCCAAGAGGGGAAGGAGCGCCGAGATCCCCGCCGCCACCTTCACCGGCGTCCGCACGGGCTTCCCGGCGGCCGTCTCTGGTAGCGGCGAGGGGGAGGAAGGGGGTGGAGGGGGGTGGCGGCGGCGGCGAAACCCTAATCGCCCCCGAGTCGCCCAAGGGGACGACGCGAGGGCCGGGAGGGGGGGAAGGGGGGGGGGATCTCCTTTCTGTCCACAACGACACAATCTTAATGCACACACGGATGATGGGATGTTTTCCTGTACGTAGCGTAACCGCTTAAATGACATTCCCGGTCGCATTGGGTTGTGGGCAAAGTGGTGTTTGCCTGGCCCAACAAATATTGGGAAATGAGGATCCTCTAACGTACGACACCCTGCCGTTCTGCCACTGACATGTGGGGCCGTTGGGAACATGGCCCTTCTGTTGGTGGCCCAATGTCACATAGCGCACGGCAAAGGAGCCGCTTCCCAAATATTGTAGATCATCGTTGTCTATGTGACTGCATCTATTCTCGAAAGAATAATTTGTCTCCAATATTGTTTCTAAAAGAACTTTTTATGAAATATATTTTGAAGTATCATTAGTTCTTTGAGATATGTTGATATGAATTATCAAAATCCACCTCTGATTGGATGCACTTTCAGTCCGGACAAGGATTTGTGGCTTGCACGTGCTTTTATTTTTAGCTTTCGATTTTCTTTTTTTTTAATGTTTTAAACAAACATTTAAAATTAAGTTATGTTTTTATATTCGTGTTTCTCGTGACAAGTGCTTTCAAATAAGACCCACTTTGAATATGTTTTGACGAATTCTAAAAATAAATGTTAAGTTTCAACTCTTAAAACTTGGTACGAGCAACAGACAAAAAAATGTTTTCAAATTTTATCTATTGAACTTTGTAAGAGCAAGCGAGAAAACCGCAAGTTTCAGATAAAAACTCGTAAGTTTCAACGACTGAAACTTGACATTACTGTGCCCTCATACGAGATTTAACTACTTAGCGAATCGCGTGGCAATCGAGTCGGCCGGTCAGGGCTTGGCAGGTGCATGCCTGCCCCTACAAATTTCCACTTTCCACTTTCAGCTCCCCATGGTGTCCGCAGGCCGCCAGCCAGAAGGTATACATAGGCATAGCAGTTCATTGGTTGTAGTACTGATTTTCATGCATGATGTACCACAAATCGTACGTAAATTAGCTATAGACGCTCGTGGCCCTGCATAGGGTTTCGGTTTGGTCATAACAATAGTCCCACACCGCCAACCGATCAAGGTAAACACCAGCACAAATACGCGGGTCACAGCCATCGTGTCGGCCGGGCGTGGTGGTGCACGCTTGTCACTCCAACCTAGAGGAGGGCCAAAGAGTTGATGCGGTTCGGTTATTGGGCTCGTAGCCCATGTCAGAGTTGCAGTGTACAGTTGAGGGGCCGAGACCAGGGTCGTTTGGGGCCATGCATGATGCTCAGGGTTGGCCCTGATCCTGGTGGGTATGCTTCCCTCTGAACACTTGGCCCCAGGCGGATGTCAATGCAGTCGATTATTACTCGGCGAAAGCCCGTGTCCTTAATTTCCTGTCGGCTTCTATGCAGTAGGCCAGGGCCATGGCTTCGTTTCGTCTACACGACCGGAGCCAAACTAGCATGGAGCGTGGGTTCGTCCACTAACCAACCATATCAACTCTTTTTCTTTTCTTTTGGTGTAACTATAGAGTTCACATGTCTTGACTTGTATATTCAAGGCGGCTGATTCAAACTTCGACAAAGCTAAATACCTGCCGACTGTTCGTTAGCGATAGGCACGTACGATTCGCGCGCCTCTTCCGATTCATTCAGGCGCTCCACTTCGCGGGAAAAAGAAAGGGAAGAAAGGGCGGCCGGGACAAGATTCGAACTCCCGACCTCCTGCAAGTGCACCATCACAGTAACCAACTAACCCAATCTTTGTTGTTGTCAAAAGCGCCTAGACTATGAATGTATTGCGTAGTGGCTCTTTGTTCAAGATTTAAAATGTGAACGATTTGCTAACTTGATGGCGAATTTAGTGGGAAGAATCCGGAGACTATGGCATTGATTGCCGTGATTTTTTTCTCTGGATTGGATTTGTCATTTTTTTGAGTGCTAGGTCTATTTGGCACACCTTGGTTACATTTTTAGTCAAAAATAAAAATGATGCTAAATATGGGATTTGAACCTATGTCAAGCAGGTAATGGGAAACACACACTAACCAGCTCAGCTGGACTATTTGTTGTGCAAAAGAATGCACATCATATTATTTGACCATATTCCCTGTTGCTTTCTTTTTCTTTTTTCTTTGAGGAGTTGATTAAATATCTCCCCGTAATTTTTTTGTGAATAGTATGATAACTCACACATTGCAGGCCTGATAACTTATGTATCCTGTCCTGATAAGTTTGGCGACCAAAAGGAAGGGGGAGAGTTGACGAACTTTTGTGTGAATAGCATGGTAACTCACACATCACATACATGATAACTTATGCACCATATCTTGGTAACTTTGCCAACGAGGGGTCGGGGGAGTTGATGAAATATCCCCTCGATAGCTTTTGTGTCAATAACATGGTAACTCTCACATCGTAGACCTGGTAGCTTATGTACAAATATCGTGGTAGCTTTTTTGAACAAACAAACTAGTGTAAAGATACCTTCGATAACTTTTTGTATGAATAGCATGGTAACTCACACATCGCAAACCTAATAACTTATGCACCCCATACTGGTAACTTTGGCAACGAGGGAGGGGGGGGGGGGAGTTGATGATATATCCCCTCGGTACCTTTTGTGTCAATAGAATGGTAACTCACACATCACAGACCTGATAACTTATGTACCCCGGTCCTGATAATTTTGGCGATGGAGTGGGGGGGGAGGGGAGGGTTGGTAACTCACACATCTCACAAAACCATTTGCTCCAAGTTTTTAAAAGAGAAGGTCATCGCAAGGGAGGAAATAACTTTGGCAAGGGGGGATAACTTTTTTTTCCCACAAACAAAACTTTTTTTCTCTGGGCCCAAAGTTACCGCAGTGTCTGTGAGCGAGTTATCAGGTTCGTGGCGTATATATTACCATGCTCTTCATAGACAGTTATTGGCGTGTGTTATAGCATGGTTTTTTAACGTATTGCAAACTTGATAACTTATGCGCAAGTCCCCTGATAATTCTGACTCAAGGATTTTTTATTAAAAATATACCCCGATAACATGATAATTTACACGCCACACACTTAATAACTTACGTATGAACACCCCGGTAACTTTTGTTTCAGTTAAAATAAGTGTAGAAACATCCCCCAATAAATTCTAGGTAACTAGTATAACATGAGGGGCATGGAGACGCCATATATCCATCCGTGAAAATTGTGTGGTACATAAATCGAAGGAAAAAAAACTGAAAAAGCATGTTTCCTGTACTATAGGTAGGAAACAAATGTCTAAATCTATTCACTAGCTCAATCTAGACTGAGTGGTTGCAAGCTACAGTGGGCTACCAAGATGTAGCGGGTTCGAATCCCACTTTCACCAATTGTTTTATTGCGCTAGAAAAAGAATACGCGGTGGATCGATGTAGCGTCAGGAAAATTGGAGCGATCGTACGTGGGTGGAATCGTGGGGATCTGTTGCTAACGACCAGTTGACTGGTCGTTAGCACAATCCTTCAAACTTATCTTCTGGCTCAAACCAGTAACTCTAGCAAAATCACATATTTTCTATACTAGCACATATGTCCGTGCGTTGCAACGGTAGAGATATTCTTTTGAGATGCAATTGAAGAGATAATTGATGTGTTCGCCAAAAACGGTTTGCACAACAGTGGGGCGACAGAGCGAAGAACTGTGGTGGGGTTAGTCGGCGTGGCGACGACCAACCAACTCGTGCCTTTTTTCCTCTGGGTTCGCCCTCGTGTCGAGCTTGTGGCTCCCTCCTCATTTGGTGGTTGCGCGGCGACCTTCAGGGCATGGTTGCTTCGCCACTCTCTCTACTACGATGTAACTAGATGGATTACTAATTGCATTGCATAAATCAAGTTTCATTAGCATAATCCATGCATAATCAGGAAGTCCCTTCCCTATCAGGGTTTATTCTCTTTGATTATTTTAGCGATCGCGTGCCTACCGGTTTTTTTGTTAGTCCCAATTTAGCATATTCTCTTTTATTGGCTTGTGCCCATAAATTTTTTTTTTCAGTTATAGCCAAAAAACATACTCTTTTATCATCAAATAGCACATGGGACGCACAATGGTTCGCGTCTAGGCCAGCCCCGTGGCAGCCACCAAAAGGACCTGTGTTTGTAAGGCACGAGTATAAATCCAAAAAAACGACAAGTTGAAGGATCGAACTCACGACCTAAAAACTCGACCACTCGATGCTAGCCAAACGAATAAACGGGTCCTGCTTACCAATGACCAATGCGAATGTTTACGGACATACTGCATCACCATATTCAAAAAAAAAAAATTGTTTTTTTTGAAATTTTCCCAAAAAGATAATATTTATGAATTGCAAAAAAAAATTAAAACACGAATTATTTTTTAAATCCTGATATTTTTTTCGAAAATTCCGTTCATTTTGGAAAAAGATGAACAACATTAGAAATATGGAGAATTTTAGAAAATTCATATTTTTTGAAAACATGAACCTTTGAAAAAGCATCAACTTTTTTGAATTTGGGAACAATTTTTAAAACAAGAACATGATATTGACATTCATAATATTATTTTAAAATGTGTTTATTTTAACCACGATCATTATAATAAATTCGTGAACATTTCACTAAACAAGCATATTTATAGAATCTGGTAAAACCCAATTTTATTTTGAAAATACAATTTGTTTTGGAGAACATAATATTTTTAGAAAAATGGAACATTTTCTAAAATGCAATTTTATTTTGAATATCTCAACCTTTCTGGAAAACACAATTTATTATAAAAATTGGATTGTTTTTCTAATTTGGAACAAATTTTGAATGAGAACAAAAATTTCAAGTTTGGAACATTTTTTAAAAAAGGAGCAAAATTTTGGAATTTGGAAATATTTTCTAAAAATTGAAAACACAAACCGAATTCTGATTTTTTAAATTTTATATTTAAGAAAAAGTAAAAAGTGTAAAGTTTGTATGGAAAAAGTAAAAAAAGAGGTAGAGAAAGGAACAAAAAATGAAATAGAAATAAAACACAGAAAAACAACGGGCCAGCACTGCCTTGCGCCCTGTGCGAAGGTCAGACGATTTGTTGCTATGTGCGGTAAATAGGGTATTCCAGCTGTGTGCGCAAGGAAATAAGTGGGCTTGTTTCGACGGGCCACAAGGTGCACGAACCTTGTACGTAAATTGTTTTTTTAGTAAACGGATGCACAAAAATTTAGTACCATCTCGGATAGAAAAAAAAGCTTTTCAAGGGTGAACAGATGAAAAAAATCGAAAAAACGCACCTTACTTTATTAATAGGTATAGCTACTGGTCTATAGTATCTAAAAAGCGTGATATTTGGACCAATGGATCTTCATGATTGAAGGCTCTCAAACTTCGAGACCATGGTGCTACCCAAACACTAAAGGGTTATCAATGTCACCGGGCCAAGACCAATTAGAGCCCACTGGCAGTCACAAAAGAAATACAACTCAGGTTATTTGAGCTGCAGGACAGATTATCAAGAGAAGTTTACGTGAAAATGATGGTGACACTATCGCCAATCTAGAAGGCTCACAGAGATGTCATTCATGAGAATGTATTTCAATCGCCGTTTGCAATATGCGTTTTTTTACAAGGTTCATTCAAGATCTTGAGGAGGACGTTGTAAGAGGTGTATCCAGAGCATCAACCGCTGGTTCGAAGAGCGTTATGGAGCCCTCCTCCTGCAGAAGATGTGAAAGGAAATGTTGATGGAGCCTTATCTGAAGGAATGTGAAGAAGTGCAGTTGTGGCTATTTTTCGCTCTGGAGATGGACAGTACCTAGGTGCTTCCACCCTAGCCATCAGTGGCGTTTTGGACCGAGCTACCATTTTTTTTGCGAGAAAAAACGTTCAATCTATTCATCTTCAATCATGATAGTACAACGAACACTAAAAATAATAAAAATTACATCTAGATCCGTCGACCATCTAGCGACGACTACAAGCACTGAAGCAAGCCGAAGGCGCGCCACTGTCATCGCCCCTTCCTTGCCGGAGCCGGGCAAACCTTGCTGTAGGAGACAGTCGGGAAGTCGTCGTGCTATGGGCCCATGGAACCAGCACACCAGAACAACAACCGCCGTGGATGAAGTGTATAGATCAAAAGGATCCAACCTGAAAACATATGAATGAAGACGAACGACGAACAGATCCGACCAAATCCACCAAAGACAGATCTGCCGGAGACACACCTCCACACGCCCACCGATGATGCTAGACACATCACCAGAACAGGGGCTAGGCGGGGAGACGCTTTAGTCCATCTTCAGGGAGCCGCCGCCGTCTCGACTTCCTGAGCAGAACAGAAACCCTAATAAAGCTCGAAAAAAGATCTGCTACCATTGAAACGATAGCTTGCAGGGAGGCAATTTGCTTAGCTGGAGATGCAGGTTTTAGATCAATGCCTATTGCCACCGACAGTTCTGGTGTGGTCCGAGGTATTCATGAAGGGTCTCTAGGCGAAAATGCTATTGTAGTTAGAGAAATTAGAGATATGGCCGTGGCTTTAGATAAAGTAGTGTATACATTTGAGGGCACATAATATAATGGAGATGCCCATAGCATAGCTAGATTATTGCTTGATTTAGCTCCAGGTAGACATGTTTGGTTCTTGGAGCCTCCGGGCTTTGCAAAACTCTCTATCACTGATTAATAAAGCTTGGAGTGATGCTAAAAAAGGTAAATAAAAGTGCCCCTTAAAAGGTGAAGAAAAGTCCTAAATGACGATTGTGATCATTTTAAGTGAAAACTAACGGCTGAAATCCTCTGGAGCGGGGAGGGTCTGAGCGTTTTTCCCCGTATGAACTTGAAGGGGATGCAACCCGCTTTCCTAAATAATCTTTTATACTCCCTCCGTTCTTCAATATAAGTCTTTGTAGAGATTTTACTATGAACCACATACGGATGTATGTAGATGCATTTTAAGTGTGGATACATTAATTTTATATCGCATGTAGTCCACCTAATGGAACCTCTACAAAGACTTATATTTAGGAACGGAAGGAGTACAAACCAACATTGAAGCTAGCATCACGTTGAACGGTTGAAGTACCAAATTATTTTGTTTCAAAATCAACCAAATAATGTGCGGACAAAAAAGAGCATGGACAAGACGATGCCTCTGACAGTCAATCCTCTTTGACTGAGGCAACACACTGCAGAACTCTCCTCTAGTTATCACTATAACTATATGACAGGATGCTGATATTCTATATATATATATATATATATGTACAGGGTAATTGTGTACATTTGTTGTAAGATGTTACTATCAAAATAAATAGCAGAGTGACAGGATAAAACAAAGGTAGTTTACATGCTAAATGGTCTTTCTATCGTAAGTAACTAACATATATATGGCTGATTAACATGGAGGCTAAAAACTAGGATTTTCTTGAAGGATATCATGAGCTCCGCACACGAAATACTTTACTGAAGGTCTCTGAAATTTATTTGTCTTATAACAATAATTGAAATCAACTATATGATTCCACGTTGTGGAGCCCCCCCTCCCCCCACCCCGTCTCCCTCGCGTCGCCCTTTCAAGTGCGTCGCGGGGGCAACCAACCCCTCCGGCTGCCTACCCGCTCCCGCTCGATCCCATCCATCACCAGCACCGGGTCCCCCGCGCGGCCGTCGATGAGTGTGGCGGGTGAGACCCTCGGCCGCAACGCCGCTCGGGCTCGAACCTAGGGTTTGAGGCGGCGGCTTCTTCTGGTGAGGGCGGCATCGTCCTAGCGGCGGGCGGTGATGAAACTATGTACCTAGGGTAGGGTCACAGACTTGTCCAAGGTACCCTTCCCAAGGACATCTCTAGAAGAAACCACCTTTCAATCGACGAGGAAGTGTTCCACTCGACAGACTCGAAGACACTCGACCATGAAGCCAACCACTCGACAGCCAGGAGATCTAAAGTCACTTCGCATGCTAACGGTCGGTCATTAAGTAGCTTTTATGGTCATCATAGCACTTTATTTGTGGCGTTACCAGTAACGCCCGACCTTAATGTACCTTAAACCCCGCATAACTAAGGGCTGGAGGGGTCTGGCGAACTCTATATAAGCCACCCCCTCCTCAGTGTCAAGGGTTCGCACCCTGTAATTCATACACGCATAATCCAGTCCACCGCCTCCGGGCTCCGAGACGTAGGGCTATTACTTCCTCCGAGAAGGGCCTGAACTCGTAAAAACTCGTGCGTATACAACTACTCCATAGCTAGGATCTTGCCTCTCCATACCTACCCCCCATTCTACTGTCAGACTTAGAACCACGACAGTTGGCGCCCACCTTGGGGCAGGTGTTTTAGCGACTTGTTGGAGAAGTTGCAGTTTTTTCGATCCCCTTCATCATGGTTTTAGGTGGAGGTTTGGCTGAGGGCCGCGAGATCTATCTCGGCGCGCTTGTGTTCGTCGCCGACGACTCCGCTTGGCTTCAGGAGGCACCACTCGACGTCGATGCGCTCCCCGTTCGCGGGGCAACGCACTTTCGCGCATGCGTTCGTGGCGTCCTCTTGCGGCAGCCGTCGACCCTGTGGTGTCCTCCCTCCATGTTGCCCGTCGGCGCAAGCGTTCCGGTCGGTCGAGGCTTCAGCGGTGGGTGAGGCACGCGGTGGCTCGCCAGTCGGCCACCCCCCAAGTCGCAGCGATCGAGCCCGATGAATCTCTCTACGGCCTGTTTGACTGGCTCCGCAGAGACTGCATCCGAGTGCGACAGCAGTGATCCAGCGGCGGAGGTCCTGATGGTCGATGGACCACGCAGTCCTCCTGGCTTTCCCCGCGCCGATGGTGGCGACGGCGGAGGCGCTCCCTCGCATGCCCATGAAGAGTACCTCCCCGAGCCCCTCACTTCGCTGCAGAGGGAGGAACTTCGCCGCGGGAACGTGGATGCACTTCACACTCCTATCATTGGAGAAACTCCCGAGGCCCGTGCCTTAGAAGATGCGCGCTTGGCCAACTTGGCTGAGCGCACTCGACTGGAGAATCTCCAGCGAGTACTCGATTTAACAAAGCGACAATGGTCTCGAGATCGATCGACGTCAGCTCTTTCAGTCACCGACTCAGGTATATCGAACTCCGATTCAGAATTTAGCAGCTGCGGCCCGTATAACAGAGTCGATTCAGCCTTCCCAGTCCGAGGCTGGCAGAGGCTTATTGCATATCAGAGCATTACTCCGGGCAGTAGGAGACCAGAATTCAGCTGTATCACAGTCGCGGAATAGGATCCACAGCAAATCCGTTGTTGCAGATACAGTCCAGTCGGCTCACAGCCCAAGATCGCCCCCAAGGCGTGAGGGGCATGGAGACCGGTGAGATCAGTGTAGGAACCGTGAGCAGTATGATCACCAACTCGATCGCAATGATCAACGTCGAGTGCCCACCCCTCCCCCAAGGAGTGGGTCATACGTGCCTCGACAACAGGATGACAGACGCCCTCACAGTGCTAGGCGAAGGATTCCAGTCGACCCCAGGGAACCAGGCTTTGATGCGAGATCCATTCTCATTCAGGGTTTGGTCGACAGGAACAGAGCTCGCCGAGGAGGTCATGACAGAGATGTACCCACCAGCAGCAGATTGCACGTCTCAGGACCAGAGTGCTTCAGCAGAGCCATCAGGGCCGCGGTGATTCCTCCCAACTTCAGGTTGGCGACTGGAGTCAGTAAGTTCACTGGTGAGTCCAAGCCTGATACTTGGCTTGAGGACTACCGAGTGGCTTTTCAGATTGGCGGCGGCAATGATGAAGTGGCCATGAAACACCTGCCTCTTATGTTAGAGGGCTCGGTCAGAGCGTGGCTGAATCAGTTAGCACCCAGCAGTATTTACACTTGGGAAGATCTTTCCCGAGTGTTTGTCAGAACATTTGACTTGCAAGCGACCAGCAGGGTTGACAGAATTGCAATCTTGCGTACAGAAGACAAATGAAACTTTGAGGGATTACATCCAGAGATGGATCACGTTGCATCACACAGTGGAGAACGTATCGGATCACCAGGCAGTTTGTGCCTTCAAGGAAGGCGTTAAGTACAAAGAACTGAATCTAAAATTCGGTCGAACCGGAGACATGTCTCTGAGTCGAATGATGGAGATTGCCACTAAGTATGCTAATGGTGAAGAACAGGATCGGCTCCGGAGTGGCAAGCACAAGTCAGTCGCTCATGAAACCGGAGGAAATTCCAGTCGGAAGCAGAAGCGGAAGGCCGAGCCAGCTGCTCCTGGAGAAGCCTTGGCCGTGACTCAAGGAAAGTTTAAGGGGAAGCCCAAAGGGCCTTGGAACCCCAAGAAAGTGAAAGATCAAGACGGAAATGATGTATTAGACTTACTGTCGGTGTCAAAACCGGCGGATCTCGGGTAGGGGGTCCCGAACTGTGCGTCTAGGCGGATGGTAACATGAGACAAGGGACACGATGTTTTTACCCAAGTTCGGGCCCTCTCGATGGAGGTAAAACCCTAATCCTGCTTGATTAATATTGATGATATGGGTAGTACAATAGTAGATCTACCACGAGATCAGAGAGGCTAAACCCTAGAAGCTAGCCTGTGGTATGATTGTTGTTCGTCCTACGGACTAAAACCCTCCGGTTTATATAGACACCAGAGAGGGCTAGGGTTACACAGAGTCGGTTACAATGGGAGGAGATCTTCATATCCGCATCGCCAAGCTTGCCTTCCATGCCAAGGAAAGTCCCATCCGGACACGGGACGAAGTCTTCAATCTTGTATCTTCATAGTCCGGGAGTCCGGCCAAAGGTTATAGTCCGGCCATCTGGACACCCCCTAATCCAGACTCCTCAAGAGCCCTGAACCAGGCTTCAATGACGACGAGTCCAGTAGCGCAGATTGTCTTCGACATTGCAAGGCGGGTTCCTCCTCCGAATACTTCATAGAAGATTTTGAACACAAGGGTAGTGTCCGGCTCTGCAAAATAAGTTCCACATACCACCGTAGAGAGAATAATATTTACACAAATCCATCCTGCTGACGTATTCCGCAGCGTGACATCACACCACGGCCAAGCCTTTATTCGAATCGTTTTTACTGTCCCACCTCAGCGCACTTAGCGAGGCAGTTTCCTTGGCACGTCTTGTCGAAGCAGAGATCGTGTCCCCTTATTTCGGGATTCTCATCAATACGCGCGTGGGTAACCCAATCGTGCCCGTCGGTATGTCTCCTCCATCGAAGGCGAGTCCCGAATAGTCATGGGGAGGGCTCTTGGTATTCAACCTTTTTATAAAGAGACCAAGGCTCGACTCCTTTCTTTCAATCTTAATCGAATCCGCCTCTCACCTTGAGTTCCAACACCCAAAGCTCCAGATTCAGGCGCTTCGGACCTTCGATGATGTCCGGTTCCGACCTTCAAGGCCGGTGGATGCCTTCCTCCGTATTACTCCTCACTTCGGATTGTGGCTTAAGACCTTCAAAGTAGAGCCGAAGATGATCGAGGGGCAGCACGCGGAGTGCGGAGGTGCTGTTATAAGCAAGAATGTTGACGCTCATGGCCCGAGGGCTCTTTTCAAGAGGAGTTCAGCTTATGGCAACGAGAGTGGTTTTATATCACAGCTCCCAGGGGCACCAAGTCGGTGGCGCCACCTGCCTTTTGCTCAGGTCCCCCACCACAGCTAGTGTCATGGGTCAATAAAGGGTTTGACTGGGGGCCGTCCAAGGACGTGCCCGTGTTGCAGGGCCGCATTCGAGATCTCCTAGAAAGAGACATCAATCTGGTCGTAGTGACGCAGGTCATGTTGATTCGCCGCACCCTGCCCTGCAAACGTCGCCCCCTCCGCCTGTGGGAGTTTAATCCGGAGGGACCACGAGCCCTCCAACATTTTACGGGCGCGACGCCCATGGAGATGTACAAATTGTTCTTCGGATCACAAGCAATGTGTCCGGACTCGACCGAGGACGCAGGTCTGAGCTGCAATCGCCCGGATACTCAAGTAAGTATCCCTGTACCCGGACACGCTATCCGTATATTTATCATAAAATTGTCCTTAAAAGAGTTGTCCCTTAAACATGAGTGGATTGCGAAAGCAAAGCTAATCAGGTGTCGTGCCCCCCTCCCTGAGACCACACCGGATCCCGTGTTAACCAGGATGCTGGAGGTTGCGCCTTTGAAAGAAGGCGAAGGGGGAACAAGGAAGCTACCGCCTCCCCGAAGGAGGCTGTCAGGAAAGGAGGAATCGAGAATTCCTCTATCCAGGGGAAGAAGAGGACCGCCTCTGAAGACCCGGAGACCATGGTCTCAAAGCGGGGGAAGAAATCTTCGTCAGAGGGTCCTACGCCGGGGGATGCCTCGGCCGCACTGTGCCCCCAAAGGGATCAGCCCTCCACCGAGCCGTAAGTAGAGAGGGGAGTTTTAAAATGAGAGACATCCCTGTTCTATTTCTGAGCAAGATAACCGAAATTTTACCTTGTAGTTCGTATCTTAGCCCTTCTCAGCAGAGCTCATCTTCAGGGGATCTTCATTCGGAGATGATGGAGAGCGAAACGCCTCCCCCTGCCGTACCGCCTTGTGAGGCGGGCGACCCTTAGGTGTCGTCACGGAGGGTTTCTCCGAATCCGGCAGGGCCGGAGGGCAGTCGTATGGCCCCCAAAGCCCTCCGTGTCCGGCCTTCAAAAAAGGCCATCGGATGAGTCCGGCACCGTCTGGTGCACGGTCGGAGGAGCTGAAGGATCTGCTCGGGCGAGCGTCTATCTCAGAAGAACACTGTGCATTGATGGTTACGGTGATTGAAAGGATTTCATGCGCGGAGAGCGGGTTGTACGAGGCCGTCAGGAGTTTACTGACAGGTTTTGAGGTACGCGAAATGATGTACCTTTTGACAGTTCCGCATATATAAGATGCGCCCTGTGTAGATAGTAGCCCCTGAGACTCGGTGCGTTTTTAAAAATGACGGCGCGCCGAGGATCATAATCCCAGGTATAATATGTCGCCCTTCGTATGTAGGTGGCGAAGTGTTCGGTGGCTAGCGGACTGATGAATTTGCCGAGCTAAAGCGGCAACTTGACGTGGCAGATGCCGACATCGCGCTTGTAAACAAGCGGCTTGACGAGGCACAAGGTATGTAATTTCTCTGAAGACACCTGGTAAGAGGAGCTTGATGCCCGTATCTTACAACATGTGTGCTTGATGCAGATGGTGCCGCTGCCATGGAGAACCTTCGAGCGGAACTTGCCCGAGCCAAGGAGCAGGCCAGGAAAAGCGATGCGGCTGCCTTAAAGGCGGTTGAAGAGCTGAAAGCCGAATAGGCTGCTCACTGCCGAAGCAAGAAGGAAATGGCCGAGATGGCTGTGAAGTTGAAAAATGCTGCCGACCGCTGCAAGCTTCTTGAAAAAGAAGATCGGGCGGAATAGAAGGACCTGGAGAAGGCCACTATCAAGGCCAAGGATACTCGCTCTGCGATGAGAGCTATGAAGGAGGAGCTACGTCAGGCCGGAGATATCACGGCTGGAAAGCCCTTTATGCTGCGGATGAAGTTCGGGGATCCTAAGTATGCTCCGTTGGACCGGCTGTGGAGTGCGGTGGACACTTATCTGGACTTGGCGGCGAGTGCCGCGGACGCGACCGAACACTTCCGAGACCAAAAGGATCACGAAGTGGAAAAGCTTTTTTGGTCGCAGTTCCACAATTCAGAGCGCCCACTTCCATTAGCCGATCGTTTGGCCGCATGGGAGGAGCTGAATAGGTTATCTGGACTCGCCATGAAGTATGTCATGAGTCATCTGTGGCCGGAAAGGCCCGAGCCGAAGAGTTATTTTAGCTTGGTGCAGCAGTTCCCTTGTGCGGTGCCGCATATCAATGCAACGAAGAGGTCAGCGTGCATAGAGGGTGCGCGGATGGCTCTTGCCCGTGTCAAAACATACTGGGCGGAGATGAATGCCATCGCTGTTGCATCCCAAGATTCGGACAGGAGCCGAGTACCTGCCGAGCACTATTTTCAGGAAGTTCTGCAGGGCGCTCGTTTAATAGAGACGCAGTGCTCGAAGGATATTATGTTCGAATAACATGTATTATTGTAAAACAATGTTTCGAGGGAATATAAAAGCTTTTTATACTTGTGCCTTCAAGAATTAAAATACCTCCTGTGCGGCCGTTAATGTATATGTGTATATAACCTGAAAGATGGCAGTCTTCGGCTTCAGCCCCCACGCATATAATGCGGGGGTGTTCGCAGAAGGCGGATTTTAACACTTGATCCAACGTATTGGTCCTATTAAGGAGGTGATAGCGCAGCGAACTAGGCAACTGGACTATAATGCTTTATCACTTTCACTTAGCCATAGGAGTTTGACAGTGGGGCTACTATATAGCCCCTAGGGGCACGGCGCTCACCCGAATTCGGGGCGCGTGTGTGCCTGGCCGGGAAACGGCCCTTCGTTAATGCGGAGGAATCCTAAAGATTCCGGCGGGTCATCGAGTGGTTGACCAGTCTCACGCTATATCATGACAGTCAGTTTTCGGCTTTCTCTACTGAGGTGCTCGCCTAGCCGAACCGGGGCACAACCGCAGTAGTTCTCCTGGTGCCGCCTTAGCCGATTGAGCGGAACGTAAGGCAGCAAAACACAGGAGCCGGGCAAACCCAACATTTGACCAAAAACATGATTCGGAGCTGATGCATATAAGGCCAAACTCGCGACGCCGAACACTCCCTAAGGTATTCGGTCTTTATGAAAACGGGCTCAACAACGCCCTTGGTAATAAGCCCCTGGTGTCCAGGTACACGCAAAATTCTGACGTGGCCACATGCCAAGACGCCAGCCTCCTCCTTGGTTATACCAAAAAACCAGGGGATGTGTATCAACAAGAGACAGTGAAAAGGTTTACGAGGTCTTAATCTAAAAGAATCCTTGGAGCAGGTCCCTACTGCACGTCTGCGCCTGTGTCTCCGTTGTGCCGTATCCTGGACGGGTGTAGCACGGTGTTCATCTATAAAAGAGAGGAACTTAGTTGAAAAAGATCGTGTGAAAATGTAAGTTATATTAAATAAACAAAGTATAATTCAAAAAATGGGTAAAGTTGAGCTTTATTGTCTCTCGTTGTACATGCGCGAAGCCCGTTGTACTGGGATAGGCGGCTAGTAAGCCCTTGTATGTTTACGCCGGACTCGCCTAGCCATGTCTGGGGTCTGAACGACCTATTGAGGTGCTTTGATTAGTGAAGCCAAATTAGTGCGTGGCTGTCAAGGCAGCCGCACAGTCTTCCGCGCTCGAGGAACACTCGATGTTTCCCTTTAATGAGATGATGCCTCGCGGACCGGTCATTTTAAGCGTAAGAGATGCATAATGCGGTATTGCGTTAAAGCGGGCGAAAGCTTCGCGTCCCAGTAGTGCTTGATAGCTACTTGTAAATGGGGCGATGTGGAAGGTTAGCTTTTCGCGGCGGAAGTTGTCGGGGGAGCCGAACATAACTTCTAGCAGGAGAGAACCCGTACAATGGGCATCTGGGCCTGGCGTTACCCCTTGAAAGGAAGTGTTGCTATGGCGAATTTTTGTTGGGTCTATCCCCATTTTTAGGATTGTGTCTTGATATAGCAGGTTTAGATCACTGCCGCCGTCCATTAGGACTTGTGTAAAGTGGAGTCCGTCAATTATCGGATCTAATATCAAGGCAGTCCAGCCTGCGTTCCGGATACTTCTAGAGTAATCCTGATGGTCGAAGGTGATTGGTTTTAACAACCAGTGGCGGGACTCCTCTGGGATAGGCCGTATGGCGTGTATCTCTATAGGCGCCACTCTGTTTTTCCCTTTTGTCACGTGAAGTGAGTTTACTGTTTTGACTTCTTGTGGGAAATTCTTTTGTTTTCCGGTGCTCTGCTTGTGGGGTTCGTCATCGTCCTCGCTTGGTGTGTCGAGCCCCTTGTGTTCGGCGTTGAGTTTGCCGGATTGCATGAAGACCCAACAATCTCTGTGGGTATGGTTTGCAGGCTTCCGGAAGTCTTGTGGATTTGGCATATCTTGTCCAAGATTTTGTTTAGGTTAGATAGCTCGTCCTGTTATCCTTGAGGGCAGATTTTTCTGATTTTGCGAGATCTTTTGAATCCGGCGTTGATTGCCGTGCTCTTGGGCCGTTTCCTTGGTCGGCGCTGGTCCTTGCTGTGTCGCGGTTTCCGCTTCCATCCCTAA